>CM046472.1:18033315-18588315 GCA_025506415.1 Flaveria robusta
TAAAGAGAAGGTTCGAAGTTTATCTAAAATGAAGCGGCTCCTCAAAGAGAAGTTCATGCCAACGTATTACCTACAAGATAGCTTCACCAAACTTCACTTTATCAAGCAAGGGGCTCGATCAACAGAAGAGTATTCTCAGGAGTTCGAAAATTTATTGATGAAATGTGGTTTGAATGAAGATGACCCTCAAACCCTCGTGAGGTACCTAGGAGGATTAGAACAAAAAATTGCCAATGTGGTTGAATTACATCCCTACTCAACCTTGGCAGAACTTACCATGATGGCACATAAGGTTGAGCTTCAGCAAAAGGCCAAAGTAAAGAATGAAGTTGTTCGTCCTGCTACAACAGTTCCCCAAAACCCACAGCTCACTTCAACAAACCCTCCTATGCCAAAAACCATAACAAATCAAGACCTGTATAACCCGCCAACACAAGCTCCACAAAAATGTTTTCGGTGCCAAGGTTTAGGACATATTGCTTCCGAATGTCCCAACAAACGGATCGTCACCCCAACCGAATTTGACATTCTGGATGAGACTAATTACACTGTCGAATAGAAGAAGTAGAGATAGGTCCTAATGTAGGAGAGTGTTTGGTGGTGCGGAGAGCTCTCAATTGAACTGTTGTTCGAGAGGAAGGTGTGCAACGAGAGACTATTTTCCGTACCAGATGTACAATCCATGACAAGGTTTGTTCGTTAGTTATTGATGGCGGAAGTTGCACCAATGTTGTCTCTCAAATATTGATCTTGAAACTGAACCTTCAAGTTGAACCCCACCCCTAACCATATGACATACAATGGCTCAACCAAGGCAAAAGCATACATGTTACTGATCGCATCTTACTCTCATTCACTATTGGAACAAGATACAAAGACGAAATATGGTGTGATATTATACCAAGGGATGCTTGTCACGTGCTATTGGGTCAACCTTGCTTGTTTGATCGAAGAGTTATTCATGATAGATATAAAAATAAGTATTCTTTTGTCAAAGATGGTCAGCAGATCACGTTGTTACCATTAATAGTCACCACTAATACTCCTACCTGTCACACCTTAGCCATTGACTTATGTTTCATGCCATCAACACAAGGATTTAAGAAGATTGAAGATTCTGTTGATGTTGGCCTTGACAAACAGAAAGCACTTAGCTCAAAGACTCATTGTAGTGAAGGAGTTAATTCAATTACAACAATTAAAGAGGACTTTAAGCATGCACGTAAGCCAAAGCTTCTAGACAATGCTCAAAGTTTGAGGTCAAACTTTTTCAAAGATGGAGAGGATGATGGAAATGAAAATGCCCACATGGATTATAACCTGGCCCCACCTCGAATGCTTTTATGAATCGATCGGGTCGCCCGAAACCATGATTTGCCCCATGCATTGAAACCCAACTTTCACTTGGGTGCATAAAGACCCATGTTCTCTACGTACAACTTTCTGCCATAATTTTATGTTTTTTCTGCAACTTATTTATTTTTTTTCAATTTTAATTAATTTAGTAGACATCATGGATAGGTGGTTATTTTATTGTGAAAACCGCTCGTCGGTTTTTTTGTTTCTATGTATTGTGGATTCAAGTGAAGAAATGGTAGACAACTTTGATATTCTAATTTGAGTCTCGTGTTCATTCACGTGTTATTTTCCATTGCTAGTCCTTTCGGTGGCAAGATTGGACGGTGACCTTTGGATCCATTTCTTGATCTAGTGGTATGTCTGTAGCTAGTTCAATTAATGGTATTGCCCAGCGTTTGAGATTGTTTGGTGTTGTCTGTATAACAATCTCAATTGTAGCCTTGATTTTCTTATTAATTTGGAGTAGTAGCTGAGATTAAAGGCCAGAATTACAACAGCATGTATATTTGGGGTGGTACATATATTACTCGCCTCACTGAGTCTTTACAGGTTTTCAACCCTGAGAACGTGCCAATGTTAAACGGGCCTGTTCTTATGTCTGGATTTGTTGATCATGAACATCTTATACGGATGGACATGATTGTTAATTATCCACAACTTAGGTGGAGGTTTAAACATAATAATTAAATGTGGGTACCTCCATATCATGACCCTTCTGAAAACGCGTATCAATAGAATGGTATTTTTTTGTATTTATAAAAATGTAATTTTGTTAATTTTGTTTTTATTTGTATAATAATGTAATTTTTTTAGCTATTTAATTATGATTTAGATTTTCTTTATATATGAAACAAAAATATTTTAAAAAATAGATGATAACAAAAAATGAAAACACAACAATGGCACCCTCCTGAAGACCCGTTTACATTGTAGATAAGAAAGAATGAGGTTGAGCCCCCCGAGACAGATGAAAAGAAAGAAAGGTAGGATAAGAATAATTGTGATTTGATATAAAGTGACTCTCAATATGTCTATAAATTAACGATTAACGATTTACAATCACAATTATTCACATTTATTCACAATTCATTTTTTTACTTCGTAATTCAACTCTATAATATCTCAATTTCATAACGATTGGGTGTACCAAACAAGAGAGAAGTTGATGGATGGGGTGCAAAACACTGCACGCACCCTTGGATACGTTATTGTCAAACAACGAACGAAAAAGACTTTATATGGCTTCGTCAACAAGGCATTCCTTATGTGCAATCGTGGTGGTGTATACAAGTTAACATCAGATTCAACCACACATTTATGCACAAAGAAGACAGCTTGTCCATTTCAACTTATAGAAAAATATCACGAAGAAAATGTAGGTTGGAAAATACATGTTGCGTGTGACGAACATAACCACAAGCCTTCTAAATTTTTGGAGGGTCACGCTTATTCAAAAAGATTGTCTAAAGAGGAGTACGCATTGGTGGAAGATCTTACAAGAAAGAATATGCAGCCACATGATATTCTTACGGATTTAAAAGAAAATAATGATAAAAAATGTATCCTTAATTGAAACCGTATATGATACATGGACAAGGATACAAAAGTTGGATAAAGTTGGAAGCACCCCAATGCAACCACTTCTCCAATCTTTGTAGATGGGTGGATACATTTATGATTTTACTACAGATGACGAGTCAAAGCAATTAAATAATTTATTCTTTGTTAATCCAACTTCATTAAAAATTTGGTGTGCGTTCCCAGCATGTAATTATTTTAGATTGCATGTACAAGACGAACAGGTATCGCCTCCTTTTTCTTCAAATTGTTAGCATAACTTTAACAAACAAGACATTTTGTATTGCTTTCGTGTTCATACGAAATGAGAAAAAAGAGAACTTTAAGTGGGCTTTAAATTGTCTGAGAAAGACATTGGATGGCTATATGTTACCAGGTGTTATAGTCACATATAGAGAGCTGGCTTTAATGGATGCATGTGATCGCGTGGATGCATGTCAAGTAATTTTCCCAAAAGCAACCCGGTTAATTTGTAGATATCATTTACTGGAGAACATCAGAAAGCATTGCAGGCCATCTTCAAGTCTCAAACTGAGTGGAATAAATTTATGTATTACTAGAGATTCTACTTCAATCTCCAACAATTGAGGCTCACAATGAAAATCGAACGCGATTATAGACAAGTTGATGAACAAGCATCAAAGTATTTCCTTGATCTATTCAAATTATTGCATTATTTTATTTATTGAAACTAACATATTTGATTTAACTTTTCAGTGGTATTTAATTACTTGGATGTCAACAGGTTGCAAAATTATAAAGAGATGTTCGTGTCTGCATGGATTGATCAACATTTAAATTTCGGAGAACAAACAACAAACAGAGTAGAGGGCCAACATGCTTTGTTAAAAAACATTTGAATTCCAACAATTCAAATTTAGATAAATTTATAAGAATTATAAATAACATAGTTCGTTTACAAGAAACACAAATAAAGGCAAGCTTTGAGGGAAGTCGGATAAAGATAAAACATCAACACAAAAATAATTTATTTGTTTTATTGATATCTAATGTTTCTTATGAAGCTTTAGACTTATTAGTTCGGGAGATGAGGCGGGTCAATAAGATTTAAAAGCAAAATCACAAAGTTGTGGTTGCCATACTCGTAATAGTTGCGGTTTACCATGTGCTTGTGAAATCTCCCGGTATTTAAATGCAGGCGAACCTATTCCACTACATTCAATAGATATATTCTGGAGAAGGCTTGACTTTTCACCGGTATCGTTGAACCAAGTTGAAGAAGTTATTCAATGTGATCTTGAGAGGTTCAAAGTAGCTTAACAGAAACAGAAAAAACCCTACGGCAAAAAGGAATTGGTTAGAAAGGATGAAAGGCATAAGGGATTCTATCAACATAAATCTTAACGAGACTACAATGCAAAAAAAATACTCGTCGAAGGCCAACACTTAAATCTCAAAAACAAAACAAACCAAACCCTTCACGTGCTAAACATACCATAGGTCATAGCTACACGAAATATGATTTTGTCAGTTATGATTTTATGGGGTTGAGCCCCCCGATACACACTTCATACGTAGATAACACAACTCAATTGTCTCTATATCACCACCCTTTGCTAACACAGATTCCAAAAATTTTTCATTCATATATAACACATATAAAGAACGTAAAGAGTAATGGTAACTAAGGGTTTCATGCAGTTTCCTTTCCTTGGGATTCAGTTAATAATATTGGCTGAACATGAGATATGAGCTTTTAAACGACTTACATAACAATTCTAGTTTGTACAGAAATGTTTTCTCTCAATCATATGATAAGACAAAACGTACTTTATCATGGCTACAATCGGGTTCGACTCCAAATCAACACTGGATGATAATGTCTTACACAGGAACATTGATCGCCAACAGATTTAATGTAATTCTTCAATGCTTATCTCCCACTGAAACTGCGACTTATTTTCCGCTCTTGATAGTCCGCATGAACTCATGTACCACCAATTCATTACCATTGCACATGCTTATGGATGCCACTACGTCTCTATCCGCTTATAAGGTGAATATCCATTGCCTTTCAAAACGCTAATATGGAATTTTTACAAAAGTAATAATTCGGCTGCCTGGGAAATAATGTATGAGAAGAGACTTCAAAGATATAATCAATATATAATTTAAAACAAAACTGTTATTCGTTTCAGTATAGATTAGATTAGTCTCATTTGTAATTTTTAGTATTCATATTACAAAGTTCTAAAATTATTCAATTATTTATTTATTTTGATTTCTAATAATATAAATCAAAATTTTTAAATTATATAGTTAAATACATACATAATTTTTTTTAAATTATATTATAAAAATATGAACTATATAAGTTTTATTTGTATTTCTTAATATTCATATTATAAAGTTCAAAAATTAGTATTTTTTTATATATTTATCTATTTCATCTCTACTAATATAAATCAAATATGTTAACTTAAATAGTTATATACATATATAAATTAAATACTATAATGAAAATTGTATAATATAAACTATATAACAAAAAAATCTACATAATATATACATATAAAAATTTTGAATTATATAATATAATACATGTACATACAAAAGGTTTTAAAGTTATATATAATTTTTTTCTTAAATTTATATAAAATTATAGGATGTAAATAATATATATGTATATATAGGGGTTGGTTAAAATAAAAAAAAATACATTTACCTAAAAAGTCTAAAAAATGATCTTAGCCATCTATTTCATTAATAAATTGTTAAGATTAATTTTTAGTTATGAAAGTGGTCCCAATGGTAGTATGGGAAAGCCACTTTTGTTGACTTTTTTTCAACTTCCCCCACTTTATTTAAACGTTCATAACTTTTTTATACGATATTATTTTTTAAAATTAATCGCACCATAAAATCAAGCATTTTATCCTCTTTAATTTGAGTATAGTATTGCAATATTTTTTAAAATAAAAAAAATCGTTGTTACAAAAATTTGTTATTTTATGATAAAAACAACACATTATGTACTGTTTTATCGTAAGACAACACTTTTGTGATGTTTAACGTTAAGACAACACATTATGTGCTGTTATAGGGTAAAATTATGTGTTGTTTTAGGGTTTAAAAACATGTTATGTTCTAGTTTAGGATAAAACATAAAGTTTTGATATGTCTAATGTTAAAACTTCACTTGAAATTATTCTAAAATTGTATTGTTTTATGATAAGATGGTGCATTTTGTGTTGTTTCATGATAAGAAAACACCTTATATATTGTTTTAGGTTATATATTATTTTACGGTAAGATATCATGTTTTGTTTTGTTTAGTGTAAAAAGATTATATAAAACAACATAAATTTATGTGTTGTTTACAGTAAAATAACATAGAACTGTATGTGTTGTATTTCGTCAAAACATACGTCAAACAACGCAGTTGTGTGCTGCTTCGCGTCAAACAGCACAGTTGTGTGCTGATTCGCGTCAAACAGCACAGTTCTGTGCTGCTTCGCATCAAAAAGCACAGTCTGTGCTGCTTCAGGTCAAACAGCATAGTTTTGTGTTGTTTTACGTGGGTTTCGAATAAAAAAATGAATATAATATTAAACTACCTTTGTTCTACATTGATTTTAAATTAAAATTATATTTACTTTTGATCGGAATACACAGATCTAGAAGAAAAAATTGATTTTATATTGAAATTGGATTGAGTTTTGATTGAATGAAATCAAAAACCTAAAAAAGAGATGAATAAAATCAATTAAGATTAGCAAAAGATTGAAGAAAAATAAAAAAAACTAATTTTGGTGTTGTTTATATGTTTCTAATTGTTAAAGACAATATTACCCTTCCTATTCTATTTAAATTTTGCCACGTGTCAATCCCATATTACTTTGTAGGTTTTTTAGGCAAATGGTTATATATATATATATATATATATATATATATATATATATATATATATATATATATATGTATATATATATGTATATATATATATATGTATGTATGTATGTATGCATATAAAGTTAATTGAATATATAATGAATAAGAGTAAAGTTATCTTGATAATCACTATTTTTTGTGAAATCTTTATAAAGCAATATAAGCAGTGTTGTAAAACTCGGCCTAGGCGGCCGATTACTCGGCGAGTACTCGGAACTCGGCAAGGTTCCGAGGTGCTTTTCATCAACTCGGTCAATATAACTCGGAATCGGTCAAACTCGGTCCAACTCGGCCCTACTCAATCCAACTCGGCTCAACTCGGCCCTACTCAGCCAACTCGGCCCTACTCGGCCAACTCGGATTTTCACCATTTTTACCGATTTTTGCTGTTTTTCTCCGATTTTTGTTGAATTTTTATTGTTTTTTATGGAGATACCTTGAAAAATGATAATAAAATAATTAATATGTCTATAATATCAAATAATTGATATTACGTTTTGATATATTTTTGTATGTGAACATATATTCTTTTGATTTATAATTGATATTCACATATATTTTTATAAATATTAGTAAGCTTATATTATTTGACATATATATAGTTTCCCAAAGACCAATTTCTTTATAATTTATCATGTCCGAGTACTCCCCGAGTACTCCCCGCCTAGGCCGAGTACTCGCAACTCCCCAGTCGACCGACCTGGCAGCGCCCAGCGAGTTTTGCAACCATAAATATAAGTAATACATTTCTTATCACACGCAAGTCGCTTGCCATTTCTACCTTTTTTTTAAAATGTTCATAACTTTTTTTCACGACATTATTTTTTTTAAAAAAATTCACTATCAATTTTAGTATTTTTTTTATCTTTCCAACGCCTACCATATTGATATACGTTTTTTTGAAAAATTATCCACCCGTTATTTACATATGTGTAAATCTAGTTATACACATGCATAATACAGGAATTACACATGTGTAACTAGGATATACACATGTGTAATACATGATTTACACATGTATAGATCATGTATTACACATGTATACAATGAATTTCATAAGAAAAACGAGAAATTTTTTATTTTTTATAATTTTTTATGAAATAGGGAAACGAGTGAAACATTTTTATGTTTTTATTTTTTAATTTTTATGTTATTTTTCCTTTGATAATTTTTTTATTATATTTTTATTATTTACCATTTGCCACTGAAAATTTATAACTCAGATAGGTTCCTAGAGTTATCACAAAAAAAGAAAGTTCTTATTTGATCCCTTTCCTAATTGATAATATCCTATAACTATATATATAACTATATATATATATATATAGATATATATATATATAGTTATGAGGGAGAGATCAAATGAAAACCATGCTTATAATTGAAAACCGTGAAAACCACCACTATCCAATCACATAATTGATAATTGATTTAACATTTTAATTGTTTAAAGTATATTTGATTAAACTTCAATCTTATTTTTTGAGGTCAATATATATTTTTTAGTTTAAACTCCAAAGAACAATAATGATTACGAAACGACTTACGTATACGTAACTTGTATAAGTTATATGTACGCAACTCATAGTTGTACAATTGGTAACACGTACTTAGATATACATAACCCTTACATATACATAACTCTTAATTGTACACTTTGTAATACGTACTTACATATATGTAACCCGTAGTTTTCATGGTTTTTATTTATAACATGGTTTTCAAGGGATCCCTCCCTTGTATATATGTATATATATGTATATATATATATGTATATGTATATATAGAGGAGGGATCCTAAGAAAACTATAATGTTATGAGAAAATAAGAGAAAACCAATGAAACTGGTCATATAATTTAAAAGTTTTTTATCACTACCCTCTATATATATGTGTGAGTATATATAAATAAGGATATCGATCAAATGAAAACAGTAACAAAGGTTTCCATATAAGTCACACATAGGTTACGTATACGTAACCATTTTTCATTCGACATAGTGTTACGTATACGTAAGACTCTTCATTCTTGTATGTATGCTCAATATATATGTACCAAATACTTAAATAACATCTTAACATTTAAAATAACAAAAAAATTATGAATTATGTTATTGGTTTTCGTGGTTTTCTTTGGTTTTCACATATGTATATGTATATATATGTATAGATATGTATATATATATATGTATATGTATATATATTTATGTATATGTATATATATATATATAAAGTTTACATAATACATATAAAATTATATAATATAAATATATATAATTAAGTGAATTAAATTATATGTAAATATATATTCTAAAAGAGGAAAACCCTAAACCCTAAACGGTCGTTTAGGGTTGACGTGTGTGGCCGTTTATGGCCTTTATACGATCATTTACATTGATCTATCACATCACCAGTACTGAACTGTAAACGGTTGTTTACAGAGCTCCAACGATCATTTATAGTGTTGACATACGATCATTTGCTTTGTCTGGTGTAAAATGCCGAAGTAGGGGTGTGTGAAACAACAGGATTTTTTTTATTGCTATTGAAGAACATTCCTTCAACTATAAAGGTATGAAAAAGTCAAAGATAAAGATAATGTTACTTTTTTTATTTTTTAAGCAGCATAGTTATTTATATCTTTTATATGTGTATTCTTCATATATGATATGGAAGTAAATGTAATCTATTTGTTGTATGAGATAAAGAAAACATATATATCTAAACGTTCTTTAATAAAAATGTGTATTATACGAGTTGGATAAAAAATATTAAATACAATAAAAATAATTATAAAATAATATTTTAATATAATATATGATTGAAATCTTCCTTATTGTAAATAGAATTGAAATTTTGTTTTGAAACAAAAGTGTCAAAAATTTTAAAAAAACTTTCTTATTATAACTTTCAATTTTAATTATTTTTTAATTATAAAACTTTTACTTTTTAAAAGAACCAATTTTAAATATTTTGTACTTTTAAAAAAGATTAATGTTTTTGAAAATGTTCTTATTTTATAAAAATTTTATTTCTTTAGTAATAATATTAATGAAAAGATTTGTTTCTTAATCTATTAAAAACTATTTTACTTTAAAAAATAATTAAATAAAATTATTAGAAATTAATATGATTATTTAATATGAGAGAGACGCGGGAAAAATTTAGTGAGCTGGATTATGATGCTGACATGTGTCTTTTTTAGTTACTTTTTTATTAGATTATGAAGATAGCTACCAAATGCACATTTCAAGCCTTTATAAATTGTTTTCGATTATAGTCAAATCTGATAACATAGTAGCTTCGTCTTGCTATCAATTCATGAAATTTATGCTCATAGTGCTCTTCAATTCATGCCTTGTACAAGTATGGCTCTGATATTAGAGGGACTCGTGCATGATATAAGTTTTAACTTGTCTATTAAAGGTTCGGTGGTCGGACCGGGAATCGGATCGGTGGTCGGACCGAATTTTATTTTATTTTTTTAATGTTTTGGATTTTAATTGGTAAAAACGGGAGGTCGAACAGTAAATTGGTGTGTTGAACATAAGATTATTGTTACGTTTTGTATATAGCTATAATATACACATATGAATTACTTATATTGAATTATATAATATATATAAAATAAGCTATATATATAATTGTTAAGTCATCTGGTTCTTAAATCCGATCTAACAGCGGAATAGTAAGGCGTCTAGTTCGACATCTGATCCAGTTCTAAAAAAATTGTTTAAAGCTTTGGGAAATGTCTATTAAGTTATTTGAAGGGACTAACGATGAATATCATCAAGTATTTCAAATCAACCCTATTCTCTGGATTTTGTTTACTGTATTCAACAGTTTGGTTAAAGGTTTATTTGGTTTATCAGTTCGGTTTGTTTGGTTATGAGAAATTTCTTAGGGCTTAGAATTAACTAACCGAAATGAATTATTAATAGGCATAACCGAACCGAATCCAACTGATTAAACCGTTTAAACTGCTTTATTCGGTTCGGTTATCCGAATAAACCGGTTATTATTCGGTTTATTAGGATAATCGAACCAATTAACCAAAATTTTGTGTAAACCATTAACCAAACTGAAACTTATATACGGATACGATTAGTAACCAAACCAAAAATTAAATCAGTTAGGTTTTTCTATTACAGATAGGGTTTAGTTTTCGGTTATTGGCTTTTTTAACAACCCAAATTTTGTTTTCGTTGCCTAAAAAACCAATGGGCCTTCCCCCAGTGTTGCCTTTCGCCCATGGGTTTCGGCCTATTTTGTTTCCCTTTATTTTTATTTAATATTGTTTTAATTTTAACTTATTTGAATACCGGTGACAAATTACATTTCTTAAATGTTAACCAAATTAAACCTACGACTTCGATATCATCGAAAGTAACACGTATGAACTGGAAGGGGGTTGACGATTTTTTTAAAGTATTAAATTATGTCAAATGTTCAAAATATATTCTACCGAGGACTCAAGACTATATTTTTTGTAAATTAAAATACGTAAAACAGAAATGAATTTTGATGCACTTAGTTAAAAAAATAATTATGAATGGTCTTTTATTAAAGAATGCGGTGGTGAATTCATACTAATTTTTGTTTTACTAATTTTTTTTAACCAAACGTGTTATCTTTTTAATTCTAGATTTTAAACATGAAAAAATAAATGGACCAAAACTTGCATAATATTTCAAAATAGAATGAAAGGAATATATATATTGCAACCTTCACTTCACTACTTCATTTCTTCCCCAAACAACTAGAAACATTTTCACATGCCAAAGGCCTTTGGGGGTCTAATGACATGAGTGATAAATGGTTTGGAGTTGAGATCTTTAAATTCTCGGGTTTAACCCTGATTTAAAAAGATTTTTTTTATAGTGGTGTGTTTCTTTCTTAATGATGTTTATAAGTAAGTGAAACCTAAAGCGTTAAAACCAGTATAAACGATTTACATCCGTATCAGAAAATTTGAATGGGTGTTGAAGGTAGCTTCAAATTCCTTTCGAAAAAGTAGAAACATTTTCACATGCCATTTGGAATTGATGTTTGTATGATAAAAAGAAAATTTTGGAAGCAGGCACAAGAACCGAGTAAACAAATGAGGTGGGGTTATCTTTTGCATGGAAAAAACCAAAGTGACAAATGTACAATTATTGTTTTCAGAAATATCTATGGTTAATTTTTGTGTGAAGAAAAAGTTCTTTGGGAGTTTGAAAGGATTCTATGAGTGAATGAAGTTCCAAAATAACTTACCCAACCTCTATCTAGGATAAGGTACGGCATGTCTAAGGAAGTTTCTATAAATGTCCAAGGTAACCAAACAAGAGCATGTCAAAGTGCATTTACAATGATGATTTTGAAGAATATGTCCCAAGAGTATATACTTGTGGTATACGATCTATCCTGCGATTAAAATGTTAGTGAATTCTTGTCCTATAAGGTGCGGGTTATCATGATTTATCCTAGAATAATTTGATGTTACCGTTAAAGAAAATACACTTTGAAGAATATAAGAAAACTAATAATGTTTGATCCGCCAATAAAAGCATCAAACTTGCTAGAATTTTGGTTATTCATGATTTTGCACCACTTCACAAGTCTTCTTTGATGTTTTTGAATTCTTTTGGAGAAAGCTCTGTGAAGCAATGCTGCATGGCGGTAAGTAGAGTTCCACGAGTTGTGAGTTTTTTTTTTTTTTTTTTTTTCTCTCTTTTTTTCTCTGAAGAAGAATTCATAATGGTATCCGGGATGCAAGCATTGGCTAGCTATGTGCAGTACCATATGGTAGTAAAGCGGATGCAAACATTATCTAGACTCGTTGGGTATAGAGGATTTCGGAGGGCTTGGAGTGTCTAGCAAACACCTTTTGCTTGTAATCTAATAAACTTGCAACAATTTGGACTAAATTTACCATCTGACCAAGAGATTATAAGTCAGTCTTAAAAAAGTAGATAGACTTTGATAAAATATAGGATAGTGATCATCTCTATAATCATATCATTTGAAAATAAAAACAAAAGGGTTGATATTTGTAAAATTACTTGTTTTGTTTTCTAATCTATTAAAAAAAAGTGCGTAATTCTGAAGCTACCGGCAGACTACTAAAAATTAATTATTTGAGTGTATATTTTTAAAAAAGTTTAACCATAATATAACTGATCAATAATCCAACAAGAAAATTACTACACCTATTACAATTCTCATGAAAGGATAATATTCTCAATAATCGTCAAGTGTGTGAGCCCTTGGTTTCTCACGTATAGTGTTGAAATTTGGAGACTTATAATATATTTGATAAAAAGATCAATCAACTTTATAACGTAGGGCTGAAGAAAATTGTCCAAAACACTCGACAACTCCTACTATTGACAATGACAACCCACCCTATCCTTTCATTATTATTCCTTCTTAATATTAAAGTGACACGGAAAATAATTTATGGTAGTGATCACTTCATAAAAACATCATAATATGCCTATGATGACCATTCATAGATTGCAATATAAGTGTTAGGAAAAAAATATACTTAAAAGCATTGATCACTTGTGTTACGAATTCATGATGTCTCTTCTTATGTGGAAAGTGTTTAAGTGGTTAGAGACACTTAATAATTTAGGGGTTTTTTGGCAATTTTGTGCCGAGACATCAAAAAGTTTGACTGAATAAAAGATAGTTTATAAATTGTTTAGTTTGTTTTTAGAGTTAATCTCGATTTTCATCCATAAGTTTTGCAAATTGTTTCCACTTGAGTAGCAACGTTTATTTTGTCTCCATTATTGGCCTAAGTTTTGTAAATCGTTTCTATTTTCGTCTTTTTGACTAACGGTGTTAACCTTTTCTGTTAGAGTTTTTAAAAAAGACCAAAATACCCCTAAGGGTTATAAAGAATTTCACCATCTCACTTTCCCTCTTTCTTCCTTCTCCACACCACCGCCACCGCACGTCACACCACCGCACCTTACACCACCGTAACCACACACCACCGCCGGCACACACCACCCCACCCACACACCACCGCACCACACACCACCGTACCCACACACCACCGCCACCACACACCACCGCACCACACACCACCGCCACCACACCCAATAACATAGATCCACCGGCTGATCGTCGCTAGCCCGGCGGCGCTGCAACCCACCGGCGCCACCGCATCATCAAATCCATCAATCACTAACGAATTCGTCTTCCAGTGAGTGTTACCACCCAACTGATAACTTCCGGCGAAGATGCAGGAGTCAGAGAAGGAGATGACAAATACAGCAAATTGGAAGTGGCGGCGGCGGCGGCGGAGGTCGTAAAACTCGTCGGAATCAATGAAGTGCGACCAGCGGCGGTACAAGGGGAATTGATGGTAGGGATAGAGGTAGAGAAGAGAGAATCTGGAGGAGGAGGTCATCGAGGAGGGAGGAGATGGTGGTCGAAGGGGGGAGGAGAAAGTCGTCGGGAAGGGAGGAGATGGTGGTCGAAGGGGGGAGGAGTTTAGTGGCCGGTTTGTGTGAGTACAAATTGGTTTCTCTCTAGGGTTTGAGTGGGATGTAAAGGGTAGTTGATACAGGGGGTAGAAGATGAGAGGAGAGAAACCTGATACATTTAGTCAGAAGGGTATTTTGGTTATTTAACACTCATTTAACACTCACTTAACAGAAAATGTTAACACCGTTAATCAAAAGGATGAAAATAAAAACAATTTGCAAAACTCAGGCCAATAATGAAAATAAATAAACGTTGGTACTCAAGTGAAGACAATTTGCAAAACTCAGTGACGAAAACCGAGATTAACTCTTGTTTTTAAAATTTACTCATTCAAAATTTTCATGAACCATTAAAACGTGGTTTTAATATGAACTATATACATCGCCGGCCCTGAGGAGGGACGAGATGGACGCTCGTCCAGGGCCCACTCGCACAGGGGGCACAAAATTTTTTAAATTATTTTTATATTATATATATATTTTTTATAAAAAATAGTTATAAACAATAATTCAATCATAAAAATTAATCCAATTATATTTTAAACCCAATTTAATTTTTTAGGTCAATTTTATTAACCCAATTACTCAATTAAAACCCCTTTTTAGAAAATAAAATATTTAAATCATGTGTCATGGTTTATTATTACTTGTTTAATTGAGCAGCCAAAAAATAAATGATTTTGTTATGTTTATTGTAATACCTGAACTCATGAGTTATTGGTGAATAATTATGCTATGTCATTATAATACTATGATTTTGTTATGTTTATTTCTAAAACATTTGTTTTTATTTAAAAAAATTATTTTATATAATTCAATTCGTTAGAGTCAAAATGTCTTTTTTTTCAAATTTGTACTGGACGCTAAAATCCTTAGGATCGGCCCTAACTATATACACCCTATTTATAAATGATTCAAAGATAGTCACTTAATAAAATTAGAGGTATGTTATTGATACACCCAATTTATTTTATTCTCTCTATATCTTTCTATACATACATATAGATACATGAAGAGAGATAGAGACAATAGGATGTCTCAATAACATAAATAGGTGTTTTTATAACCCAACCCTAAAAAATTATTAAAATACTATCAAACAGTTTATTTAATTTTATATGTTTTCATGTACGGATGACTCAAGTAATATTCGTTTAGACAAGACGAGAACTCAACTTGTCAAAAAGTGAATAGACCGTCCACGGTGGATGTGACGGATAACAGTCTTTTGATTGTACTATTTTTAAATGAATCGTAATTTGAGTTTTCAAGAAATTAATCAAACTATTTGATTCATTATTGACATGTTAAAAATATAACAAAACAAAAAAACAAAAACAAAATTAACCACTTCTTTGAGAAGTAATTTTTAAAAATTTGGATAATAATAGAAATAAACACTTGTATTAAATCTAAAAACAGTTGGGTCTTATGTTAAAGTGTATATGTTTAGTTTTCAAGATTTTCAAGATATTCTAACTCTTGGAAGATGTATTATAAAAGGTTATTCCAATCATTTTTATAATATGCTTCGATGTGTAATAAAGTATATTATCACTTATAAAATCAAATCAAACGAATTGAATGAGTTTTTTTCTTTTTTATAAAAAGGAGCATTTACGTATTTCTCTTTACTAAACTTTTTAATTACATATTTACTCAAAATAAAAAATTAATTACATATTTTTCCTTCTAAAACATATAATATTACATATTTACCTATTTTATTAAAATTAGTTATTGAATGATTATTGTATTCATAATTTTACTAAATTATTTTTACGCATTTCTCTTCTTAAGAACATGAAACACAAATTTATTCAAGTTTAAGTTTTCTATATAAATAAAAATTATATAATTATAACTCCAAATACAAAAGTTCATTTCAAAACAATAATCACCGTAATCCAAGTTATATCTCCAAATACAAAACACAATCTAATAACAAAACATTAATACGTAAACATCTTTTAGTAAAAACAAGATAAAATAGTCACTTGATAACTTAATATTAATAAAATGGATAAATATGTAATATATGTGTATTAGGAAGGAGAAATATGTAATTAATTTTATGTCTTGGGAAATATATAATTTAAGGTTTTAGGAAGAGAAAATATGTAAAATCTCTTATAAAAAATATCTAGGAGTGAACAAGTGCTATGTCCCACACCCAGCAGCGAAAACATGACTCAATTTTGAATAAATTCATGACATTCGGAAAATCATAAATTTTCCAAAACATTCCAATGATAAATCTATAGCAACATCACTATACATTATGCATTGGATATAAAGATCCAACACAAGTGTCATTTACCTGTATTTATGATGATAAATACACTATTGGGTATTATTATATGTTAATGAATTGTTTTAGATCACGTAAAAGTCAATATTACATGTTAGATGACGGGTAGACTAGCCGTTAATGATACTTAATGGTGTAAAGAACTATTTGGTGTTTTGCATTACATTTTCATAAAAACTATGCTAACTATATCAAGGAATAATCATTTTCAAATCTTATGGAGAATTTATGCCGTATGAACTAGTAGTTTCATATTTTAAAGTATAAGTACATATGCATCATTGTGTCACGGAGTGATTTCCTAACTCTCGTGCGGCACTCAGATTTGATCTAAGTTCAGCCTTTCGTGACCCAAACGATGTAGCAATTCAAGTTATAATGCGGAAGCGTTTGCAAGCTCGTAATACAAAAGACTTTGTATTGCTTACAATGTGGTTTACAAGTATGCTTTACAAGTGTATTACACTAGACTTGTATGAGTTTTTGGGTGATTACAAATGAGGAGACTATCTCCTATTTATACTTGTGGCTTGGATCTAGTTATTTTTAATCTAGATTATTCTAATCTAAATATCTAAGATATTTACTAATCTAAATATCTAAGATATTTACTAATCTAATATCTAGATATTTCTTTGGTTTATATCTAGATATTTTACATGGTGAATATCTAGAGCATCTAGATTTGCTTGGGCTGTTCCGGAGTCATCTGAATGGCCATGGATGCCTCCATATGTTTTCGAGAACGCCCGGAATCCGAGTAACGCGACTTGATTTTAGGCGGGTTGTGACATTCACCCCCACCTAAACCCACGACGTCCTCGTCGTGTTTCTTGCATGACCCTCGGCTTGTTCTCATGAGTTGCAAGACGGATATTGTTTTCTCGTGATGGCTTGACTCCATCATTGCTGTGTGCACTTGATTGCCCTTGACGATGTATAGTGTGTTTAGAAAAGCTGCTAGAACGGCTTTTGCTTTTCTGAAAAAGTCCATCCCAAGCACGATCTTGTAGTCGCTTAGTGGTGCTATCGAGAAGTCAAGTTTACCTTGCCATGTCCCGATCTTAGTCTTGACGGCCCATGACATTCCCTCAATCGCTTTAGTGTTGCCATTGGCGTCTTTGAGGAATCCATCTCGTGTGGATATCCTTAGGCTGAGTCTCTTAGCCTCTTCTCGCGTAATGAAATTGTGACTTGCTCCTGTATCGACCAGTGCTTTTGCAAGTCGTCCATTTACTTCCAAGTTCACAAACCGAAGTCCTTTCGTCTTCGTGTTCATGATGTTGCCCTGTTTCTTCGTGGGGCACGACTTAGCTAACTTTAACGGCTTCCTTTCATGTACCGTTAAGGCGTTTAGGAGTTGTAGTTGCATTGCCCCAAGGCGAACCTCCTTGTCTTCGTGGGATGCATCATCAGTTCTGGCCACCATGGCCTGAAGACTTTGTTTTTTCGGGCAGTCCCGAGCATTATGCGGTCCATCGCATATAAAACAGAATTTCGTAGGACGCCTTTCGTTGTCGTATCGTGGTGGTCTCCTTGTGTCCACCTTCCGATCATGATTGGGCTTCACTCCCCCACCTTTCTCGTCATCACTTTCCTCATTCATGGGCCTATATGGTTGTTTTTCTTTATGATTGATCAAGCTTTAGGCTATTGCAATAGCGGAAGCAAGATCTTGAACACTTCGTCGCTCCAACTCTATCTTGGCCCATGATTGCAGACCATCGAGGAAGTAGAAAAGGGAGTCTTTATCCGATAAGTCCGGGATCTCAAGGACAAGTGTAGTAAATTCTTTAACATAATCCTTGACGGTCCCGGTCTGTTTGAGCTTTCGAAGTCGACTTCGGGCTTCATGCTCAGCATTTACCGGATAAAATTGTCTTTTGAGTTCTTGGATGAACTCAGCCCAAGTTTTTATTGTGCACGTACGTCATTCGATGTCCATGCTTCGACGTCTCCACCACAGGGCTGCTGTATCTTTGAGATACATAGTGGCTGTCTTGATTTTAGTGGCGTCATCAAGGATTTGTACTCCACCTATATACTGCTCCATTTCCCAAATGAAGTCATCAACCGCCCGAGCTTCTCGTTTGCCCAAAAACGGTGATGGTTTGGGAATTTCGACTCTTGGTGTAAAATTTACGATGTTACCTCCATTCGTGATCATGGCTTTGTTGCAATCAACAACTTTAGCTTCCAAGCCCATTAGACTTCGATGCATGTCGCTTGACAGCTCATCCATGTCCTTTTGTAGCTTGGTTGTGACGTCCTTGATTGCATCTTTGATCATAATCTTTACTTCGTCTCGAAGTAGCTCCATAGCAGCCTTGAGTCCTTCTCGGAGCTCACTGAAATCTTCTTCTAAGGCGTCTAAGCGTTGGAGACAAATGTCGACTTGTGATCCCGTTTCGACAAGGCCTACCTCCAGGTCACTAACTCGTTTTTCCAAAGTACGATCCTTGGACATACCTCGTTCCTTCTTTGATCCCTTTCTGGGATTCATCTCGACTTCGTTTATCTTTAACAACTGCACCTTTGCTAGTTTCGATTACCATCCCAAATGAACCGACGTTGCTCTGATACCACTTGTCACGGAGTGATTTCCTAACTCTCGTGCGGCACTTAGATTTGATCTAAGTTCAGCCTTTCGTGACCCAAACGATGTAGCAATTCAAGTTATAATATGGAAGCGTTTGCAAGCTCGTAATACAAAAGACTTTGTATTGCTTACAATGTGGTTTACAAGTATGCTTTACAAGTGTATTACACTAGACTTGTATGAGTTTTTGGGTGATTACAAATGAGGAGACTATCTCCTATTTATACTTGTGGCTTGGATCTAGATATTTCTAATCTGGATTATTCTAATCTAAATATCTAAGATATTTACTAATCTAAATATCTAAGACATTTACTAATCTAATATCTAGATATTTCTTTGGTTTATATCTAGATATTTTACATGGTGAATATCTAGCTCATCTAGATTTGCTTGGGCTGTTCCGGAGTCATCCGAATGGCCATGGATGCCTCCATATGTTTCCGAGAACGCCCGGAATCCGAGTAACGCGACTTGATTTTAGGCGGGTCGTGACAATTGGCTACAATATCTACAATAATGGTGTGGAAATAAAGTAACAAATGAGATATTTTCCTAGCTTTGTTTTACTCTATTTACTCTATTTTTTATTTCTTTTAGGATACTCTTCTTAACAGTCAGTAATCCGTCGAAGATCACCAATGAATTACCAACAAATAGTTATAGAATTTTATTTTTTTTTCATATTTTTGGAATGTCCAGCGACCTTTTGGTGATTTTTCATCAGCATTAGTTATTTTTATGATAGTGTAAACCATTTGGTTACTAATAGAGGCGATAGCATGATTAAAATTTTACATTGATAAAATATAGATTTACGTATTACGCATGACTTTATGCTTGTAAGAGTATTTTAATATTAAACATCGAAATTAGAATCTTAATAATTCTAAACATGAAATTCCCAACCAATTATTAATCTAGATGTAAACGCTTACACTAGATGATATCTTCGAGCTTAAAAGCCACCAACTATATAGATCTAGTTCCACACATCGCAAACACAAACTATTAAGGTGCTATAAGAATGAGGGTATCCTTGTGATCACCCTCCAACATGTGAATGAGTATATCTATTTCTAAGCATAAAGCTAGAGAGAGAGTGTGATTTAATAAGAAAGTACTTGTGAACAATACTCAACTCCTTCTACTTATAGATGCGCGCGACTTATCAATGTTTTTAACCGTCAAAAATTATATATATAATGAAAATAGACTAGAAAGGATCTAGTAAAAGCAAACAATTACATCAGAAGAAGAGTGTTAGATATTTTAATGTAATTAGATTGACTAGTCGATCAATGTAATCATGAAATCTATCAAACAAGTTAGAAGATGTGGAGTGCATGTTTGTTTGAGTTTATTATGATCTTTGATAATAGAAGCACCTTAAGGGCAAAGCCTCTAAGCTATGAGGATTCCAAGGGGTTACGCCCCTTTGGCGGGGGTTCGGTTGGCAAGGGTCACACCCCTGGTAGCGGAGTCCTAGTGGTAGAGCCCATGGGTAGGTTAATAGACACTTAAGTGTTAGACATAGCATGATTCATAAGCTTATCATGTATTGTATAATATCCATGGAGTTTATGCGAACTCAATATAATTTAATGGATCATCTAACCAAATGGCTAAGTAGAGATCTTGTGCACAAGTCTGTTGTGAGGATGAGATTGAAGTCCACCTAAAATTTCCCATGTTAAGATACCCAATTCCCATCTAGTATAATACTAGGTGTTGAATTCAATGTGAAAAGCTTAACATGTAAAGATTAGAACACATTAGTATCATCATTCTAAGGTATGTGTTCAGACCTGCAAGTTAAGAAGGTTGAAGTCTAACTTCTTAATAGCCCTTTTGAAAAATTGCATATGTAAGTGCAAGAGGGAAAAAAACTAACTATTTGATCATGAAGACTATTTTCTTCAAGAAGATGGGACTTGGCTTTGATATGCTTATGAAGGATAATGACACAAGGCTAGTAAAATATTATGTCAAGTAAGAATGTATAAGTATGTGAACTTTTGTGAGTATTATCTTCATGTATTCATAATGAATAGTAAGGGTTCAATCTGTAATAACACCCTAATATTCAAAGGTTTAGATATGTAATACACTAAAATGAATTTTAGTCATCACGATATTTCATTTATGCATAAATTTGTTATTTGTGTGAGTTTGTTTTAATTAATTAACGATTACACTATAATAGGGGAGGAATGTTAAATATTTTAGTGTAATTGAATTGACTAGTAGACCAATATGATCATAATATCATTTAAACAAGTCCAGAGGTGCGAAGTGCACATGTGTTTAAGTTTATTTTACTCTTCGATATTAATGGGGGTTCCAAGGGGGCAACCCTAGTAGGGTTCAATGTGTCACACTCCAGGCGTGTGAGTTGGATAGGTTGGTATCGTGTGATAGGTCCCTATTTATTTTATCAATGCAAAACAATAGCGGAAGTCTTTTAAATCACTTTTGTAATTAATCAACTTTGTCAGTTGATATCTCATTTCTATTTTATCTTAAATGTTTTATTCTTCACGTTAAGGTAATCAATTCATATAGTTGATTAATAATCATATCATTTCTAGGAGGAGGTTCAACACTAGTATTTGAACTCAAAATATTCATATATTTACCATAAAAAGGTTTTACAAAATCCTTAACAGTTCATATTGACATAAATCAAAACAAACATTAAAGCTATAATGGAATAAAATACGGTCAAAACCACCAAGCCTAGCAGTCCAATCTTTACAAGATCTTTTGGGTGTTCCCACAATGCTAGGTTTACAACATAAAACTTTATTTGAAATTAACATGCGCGCATCATTTTCCAGAGAATAGTTTTGAAAACAAAATGCAAGCATAACGCTAGTAAATCATATTACTAGACATTTTCGATAAAATCAAAAGAACATGCGTCATATCAACAATTATTAAGACAACTTGTAGTATAGTTGTCCCATTTATTGACAAAGCTCAGACCACGTAGCTAGTATACACTGAATTCATCAAGTTCATATATGTTAAAATGATTTCAGCCTCCATATGCCATAACACTCAGTCACCCACAAATATGTTTATCCTTGATCAATATCCATATACTGTCATGATCACTTAAGCCCTTGCTTAATAAAATTAGTATAGCCACATGTTGGTTTCAAATAAAATAAACATTTAGAAACAGACATTTCTTAAACATGCTTAAAAATGTTTTACAAACATTTGTGCACATAGACATAGAATGCAATGAAGTTTAGAAAATATGTACATCTTACTAGACAGCTAGAATCACTGCTTAAGATCTTCTAAACCTTCGATAGTACCTCCACAACAATTCCTTAAGTTTAACGGGGTAAAACACTAGCTTACACGAAAGTATAATAAGAATATTTGAGTACAAGTGGCAAAAATGCACGTTTTTGGGATGCAAAAATTCATCTGCAAGACGCAAGCTTTTATAGCTTGGTTGCGGACTCCATCGCAGACCGCTAGCATGGGGATGGTGGTCCGCCATCCAATCTTAGTGACCGGGATGCTTTGGTATAATAAAAAGCGTGTCAACACGTGTCATTTTCAAAGCCTTATCAGTAGACACGTGTCACTCAAGGATGAAATGTGTCACTCTAGGATGACACTTGTCACCCTTTATGTCCCTATCAACATGCCAAGTGTCAATACATGAGAGTTTTGCTTGTGGAACACATAGCGAACCGTTATAGGATAACATAGCGATCCTCTATGCAATCCAATTCCCTAAAACTTTAATTCATCGTATGGCAGTCCGCCAAGACCTTCTGGTCGTGGTCCGCCACCAGGCTTAAAACCCTAATTCTTAAATATTTTTTAATTTTTACCCGTGAACTTTCAAATCTTATTATTTCATACATAAAAATTTCAAGGTGTTATACAAGGCGCAAAGCCCCTGGCTGGGGTTGATTTTCTCCAAATTTATGTGAAACTCGGGGGGTAAAGTTAATCACATTTGAAGATGATAACTGCCGAAGGCTGTTGACTTATCCACGCAAGAATTCGATTTTGAACCCCAGATTGGTCAGATTTCATTATTATCATCATCTCTAATTCACGAAAAACTCCCACACAAAAGTATACTTTGTTTTGATTTTGAGTTTTATCTGATTGATTGATTTATTCGGGTAAACCACCGAATAATCTCGTTCTGAAAGTGTTCTTCACAACACTCAAATGATTCAGTTTGTTTATTTAAAAAAAAATTACAAAGAGGGTTTTTCAACCACTAGACCCAACCCAATTAAGGGCTGTTTGAAATCCCTTACTCGGTCAGAAGATGGTGATCGGGTAAAGGGTTATTCCAATACTGACCGGGTAAGGGAAAAAACATGCATGGGTCAGTAGTGTCGCACCGGGTCAAACGCGAAAGAGTGAAAATCAAACACGCTGACCGGCCAAAATGTCTGACCGAGTCAGTGGGTCAGACATTTTGACCGGGTCAGAAGCAAATCAAACAGCCCCTTAGCATTTCAAATCTTCTCATTTCGGATCTCTAAATAACAACCCACCACACGCAAAAATTAATAACTTCAATCATCTCTTTTTTTCTTGGACACCCGAATAGAATCCAACCAGCCACATATCACATGTCGCACGTATATATGTTGTCAAGAGGTCGTCCCCTTTTCATGCACACTACAGTACTAGTTTGGTCCGTTTACTCAACCCGGATTCCTTGTTGGATACTAGTCATATAATTAATCTCATACCTATTCTAATAGCCATAATATTAAACACAAATCAACGTGCTAAAGCCTGAAAGTGGTAGTTAATAAATTGCCAAACGTGTTTAAAGTTTTTCCACTAATCTAAACAAAAGCATTTATTAGTGAACATTCAAACACCTTTTTGCTCTTCACACACACACACACACACACACACATGGTGCGCTTCACAAAAAACCAGCATGGTGATGCCCATGCATGACCTACGCGTCTCCGTCTACGTGGCAGAATAATCATACGTGGAGTGGGAGTGGGTGGGTCCCATGTGGACACATAGGAATCTCTTTTTGTAAAATGGTGCGTTAGAGTGTGTTAGAGAGGCCTAAATCGTGTGATTTTCACATCCCTTTGGAAAGTAACAACACATACCCACCCACTTTAATCTTTCTATTCATAAATGTATTACCTCATTTGACTCTCTTGATCGTTGCAGAAATGTCTTTTTTGCCCTTGTGTTGTATATAATATTACTCACTTGTTTTTCTTATCAAAAATTTTTTTTTAAATGTACAACACGTAATGTTTTTAAAACTGGATTGAATGTGCTGGTCTCGCGAGAAGCAATTTGACCTGTCTAATTACACTGATGAATAGTTGAACCGTGAACCATTTCAGTGTTTAACTGGATTTTTATAAGAAAAAAAGTTGTTTTATTGGATCTTATTTACTGATTTATTTTTTATTCTTCATCTTTTTAGTAATACAAAATTCACACTAAGATGTAAATATGTTTCATATTGTACTATACTTTAGTTTTATATATAAACCCGTACATATGTATGTATTTTAAATTTAAATTATTTATAACATTACCGGTTTTTAAAAGGGTTTGAGCGTATCAATAGTCGACCATACCAGTATAACCAAAAGAACATTAATATACGGAGACATAAAATGACTACTTAAATTTTCATAAGAACTCTTTTAACACGTATATAAAACTTTTAATTATTTTACACATTTATAAACATGCATAAAAAACTTCTCAATAAAACTAAAAGTTATTAATATACTTTTTGTAAAAATCTCATGTAAACATGTGTAAAAAATAAATCTTGTAAAAAATATAAACTGTCAAACTAATTTTTTCCTATATATATTATATATTATAATCCAGTAAAGAACATTTCTACCTAGATTTCTAATAATTGAAAGAACATCTTATCCCACAAAAACAAACACAAGAGGAATATATACACACAATTACACAAATATCCAACAACAAGGGCACTTCCGTAACTTCCCACACTCCCCTCTCTTTCCCCCTCCTATAAAACCGAAAGCCTACAAACACCAACAATAATATCCCAACACCAACAACAATGGCCTCGAAGACCAACGACACCGGCGACAAACAAACCGCCAGCGAGTGCACCGTAGAGGAGGTAGCACTAGTGGTGCCGGAGACCGACGACCCATCACTCCCCGTAATGACATTCCGAGCATGGACCCTCGGCGTTGGCTCATGCGTCATATTAATATTCCTCAACACTTTCTTCATATACCGGACTCAGCCGCTGGCGATATCGGCGATTCTGATGCAGATCGCGGTGCTGCCGATCGGGAAGTTTATGGCCGCGGCGCTGCCGACGAGGGAGTATGAGGTGTTGGGTCGGAGGTTTAGCCTGAACCCGGGCCCGTTTAACATGAAGGAGCATGTGATCATCACCGTCTTTGCCAATTGTGGGGTGTCGACTGGTGGTGGTGATGCGTATTCCATTGGGGCTATTACGGTTATGAAGGCGTATTATAGGCAGACCTTGAGCTTCCTCTGTAGCTTGATTATTGTGCTCACTACTCAGGTACTTTTGGGCTTTCTTGCCATTCGTAATTATCCTATATGTTTAATTTGAATTTGAAATTGTTAAAAGGATCGAAAGAAAATGATGTTGAAAGGAAATGATGTTGATAAGTGTTTTTAGAACCGGATCAGACTGGATTGTTGGATCGGATTTTAAAACTTTTTTATATTCTTTCTTTCAAAATCTCGTTTTTTAATTAATTTCATAATTTATGACATGTTTTGGTTATTTAAGTATTACTTTTATTTTTTTGTTATTTTGTAATTTTCAGGGTATTATGATACCTTAGAGCATTCACAACTTATTTCTTATGATTATCCATATAATTACATTAAAAATATTATTTTTTTCTCTCATTTTTTCAATTAAATAATATTTTTTTATATCTTTTTCATTAATTTTTTATCTTCTTCACTCACAGCAACTTTTAAAAATATTAAAAAAATTATAAGGGTTTAACAGTATTTATTTAGATTTACAGATTAAACAATAATATTTTTCTCTCTTACACTCACAACCACTTACAATCATTTCATATAATATAAAAATTACAATCACATAAATATATAACACGTAATCACATAAATATATAGAACTTGCTGTAAATGCTCTTATAGCTCATCTAGTATTAGAAAAGTAAATTCTATCTTAAAACATATAGTATTTAATATTTTCATATTTTGTTTTCTAATATCTTTTTATATACAACATCAATTGTATTTTAGATACAGTTCGACTGGTCCGAGTGATCATGTCAGTACAATCAGTGAACCGGTAAGGCGATATGATGTTGAAAAGATTGGGTTTAATGATAATGATATTGTGGTTATGATAGATATTGGGGTATGGATGGGCGGGGATGCTGAGGAGATATCTGGTGGATCCGGTGGAGATGTGGTGGCCTTCAAACCTTGCGCAGGTTTCTCTTTTTAGGTTTGTGTGTCCATCTCTCTCTCTATCTCTATATGTGTATGTATATGTGAATATGGTATTAGTTTACGCGTGTGTAGTGGGGTAAATGTGGTGTGGCTTTAACGTTGGAAGTGCCACTGAAACAGTATTATGGTGGTGAGTCGATGGTGATAGAAAAGAGTTGTCACGTAAGTAGGCGCGTTAATAGTGTGTAATAGTTAAAAGTAGTGAGTAGAGAGTTTAATAGTGAAAAATAGGTGTAGTAAGTATGTGATAGCGATAGATTTTAATCATTTTATGATTATTAGAATCAATTTTGGTTGGTTGGAAAATTAAAAAATTTAAATAAAAAAAACACATACAAGCACTCACGCCTATGTATCAAAATGCTCCATCACATACAAAACCACATTAAAAGAGTGGTTTTTTTTTTTTTTTTTTTTTTTTTTTTGAGACGGGAAAGAGGGAGGAGGGGAAGGTTTGATAGGATGCTAGTATGCTACCTCAAGCCCATTCTTGAAAAATGGTGTGGTCTAGCAGTATTAAGTTGTGTAGATTAAAATACAATTAAAAATTGTGTTACTTTTTCATTTGTCAAAAAATATATATATAAAAAATATTCCTTTTATCGTTGTCACGTGAACTTTTGGAATAATGGGAAAGTTGATTGCATTTGTATGTCATATATTCGTTTGAAATTCAAATTCACGGAATTTGGAAGTCCGTTGAAAATTAGGATAAATACAAGATGGAATAATAATCACTGGTTTTTCCTCTGCCATCCACTCGTTATCAAAGTGTCATATTCGGATTACCTATCCACTTATTCAGAATTGGGTGTTCCAACAACTGGAACTACTTAACACTTTGGTTTCACTACTTATTCTTTTTTACTTTTTCAAACCCATTTAGTATATATTACAAAATTAAGTTATAATTTGGTATAATTTTATACATTCCTAGAAGGCTTTTGATTGCTTGTACAAAATTAAATGTTTTTACTTATAAGTTGTATATATTTAATATTCTCCACTAATCAATACGTTATATATTACAAGGTATATAGTCTTAAAAGTAGGTCAAACGCTACTATTTGTTTTGAGTCTCAAGAAGCTAAAATCATAATACTAGTTTGTAGCCATGTAAACGAATCAAATGTTTATGTTTTCTTATTTAATAAATAAACAACACGAACAAAAGTTTTTGTAATGAAGACATGTTTTGTTTGTTAATTTACATTCTTAAACGTTTGTTAACTTGTTTTTACTGTCAACTTTCAGAGCGTTACATGAAAAGGAATCGAAAGCACAAGGCATGACAAGAATGCGGTTTTTCATGATCTTTTTAATCTTAAGCTTTGCATATTACGCCCTTCCCGGCTATCTTTTCCCGATCTTAACGTTCTTCTCGTGGGTTTGTTGGGTCTGGCCAAACAGCATCACGGCTCAGCAAATCGGCTCCGGTTACCACGGCCTAGGTATCGGTGCATTCACCCTTGATTGGGCGGGCATCTCGGCTTACCACGGAAGTCCCTTAGTCACCCCTTGGACCTCCATAGTCAACGTCGGGGTCGGGTTCATCATGTTTGTCTACATCATCATCCCCATTTGTTACTGGAAGTATGACACTTTCGACGCGCGCAAGTTCCCAATGTTCTCCAACAAACTGTTTACTAGAACCGGGCATGAGTATGACACCACTCGAATCCTGACCCCGCAGTTCGACCTTAATGTTGCGGCTTACGAGAGTTATAGCAAGCTGTATCTGAGCCCGCTTTTCGCGCTTTCGATTGGTTCAGGGTTCGCTAGATTCACCGCAACACTCACCCATGTGGCATTGTTTCATGGCGGGTAAATGATCTTCCGAATCCTATCTATATTATATCTATATCTACATCTATACTATATATAATAAATAAATACATACGGGGACATGCGTCCACTTTTGGTGAATTCTAAGTATTTGTTTCCCGGCACCCTCTCATGTTAAATGACAATGATTTTAAATAATTAATTAAACAATTAAATATAAATATTCTTATTATGATAATTTCCAAAATCTACTAAATAATAAGATTTTAATTATGTTTTAAAATATAATTTTATGATTCTTAATCATTTATTTGTTATTTATAATTTCTCAAATATTTATTTTTTCTAGTTTTACCAATGACTATGAAACTCAACATACAAAATTATTAAAGAAACTAATAACTTTAACAAGTTTCATGTGTTTTCAACCTACTAGGTTATGTGTTAAAAGTTGAATTTTTTTCAAATTTTAAGAAGGGCTTAGAGCTTGTGTTGTGGTTACTAGTTTGAAAATGGTTTTATAGTGGGTCATAAACAGTCCGTTGTCTCAACCAGCAGAGTCATTGTTAAAAAAACTAGTTTCTACTGGTTGAGATAGCAGACTCTTCTAACAACCTCTAAATCCTCCGTAAGTTTAAAAAGTTCGTTAAAAGTCGAAACAATTTCTTGTTTTTGTTTATTTAGTTTTGTGATTCTTGTAGGGATATATGGAAGCAGAGTAAATCTGCAGTTCAGAATGCCAAACTAGACATTCATGCAAAACTAATGAAGAGTTATAAACAAGTACCACAATGGTGGTATATGGTACTACTAATCGGAAGCATCGTGTTGTCACTGATCATGTGTTTCGTCTACAAGGAAGATGTGCAGCTTCCATGGTGGGGCTTTCTCTTTGCTTTCGCGCTCGCTTTCATCGTCACTCTCCCCATTGGTGTCATTCAAGCTACCACCAACCAGGTATATATTTCCACAACCATTTCATTTACATCATATCATATAACTATCCAAATATTCACTTCATCTATATCGCGATGCAGCAACCTGGATACGACATCATAGCGCAGTTCATATTCGGCTATATGTTGCCTGGAAAACCCATAGCCAATTTGCTCTTCAAGATCTATGGAAGAATCAGTACAGTTCATGCTCTTTCTTTCTTATCTGATCTAAAACTCGGGCACTACATGAAGATCCCGCCGCGATGCATGTTCACAGCGCAGGTTTGTTTGATCTTTTCCTACATTGCTGCTAACCAATGTCGGATTGATCTTGGTTTTTAATCGAATGTTTGTTCGCGTGTTTTGTTAGTTGGTGGGAACTCTTGTTGCTGGGACTGTGAATCTTGCAGTATCTTGGTGGATGTTGGAGAATATCGAAAACTTGTGTGATATCGAGGGACTGCATCCGGAGAGCCCGTGGACATGCCCCAAGTTCAAGGTTACATTTGATGCTTCTGTCATATGGGGACTCATTGGACCCGAACGACTGTTTGGGCCAGACGGGTTGTACAGAAACCTCGTGTGGTTGTTCCTAATCGGCGCATTTCTGCCAGTACCCGTGTGGGTAATGAGCAAGATTTTCCCGGAAAAGAAATGGATCCCATTGATTAACATACCTGTCATATCTTATGGTTTCGCTGGAATGCCGCCAGCGACCCCAACAAATATAGCGAGTTGGCTTGTGACCGGAATGATCTTTAACTACTTTGTGTTCAAGTACCGAAAACAGTGGTGGCAGAAGTACAATTATATATTGTCGGCCGCACTTGATGCAGGGACGGCGTTCATGGGTGTGTTGTTGTTCTTCGCTTTGCAAAACGAGGGGGTGGATTTGAAATGGTGGGGGGCGAAGCCGGATCACTGTCCGTTGGCAACTTGCCCCACGGCACCCGGGATCAATGTGACCGGGTGCCCGGTTTTCTAGGTGTAGTAATAGGAAGTAAAATAAGGGGAACAAACATGATAAACACCAGGTTTGGGCTAATTAATTGATGTAAATTGTTTAAGTAGACTTTGATTGGTATGTGTTTTGTGTTTGTATAACTATTTGGAGTTTTGGGGGCAGGTTATACTTAAAGCTTTCCTGCATTATGAGGTTTTGAAACATATAACCTTTTTGTTGTATTTAATAATATTCAGGATTGTTGTTTTAATCAAAAGTTAATACAAAATAATAATAGACTTTGGTTGACTAAAAAGTCAAATGGTTCAAATTATAGGGTCTAAATTTGTCAAACCTAAGTTTAAGGTTTAGAAGTCAAATGGTTCAAGCCTTACGGTCTTAATTATGAGGTTTGAAACATCTAATTTGTGCGTTGTAACAAACTTTCTTTATTGGTGAATTAGTGTTGACTTGGTCAACATCTAAGCTTCATTTTGACATTTCAAAAAGAGAGAGAGAGAGAGAATTGGAAAAGAGAGAGAATATTTGATGTGCCTATCAAAATTGAAGATGGACTGAATCTTTGTTTAATCAAAGTTCATTCATTGTAAATTATTTTTTTAACTCGTTGACCTGTTACCATCCATCATTTTAGATGAAACTCATCGGTTAAAGGCATACTTTAGTAAAACATTTGATCCATTTAAAACATATTACATCAAATGAGATGCAAACCCATAATCTTCACACTAGAAAATCATATAATGCCCTCTTTTAAACTCATTGATCTAAGGCTTGTTGGTATTTTTTAACTCATTTAGAGCATTCACAACTTATTTCTTTTTTTTATTCATATAATTACACTACAAACACTACTTTTTTTCCTTACATTTTTGATTGAATAATATTTTTTATACCTTTATCATTATCTTTTTTCTCTTCTACACTTACAATAATTTTTAAAAATATTAAAAATTATAAGGATTAAACAGTATTTTCGTAATTTACAGATTGAACAGTAACATTTCACTCTACTCCACTCGCAACCACTCACAACCATTCCATATAATATAACAACTATACTCACATAAATATACAGAAAGGGTTGTGAATGCTATTAGCAAGTAAAACTTCACTCTCCATAGTAGGTGTTTTATATAAAGCTTGTAAACATTTGTTCTAGACGTAATTTATGACATCTCTCGACTTAGATATAATATATTTGATATCTTTAATATGCATCAAGTATTTGATATTGAAAATATAACTCATAAGAGTTCATGCATGTGAATAATTTTGATAGAAGATGATTAATCTAAGCCTAAAACTGTTTTTTAAGTAAATTTGTTGTTTTACACTTTAACGAATGCTTCATAATACTGATAATCACATGAAACATCAGTTTAGATAAAAAGAACTAGTAAATTCATGCTTGTATGTGCTAGAATCAAAATAATAAGTTGCGTCTACATTGACCCGGAGGAGTATGTTAATTTATTGTCAAATAGTCAAATTAATGCCTTAGAAAGTGTAATAATATAGTTATGATGTTTTGAAACAAAAATAACATCATCAATAACTAGAATTTTATTTTTTATAATAAAAAATGTTGATGGTTCCTACAAGTGTTAAAATATGAATTATAATTTTGAAGTATTGTTTAAAACATGTATTTAAGTTGAACCGGATATGGTTTCAAGTTTTCCGTGTGAAATAAGATGTGACATGTATTTCATATAAGATAACACATAAGAGATTAAGATGGCATGAGCATATGAGGAGAAAACATAATAAACCTTAAAGTGGAGGAAACAGAAGCAAAGGCAGACCAATGCATGAACAAATTAAGCAGTGCTTGTTAGACTTGCATTTCTCAAAAGACATAATCGGTTATAGAAATTCTTGAAGAAATCAAATAAAAGTTAATGATTTTTAGTGAAACTTCTGTGTTAACTAGGTCTTTGTGTCTTGTTACTAACTACACATAACCACCTCAAGGTGCCTTAGCATTTGCCGACTTGGGTTCTCCAAAGGAGACCCGAATTTGATCTCCACTAGGTAAACATCTTGGGGTGTGTCAATACTAGTTCAAGTGTAAATTAATATTGTGAAAGAGACAATAGTTCAAGCCTCACGACTTGGTTACGGGCGATCTCATAAAACACTTTGTTTGCTGTGACTTTTTATGATGAGCGTGTCATATGCTAGTTAATAATTCCGCTATCCGTATAACACACTTTTTTATTTTTTACCAACTACACATCACAATTAGAGATGGGCAAAAAAAAACCGGTTTGAGTGTCCAAACCGGTTTGAAACCCAACCGGTTTAAGTCAAACCGGTTCACAAATCGGCCCAAGCTGGCGGTTTGAGATAGGTTTGGTAGTCCCCATCCAAAACCGGTTTGTATACCGGTTTTAGTTTAAAAAAAAAGGGTTAAAAACCGAACTGGTTTGTAGACTTCTAAATTTATTCACAATATCATGTCTTTGTTGGCCCAATATATTTAAACCGGCCCATTGACACTCGAGCTCCTTTCTACATCGAACCAGCAACTGCTCGAGCCAGGGTTCTGCTTCCGCTGCCACCAATCAACTGAACCAAGGTCACGTATGCATATTCCTGTTATTTTCACTTTTCATTCATCAATCTTCAATTAGGCCTCAGTTTAATGCTGTTAATGATGAGTACCAATCACAGATATCTGCTTTTGTAGACAATTTCTTATTAGGGTCAGTTACAACAGTTAATATACATATGATTATCTCCTCAGGTCAATATGCATAGGTTAAGAGATTATATGTTGACACATTTGAGGGTTACAGTTTCTAGAAGACAACTTATGTTGATGCAAGATGTGTCTGTGACTAGCAGCCTTCACCGGCTATTTTGCACATCAGTTGGGTCCAATCATGATCAAGTAATGGCTCGAGTGATTGGGCTGGTGAAGAAATTTGACAAGATTGATGCTGCTAAGGTACTTATGCTATTAACTTATTAAGATCTTTCATATGAAGGTTTTTTGATTTGAATGTGTTTCAAGATTGTTGTTTTGATTCTCCATTCTTACAAAGAAGTATCTTTGGTGAACTTTTAGGCATAATGTGATGGTTACGCATGTTTGTATGATTTAATATACTGGAAATCTGAAACAAAATCGTTATTGATATTGAAGTCAAACGTCATGTGTTTGCTTTTAGAATGAAAGCAACTATTTGGAACCAAATTACAGGAATTTCACATAATAAAGTGACCAAGTTTGGTCTGATTTTAAACTTGATGCATTTGTTAGCGCTTGATTCCTATCTAACTTACGTGCTTAACCTTGCCTTGCTGGTTAGCAGGGTATTGGTGGGTCCTATGAGTTTTCGTTGATGGGTTCTCGTTGTTACCAAAAAGCAAGTTTGGTTTGATTTTTGTTTTGGGTAATTACCATTATGTTGCCAATCCATTATAAAACCTCAAAAAGTTTTAAAATTTCAATTTAAGGTAATTTGCAACATGATGAAACTTATAGACAAGTCAGCTACCATGTCCTTTTTTTGCACTTGTAACCTTACTTATGAAAAGTTATGGGAGCTTTTATCAAACATTTTCAAAATTGATTACTTTTTACGAGTAGAAACAAAGATGATTACCCAGAACAGAAATCAGACCAAAGTTGATTACCTCTATAGGCAACAATTTCCCAAATTGCCTAAGTTAATCTCTTATATATAACCTTGAACAGGTTACTGAGTCAGCTGATTTTCAGAAAGATTTGAGTCTTGATAGCCTGGATAGAGTGGAGCTTGTGATGGCGTTTGAACAAGAATTCTCCATTGAAATCCCAGATGAGCAAGCTGATAAACTGAAATGCTGTGCTGATGTGGCCAACTACATACAGTCAGCCCCTAAATCTGAGGATTCCTGATGAATTGCTACTTTCAATTAAAATTTGTTTCTGGCTATACTGTTTATCAACTTGTTAGATGTTGTTTTTATGTACAAAGATTATATTTTTCATCGAATACATATAAACTGTTTCATTATGTTCAACTCAAATTATGTACACTCTCTGCATTGGACAGGACTTGCCTGCAAACATACAGACACACAAAAAAGAAAAAAGAAAAAGAAAATATAAGCATATGAAACATGATCAAGCTCCAGAACTCATTGTTATGACTGAAAGCGCCTTCTTGAATGAGCAGTGGCCGTTACATTCAGGTATCGTAGTATGATGATGAATACTTAGAATACTCCATGTTCATTCATGCACGGGTGTGACTCTTTAGGTGTTAAATGAAACTCATGGGCAGTGTACGTGCGAACTTCATTCTCGTTTGATGACAACTTTATCTTTTTGTGTTCGCCAGTAAAAGCTTGGTGGCAGGGCGAGCTTTTTGGTAGCTCGATGATTCTCGCGATGCATCTCTTTTCCATATCTGGAATTGCATGGAGATGAGAAGGAAGATCAATGAAGAAGTCCCCATATTCATCGGTTGTGCCTGTCACCCAATCTGATTTACTCGTCTTCCTTTTAGTATCACATGAAATCGCGATTGATGCTCCTACAATTCCAATATATATGGTTTATTAGTATACAAAAGTCGTAAAATGGGTGGTTTGGGTTAGATTATACTAGAGGCGGTAAAATGGGTGGGTTGGGTCAGATTATACTAGAGGCAGTAAAATGGGTAAAACGCTTTTATACAAACTTTGAAACTTTTCTTTAAGGTTTCACTACATTAAAAGTAACCAACCTTGGTATAGTTTTCTTTTTTGCAACCAAAGTCTTTCAATAATAATGTTTTAATAAGGTTTCAGAGCTTGAAATATTTTGTTTCAGATAACCGACTTTCTTTCTAGTTTGGTGTCGCGGGTGTTGTTGTAAATGGTCATTTCCAAAACATAAATACACCTGTTCTTGTTGTAAATGGTCATTTCCAAAACATAAATACACCTGTTCATAAGTAAACAGATCAAAACCGACAGCTGTATGAGTTACATGTACATACCAGCGATGGGGTGGGATTGAAGGGGAGAACCATCATCCAAACAAACATCACAAAGAACCAAGCCACCGACCACCACCGTTGAGAGCTTCTCGTCACCATATCCCGCCACCCTTCTCAAGTCATCACTAGTAGAGAGCTCCACCAACGGGTTTTCAGTTACATGTCTGGCAAGCGTATTGTGAGCCCCGAGTAAACCGAAGAAGATGAAAAACAGGATTCTCATGATCCTAGTGTATTCTTGAAAACTAATGGTCATCTTTTGCTTTTGTGAATACATAAGAAAAACCTTAGGAGCAACGCAATGTGCAAGACAATGAAAAGCTACCAGCTTGCCTTGAAGGTTTTATATACATATATAAGTCATTAATGGTATGCTTGAGCATTGGGTTAAATAAATTTAAGTATCTAGACTTATAATATATAAATAAATTAATTTTTGTCAACATTCTTGTGGTTGTATACCTACTATAACCTTTGACCAGTGCCTTGCACCCAATTTGGATAGTGAGAGTTGTGTTGTCAATATTTTAATGAGAATCAAAAGGTTGTGATCTTTCTTTCTTTTTACTCATTAATATAAATTAAATGTATGTAATTGTGTTCTATTAAATGTTTTTGCAATTGGTTTACAATGAATATTATAAAATCAGGCTGTGAAATTATTGTTTGTCGGTTTAATGAGGCTTCGGTATACTGTTTTGTGTTTCATACTTGTCGTTTTGACCAAACACGACTCTTATGTTTATGATATGCTGTTTTTCCACAATTTCGTGCATACGCGTGTACTACAAATTGTTGGTTTATGGAAGAAGACGGTCGTATATGTTCTTTCAAAACCGTTGTCCGAACGGGTCAACCAAACACCAAGATCAACATTTAGGCTTGTAGAAAAAGGGGTTTCCTATTTGACATATTTTATTCCTCAAGCCAACCGAAGTGGTGTTTAAAATGTAGGCATATGTTGACTATATGTGTGTGAGAAGGGTATTTTAGTCTTTTTATTCGTTGTTAGCATGAGAGGTTAAAAGTAGAAATTATGTTAAGGAATAAGGGCATACATGAGCACAATGTGTTGGAGAGGAGATTAACCAGAAAAGAGGGGTAGTTAGGTAGCCAACCAACCTTAGTAGTCTTGCCATCCCAAAACAATCTATTGGTCAAGCCTACTCTAACCATCTTTATATTGCTTTGATATTCTACCTTTTATCCACGTATCCCCAGGGGCGGATCTTTATAGGGGGGGGGGGGGGGGGGGGGGGGGGGGGGGCGCCGCCCCCCTGTTTTTTTCGCCCGTAGTGTTAAATTTTAGTCCGGTAGTGTAAATTTTTGGTCAGGTAGTGTAAATTTTTATATAAATATCAAGTTCGCCCCCCCAAAAAAAAATTGATTTCACCCTCACCCCCCCTACTAAAAATTTCAAGCTCCGCCACTGCGTATCCCTAAAGGTTTTATGGTCCGTTTCGACCAGTTCTTATGAAAAAATCTAGGTCCAACTGCTAAGTAAGATTACGAAAAGTTCACGGTTTGGTTCAGATGGTTTTGATGAAAATTCAGGGTCGATCCGCTAAATGGAGTCGGGTTTGGGTTTGTGGGCTAGTTGAACGGGCCAATTTTAGTGGTAGTTTGACGGGTTGAATAAGCTTTTTCTAGTGTTTTTTTTTCCTAAATCTTTAGTTTGTATTAGAATATTTAAAAATATAATGATAGTTAATGAATTTAGTGTACATATGCATAGCTACACATTTTAAAAATTAAAATAAATAAAATAAAGGTTAAGCGGGCGAGTTTGAAGTTCCAAATCGGCGGTTGATTATTAAACTGCTAACATACTGATTTGTTTTGGTTTGGACGATTCAATCAATTTTAACGGGTTATGTATGATATAGATCGACTCTTCATTTCGGATACAGTTTCACCACCAAAACAAACGGTAGGGCTACGATATCCAATCAAAGATACAGATACACCACTCTTTTAAGAAATCGTCTCTAGAATCCACCCCCCCCCCCCCCCCCCTCCACCCCCACCCCACCCCAACCAAACCCCAATGTGTCAAAATTGAGGTAGCAAAGACCAATCAATTTAACACTTAAACATGAACTCTCTGCTCCTTTCATTCGGATTGTTTCCTTTTAAAAAATGACTACTAAGAGCTTCTAAAAACAAATAACCAACCCACTACACCCATGATCTCTAAAACATGGGCCTAATTAACAAAACAAAATAAAATAGAAAAAAGTGACACATGCATAAATATATAACAAAAAACAAACATGGATTGAAAACTTAAACAGCCAATATAAACGTGGCTAATGGGTCGGCTTCGGGTCAGTGACCCGATATATATCACTATGTGTCACCAGGGATGAAAACAAGCTTTCAATACGATTACTAGCAAATGACGACTAACATAGTTACATGTCTTGAAAAATATATTCATACGGTATCAAGTTGTGCGCAGATTACAAAGAAGATGTTGAATGATGAGAAGTTAATTCAGAATTAAGATCCTTGGTGTTAAAGTAAAGGTTGCTTTGTTTATTGAGGAAACTAGTGATTGTAGGCACAGGAGAGAAACCAGTATACCTTCCATCTCTCTTTGCTGTGCATATCTTCACCATATACTTAAGAAGATCATGCTTTTGCACGAATGATTGGGCTGCGTATTCCTCGAATGCCATCCACTGTGCACAAAAAAACCAAAAAATTTTACAAAAATAAAGACGGTTTCATTCATCATGACTTGTTAGTTCTTTTGATAGAAGCTAACCTGGGCTGCCTCTATTTCTCTTTCTTGCTTCTGGATGTCGAAGGATAACGGTTGCAACAAGCACATGAAGAATAAATCTGACTTGTCGAAGAATGATTTATGGCTTTGCCTGCAAAACAGAGGGCAAATAAGTGCGTGATTTGATCATTGTGAAAATTTTCTAATTGTTTCCAGATAAGTTTCTGTCATTTCCTTACCTGAATGCTAATACTTCCACAAATTTGGTGTCAATCTGAAACATTAGAAACATTCAGTCAATTATGCCAAGTTCAAACATCATGAAGAGACTTTTCAGGTGAAATATCATCTTTTTTAGATTGAAAACAGAGAGGATTTTGACAAATTCAGCTCTTTAACAGTAATTCTTCAGTTGGAATCCTAACAGGCGAAATTGATCACCTTATCCAGTGGTGATGAATGCCGTTTAAGTAAAGGTCGAAAGATGGGAGGGTAGGTAACGGGTCATAATGGGTTCACGTTGAAATGAGTTACTCTTTAGTACGGGTATACACAGGCCCAATCGAACAGGCTAGCCTGCTATTAGTTTTGTTATTATTTTGTAAGTAATTAATTTGTCATGATGATAATCCAAAATGAATGATTTAGAAGGTTGTTTGTACTAAAGATAGATTTTGGGGTGGTCGACTTTCAAGCCATTTGACATGTTGCCATTTTAGTTTTTATTTTCCTTTTGTATTTTGACCCATTTGAGATAAAAATTAGCCAAGTTGATCATTCATTTTAGTTTTTATTTTCCTTTTGTATTTTGACCCATTTGAGATAAAAATTAGCCAAGTTGATCATTCACAAGTAAACAGGTTGAAATCGCCAGCAATACAACGAAAAAAAGAGATGAAGTGACTGCAACTTACTCCGGTCTCTTCCTTTACCTCTCTAACTGCTGCATCACAAATATCTTCACCCTGTAAAACAATTATTTTTAAAATATTGAAGTATTTTTGGTGTGTGGTGAGTAAATTACCAAAATAGGCATACCTCATCAACTACTCCTGTAGGGAACTTCCATATGCCAGTTCCTTGGAACTTTCCACTCTTCTCTTGCACTACCAAAACCTAAATAACACAAGGATTAGCAAAATAGAGTTTATGTGATAATATCTCCACCTTAAGAGTTCACATATTGACACAGAGCAGAAGCACATAATAAAAGGAGAAAACTCTTTATGAGAAAAGTTGATTAATTCCTGAATAAGAACAACTATTACATCAAGACCTTTTTATAGGGAGATCTAATTTTGACGGGCAATGTCAAATCTTGGGAAATGAAAATTGACAGGCTACAACTAAAACCGAATGCTTAAATAAACACATGAATTATTGTAATCCACGATTGATGCCTCTACATGAAACCAAAAATTACAAAATTTGAGGGGAGACAATCAAAGTTAAAATCAGGGTTCCAAATAGGGAATTTGGGTCTGAAAGTTGGGAAAACTGCCTATGGTAGCTTTTCACGTGTGGCACTTTGCACTGTTTTTGTCCATGTTTTATGGACCATGGAGTTCCAGAATCTAGATGGATCAAATGTTATGCAATTTTTAAGCTCGGTCATTATATAATTCATTTGCTTTTATACAGTTGGTTCAAATATTAGTTCATCAGTTCTTGGTAATCACACTAATATCATACAAAATATATGGATATTGATCAAGTGCAAGGAAGTACCTCTCCATTTTCGTTCATCACAAAAGCACCAATACCCACTCGATGACTTGCATTTGCTGGCAAAGTATTTACTGTTTCAGGAATCCAATGCACAAGCATCAAGTGTTTGGGTTCAGCATGGTGATAATAAAAGCCTTCCTGTAACATCATTGAAGAAATATTTCAGATGAATTAAGGTTTAACTGTACAATTTATAAATCAAGTTAAGACTGGAATAATTATCTACCAAAGCTTCTATACATGTGATAAAAAACTTACTTGAACCGCAGGCTCAATGAGATTGACAAGCTCGATTGGCAATTTGATCCAAACACCCTTCTTACCCTAAACAAATGTTAGCCTTATGTTCAGGAAATGTTACTCTAACCAAAAGAAACAATAAAATTGGCAACAAAAAGAAAGCTCAAGAAACATGCATGATTAGTCATACTTGCACACAAATGTGTGATTAATAACATATTTTACTAACTAGATTATCTTGGTACTTTTCAAGTGATCATCTCACAACAAGAGTGGTAAGTTGTTACCATCATCTATCAAGAATGGAGACGCACCAACCCTTAAAACTTTGAATACTCCCACACCCTTTTTCCCCCAGCTTTATGAGAATGGAGATGCTAGAAGTCTCAACATTCTTGAATATCCTGAGACTTGAATGCTACAGTCATCACCCAAAAAACTAACTTTTATATGTATCGGATAAACTGATAAACATAACCACTTGTTTGGATTGTATATATTTCTTCTCCTTGAACCTCACTCTGATAACACTTGACGCTTCAATGTGAAATTAACACGACAATAACCAAATAATATGTAAAGAAAATAGCAAAATAGCACAAATATTGAGTGGTACTTCATGAAAGGAAAACCCCACTAATAGTTTCAGGATTATAAGATTAGAGGTGTTAAAACTCTTGCACAAGGTATAAGGCAAGGCTGTGTACATCAGATCGTGAAGCAATCCGACCCTCGCGCAAGGTAGGAGCTAAGTCAAGTACTAGGTACGCTCTTTAGCTATTACAACTCTTAACACTGTCTGCATACCCTCACACCTCTCTCTCTCTCTCTCTCTCTCTCTCTCTCTCTCTCTCTCTCTCTCTCTCTCTCCCTCTCTCACACACACAAACACTTTTAGAATTAGAAGAACAAAGATACTCAACACCCTTGAACTCTCATTCTTTCATAGTAGTACAAGAATTACTACCATGACACTAACTACTGACACCCTTCCTTCAAATTCGTATCCCTATCTTCTCATCTCCTACTTAAACCAACATAATGAACCAAATTTATATAAGATAATATAACCGCCTTTCTAATATGGATAAACATCATATTAACAGAAACCTTCAACATCTATATTCTATAACTTGAGTCAAATGCTAGCATCATTCACCATTGATACCTACGTGCATAGTTTTCTTTTTGGAACAGCATATATGTGCGTAGTTGATGATCAATTTTCTTAAGCAAGGTCGTTGATCTTCTAAAAGTTATTATGGTCCTTTTGTTAATTCTCAGCTATGTAGTTCAATCACATAATATTAACATTCTGACCATCACAACAAAGACCACAGACAAATATACATTTAGACACAAGTCTACTCATTTTATTGCACTCATTTCATATAATTCTTTCTTCATCCTGCATCATATAAAAAGGTCCTCAAATAAAAAGGAAAAACTAATGACCAACTCATTTAATCAACATCACTCATATATTCATCAAAGAAAAAAGAAAAACTAATGACCTGTTGTTTCCAATGCAGCATTGATGCTTTAAGCAAAGAAACAAACACAACTGGATCAATGGGCTCTGTAGACATTTCCACAATCACACCCCCATGTTCATCCTCTTTCCCACTCAATATACTATCCACTGTCTGCACCTGTTTATCAGACAACACAGGTGATGGAGACGAAGAACTCGCTGAAGCAGACATGGGTCTCACATTCAAACGGATCCCAAAACTGCTGTTGTATCTGCCTGAAAACAAATCAAAAGAAACACACCCAATATCAAGAAACCCCAAAAAGAACCCACCCAAATCAAAGAGCAAAAAGCAAAATCAAGTGAGTAACGATTCTATTTCAGTTTTTAACAAGTGGGTTCAGGAATCTGCCTAAGTTGAAACAACAAAAAAGGTTAATGTTTCAAGAATTTGGATATGGGAAGTGAGAAATTGACCTTCTTTTCCGGTGAAGAAGTTTGATCGGAGACGTGAGAATGAACGATTAGTGGTGATGAGAGATAGAATTGATTGTCTGGGGAGAAATCGGAGTATCATAATAGCTCAATATGTTTGAATATAATTGGGGATTTTACAGGGATGCGAAGAATCTTTTTGTACATATGTACGTTAGCAGTTAGCAGAAGATGGGGATGGAAATTAGAGACGTGGCTATGGATGGTATGATTGGAGTAGGTTCTTTTCACGGGTGTATGGTTTGCTTTTAGTTGAGTTAACGGCATGTTTAAAAACCGTTCAAATCATATAAACCGGTCCAAGTGATGGTTTGTTGGCTGGTTTTTTTTAACGACAAATATATTCTATTTCTACTCCTAAATTACTTCATATTACATCATGTATGGGTTTGAACCCAGTATCTACTTTTTAAGAGGCAAAACCTCTACCAAGTAGGCTAGCCTCACATTGGCGTTTGTTGGCTGGTTTAGCTGGTTTTAAATATACAATTCAAACCGTTTAAACCGTATATGTTTGGAGAGTTTGCGGCTTGGAACATTTAACGAGCTGCGTATATCTGGTGAATCTTATTATTAGACCTGACAATGCTAACTCATTTGCTTTCAATTGGTTTGGTTTGGGTTTAAATCTTTATTTTTATATATTATAATAAAAGAGTAACTAATTGCGACACGTGGCAGCACCATATTCATCCTCACCATAATTTTCCCGCTTCTCTCTCCTACTTAATAGTTACTATAATTATTAATAATATTATTTAAGTTATTTATAAACTAAAAATATTTTTTAATAAATTAAGAAAGGAATCTTTTAATCAATATTATTTATAAAGAAACAAATTTTTATAAAATAATCTTTTTTTCAAAAACATCAAACTTTTTTAAAAATATAAAATTTTAAAAATCAATATTTTTTAAAAAGTAAAATTTTTATAAATAAAAATAATTATAAATAAATTTTATAAAATTTTTTGTTTTGAAACAAAATATTTAGTTTTTTTAAACAAAAAAAGTTTAAAAACTTGATATCATTATTTTGTTACCTATAATCCTTATACATAATTTCAATCGTATTTTATCTTAATATATCGTTTTATAATTAACAAAATTTTATTTTATTTAATATTTTATATACTCAACCCGTGTAATACACGGGTTATTAAGCTAGTTATAAATATAGGGGTTAAGATGGGTTAGTTAGCATATTAAATGGGTTAAGATAAGCAATTATAAAATTGAGGAGAAAGGAAACGGGTTAAGATGGGTGGTGCTAAATACCCCAATGGGTCAAGATGAGTCATTATAAGGTTTAGTTTTATTTAAACCATTCTTCACATCCTTCATTCTCCTTACCATATATCCAATCCGATGCAAAATTTATCATCAATAAACTATCTACTCTTTTGATCAAATACCTCAATTACTATTTCATTTTCAAAATTTTAAACTTTTGACTCATTCTGACCCGAAAATATTGTAATATGAACCCAGCCTAACCCTAACTCATCTTGACCCGTTTTTAAATTTGCCCGTTCTGACTTGAACCCATCCTGACCCGAACCCGTTCTGATCCGTTGCACTACCCGACCCAACCCGTCCGTTTTGCCAGGTATATACATGCATGATGTTTGAAAAAGCTGCGAAAAGCGAATATGAGCTTATCTTTAAGTTGGAGAATGATTTTTTTTTCAGCTTTGGATAAAAATAAATATATGTAATTAATGTCAATATGCTTATTTCTTTCTAAGTTTATGTTCTAATATGTGAGAGTATTCAACAAACAAAAACGAAGTTAAAAGGAATAAGGCATCTACGATTGAAGTTTGGTGTTTAAAATTGTGAAAGCTATGGAAAAAAAGACAAAAATGATTTCTTTGTCAGCTTTGAACAAAGATAGATATATGTAACTAATGTTAATATACATGTTTCTTTCTAGATTTATGTTCTCCCATAGCTTTGCAACGAATCAAATCACGTAAAAAACGAACCCAAGATGAATTAGTTATCAATGTTTGAAGTTTGGTGTTCGAAACTGTGAAAGCTTCCAAACTTCCAAGCGCAGTCGCTTTCAAACTTTGAAACTTCCGGACTTCTAAAACTTTGGAACCAGCCTACGAAGGGTAGTTTACTCCCAAAAGGTGCAGTTAAAGAGTTGAAGCCAAAAAATCAATTTCAATATGAGAATTTAAACAAGATAAATTGTCTTAAAGACATTTAATACAATTTAATTTTTTGTTTGATGATTGATTGAGTTGTTTCAAGTCATGTTCTAATTTAAATACCATGATGAGCCTTGGTTGAAAACACTCATTGCAACTATTTGCAACACCAATTTTTTATATTCCTCTCAAACTTCCGGCAAGCTTCTTAATAACATACTACATCTTCTTAAGGAAACAGTTCAAGTTTTAGTTCCTTCCCACAAATCTTAACTGCTTTGGCTGTTGTATCTGAGAAAACAAACAGGTTCTCTTGGGAGACTCAAACTTTATTTTAAGGGATTCGTGTTAAACACGAATCCTCACCCCCAAACACTTGTTTATTTTTGTTCATCATCTCTTCTTGTATTTTTACTTAATTTTAGTTTTAAAATTACTTGTAATTTATTGTAATCTTTTGCTCCTTGTATTGTAATGATTAATATAATTGTTTTTATTTTAATTATATTTTGAATGACAAATTTATCATACTCTTACTCTACTCTTACACCACACCCCAATATATATTACACTTACCAAAGTTTGAACCTTGTACCTCCTCCATAGTGGTGCACGTAGAGGCAAAGCCTCTACCACTAGGCCACTAACCCCAGTGGTTTTTATTTTAATTATATACAAATGGTTTCTATAATCTTAAAATTTCCCTATATGTTTAAAAAGGAAGCAAATAAACAGTATTTCGTCCGGTCAACGCATCCTGCCTGATCAACATGACACCCATTGCTATATGTGTTGGTTGTTTGAGTTTCTCTTGGTGACGTGTTTAATACAAGTACGTTTGAATTGCTTTTTGTCCATCTTAGGGTTGGAGCATCACCAATGATGAAATCAAAAAACACTTAAAAACATGTCTAGTCAGCACTCATATCAGAAAACCACTCATATTTTTCAAAAACCCTCGAAACCTATCCAATAGTAAGTACCTAAAAATATTTACCTTTTATGATTTAATATACATACAATATGTTTCTCTTTGATTAATTCCCAACCCTTGGGCCCATCCACCTGAAAAAAAAACTAGCATACCACTTGTTTTTACAAGTTTATAGACATGAACTTTTGACTCAAAAACAATAAACTACAAAAGAGGTAAAGAAAAAAACATCCATGTGAACACAAAAATTCCCTTAAGAATTTACTATTGGAGATGGTCTTAGACCATCACCAAAAGAAGGGAAAAATGGATGTTTAAATGACATATTTCTCTCTCATTCTTATTTGTTCCTCTCACTATTTATCCTCTCTTCTTCCTCCTCTCTCCTCCACCTCATGCTCACATCTCATCTCATGTTCTTGGGTATAAACTATCACACCCCTTCTCTCCTTCACCTAATCATCTCTCTCCTCTATATCACACTCTCTCTCCTCTAAAAAGACACAAAAACATCTTATTGTGGATGCTCTTATGGTCGCTAGTCTCTACTCTCTTTCTCTTTCTTTCCATCTCCTGACCTCATCGCCTTAGGTAAATTTGCTAGTGACATTGAAGTTCCTTGAGGGTAAGGAGGAGGAGAAGGGTGAAAAAGGTGGTTATGTCACTGTGTCTGCTAATCAGAAAAGTGGTCGGATAACGAGAGGGGGAGATGTGCCCATCGTGTCTGCGAGGATGTTAGTTGTTGGACTTTGGCGGTTGTAATTGTCGAAGTTAGTGTCACTGACGGTGGAGAGATGCGTCATGCTTCAAAGAATAGTAGGTAATATCTCACGTAAAGTTTATATCTTTAATTTTTGTGTTGTCTAATTTTTCCAATGGAAATCATTTATCATCTATTGATCCCCAATTACAAATCCTAACAAAAGATCTGTTTGATTAGAGCTATCAATTTATCAGTTGTTAATCCCTTTGGGGTTCTGAAATCTTTAAACAAGATTAGTTCTTTTAGATTTTTTTATTGTTTCTTTAAATCTTTAAAAAGTAACAAAAGAATATCAAATTTGAGCAAACTGTTGACGTAAATGCATCAGAAACCATTCGTTCTATTCCAAGAATAATGTTTTTTTTTAATAGAAGAGATAATGATAGCGGTTCGTAAATTCGATCAATTGGTTATATGACAAATCACTATAGTTTTATCAGTTTTTAAAAGCTTATTTTTGCAAGATTTTTGTTGATGATGAACTTTGATTCTTAGTGGTGTCTGTTTAACTCCATTTTAATCTTGATATTGAATTCGAAAATTAATCAAATCTTGATGTTGAATTTGAATGATCTTATATCCATTACTTGCGGTCTCCAATTGATCATTTGTGGGTCCATAAGTCTAAATTCTATTACTGGATCAAGAAATAAACTTCATTACGAGGTTATTTGTTTATAAATACTGATATTAATAGTGGTCTTACTTTGAATGTCAAACTTGTATTGGCAAAAGCATGTAATATTGTACATAAGACGTTTTGTAAAATTATTTGTTTAGTTCTTTTTGTATTTTTATGTAAACGGTTATTTCATCATGCGAGAAAAGTATTGTGTACTTGAGTTGGTGTCAGTTGAAACCCGTTGCGAAGCGCAGGGCGAAATTCCGCAAGTAAATTTTAAAACATAGGTTGTATTGTGTTATAAAACTATTTATTACTTAATGTTTTGATTCAACTAAGTCCTTTGGCTTTGAAACACAAAATTTCAGTCTTTTGGTTTTAAAACACAAAATTTCAGCACTTTTTTAGGTAAAAGTCATTATTGTTTCAGCACCCAAACAACATTGTTTCAGCACAAACAACACCCAAACAACATTGTTTCAGCAACCAAACAGTCTCGTTTCAACACTAACAACATTAAACAGTCTCGTTTCAACACTAACAACATTATTGTATCACCCAAACAACACACTTCTACGTTATTTTTACAGAAAGTAAAAATTCTTTAAATTTTTAACATTCTGTTTTGATTAAACAAAAACTTTAAACACTTTTTAAGTTCTGTTTTTGCAAAAATAGAAACTTTTTTCGAACCTCTACATTTATGGTTACAAGTTTCAAAAATATGACATCATCAAGTAACATTAATCAAAAACCATTGGTTGGTCTTGTGGTGGCGACTATTGTTGCCAGTCATGCAGAGAAACTTGAGAAGTTATCTGGTCCAACTTCTAAAGGTGGCAACATAAAATGTTTTTCTACTTGGCCGCCTTGAGCATTGTGAGGTTTCTCACTGAATCTCATATCAAACCAAATGAAGGGGAGGGTTACATGCAAGCTAAGACAGTGGTTAACGCTTTAAAGCACTCAAAGTTTTTACGACATAACCATGAGTTAAAAAGGCCGTTGGACGTGTTGTATAATGTGTATTGTTTGATGAAGACTACAGAGTCTTTAGGCCGCAAGTACAAAATAGAGGATGTCAGAACAAAGATATTTGTCGTGACTTGTTCTTGAAATAGGACCATAAGATGGTTGATTCCAAGATTGTGATCAATCAAGTCCAAGAGTTGCAGTCTATACTTCAAGATATCCATGTTGAAGGGATGACCCTTATTGAGACCTTTCAAGTGGCGGCCATGATTGAGAGTTGTTTCCTTGTTGGGTAGAATTCAAGAACTATATACAACGTAAGCAAAAGGATATAACCATCGACGATCTCGTGGTTCGTCTTCGTGTTTAAGAGGACAAGTTGGCCCAACGTGGCACCATGTTGCAACCTGTGGCAAAAGCAATGGTATGGGCAAAGGAAAACATAAATCGATAAACCTTGGACCAAGAAAGGGGGATGTGAAAATAAGTCTCCACCATTCCAAAGGAAATACCATAATTACGATCGGTCGGGGCATCAGTTGATTAATGCAAGTAACCAACGTGTGAGTGGGCGCATATGATGGATGATGATAGGCCTTTAGTGGCCATGATTACGAGACCTTTGTTTCATTTCGAAGGCCAACCTGTCATGTTTATTGTGATAAGAACCTCTTTGCTACATTTAAAAAAGTTGCATGTGAACAAAAGCTTTTAATAGGGAATAAAACGCTACCGACATCAAGGGTGAAGGCAACATGGTCTGAAGATGACTCCTTGAACGACACCTTATATGTTCGTGGGATATGCAAGAATCTTTTCTGTTAGAATGGTTGCTCAACAAGTTTAGGTTTTGACTTGTGTTTGAATCAGATAAGGTTGTGTTGACCAAGTATAAAAATGTTTGTAGGCCCCCAATGCTATGTTTAAAATAAATGTAATGTAATGGTTGTTTGTTAAGAATGGAATGAATAAATCTGCTACTTCTACTTCTAATTCTAACGTTTGGCATGGTAGATTGGGACTTGTGAACTTTAATTTAATATGATGTTTGATTAAATTAAAAAAAAACATCTAGACATCCCAAATAGATTCAAGTTCTAAATGCCAAACTTGTGTTGAATCTAAACTTACAAGATCATTTTTTAAATTGATTGAATGAATAACCGAACACCAAATTAATTCACGCAGATGTATGTGACTTAAAATTGGGTGAGAAGTGTTGGTAATTTTAGTGTTATCAATAATTTTAGTGTTATTCGGTTAACTTGTTGATCTGATAAATTATGTTAGTGATTAAATGAGTTAGGTGACGTAGGAGTGCGTGCTCGTTTTACACTAATACAATTAATTAGATATATGTGAATAAAGTGATTGGGCTTATTTATTTATTATTAAGTTATGTATAGAGATTAATTGTTGATTGGTCTCAAAAATACATATACATGTGATTCATTATTTAAATGAACTAGCTTGTTTTTCACATTTCTTTATTGTATTTTTTTTTCTGAGAACGTCAAAAGAGATATCATTTTATCCATTTCATCGTGTGGCGGATCTAGCCAAAAGTTTAGGGGTATCTTAATAATAAAGAATTTACGGTACATTAATTTAATAATAAAAAAAATTATGGTACATCTATTCAATAATAAAAATTTTTAATTTTGCGGTGCATTTAATTTTAGCTAGGTTTTCATCCCCACGAACGCGTCTAGGATCCGTCATGATTCTAAATATCAAAATGCAATGGCAAAAACATGCCTCGACGGCATACTCCCATGTAAAACTCCAAAGCATCACTCGTCGTAAAAGCTATTATCACTCGTTATTTTTGCAATAAGAGTAACAACTCTAGCATACGGCACTAAAAAATACTTTATTTTAATATATACTAGTAAGAGGAAAAAACCTAAATGCCCTAAACTTTCATGTACATTTCATGTTGTTCTTCAATATATACTAGTGTTGTCTCCTAAGCGCGCGTTGCGCGCGTGACAAACAGGATAAAGCAAGACTTGGATAAATACCATTGTCTAACCATCAGGTTTTTACCATTATAGTTTCTTTAAGAGATCATAAATTTATAGATAATATAATATAATATAATATGCATTAAACTAAAATGCTCAAAAACAGTAAATAGTTTTGGTTGCAAACATTGCATTTACTGTGCATAACAACGAACATATCCCTCTTTAGCGCCTATCGAGGGAAACAAAACATGTATAATGTTGTAACTTAAATAAAAATTTTCTAACATCATTACTTGTAAATAAGTGTATTCAGCCTTACAATAGAATTATTCATGACTCGTAAGAAAATCAAATATAATTCCATTTAAACAACAACTGGAAAACTAAGGCAGATCTTTACACATCAATTCCCTTGGCATTATTCTAAAATGCCATAATATAAAATAGCAACGATTATGGATCACTTACGTGCAATCAGTAAGATGTTAACAACACTTTTTCAAAGCGTTTAACCGAATAAAGCATTATGCCTGCGAAAATGCAGGTCAAGCAGCAAATAATATACCTTTGTATGTATCAAGTTAAAAAAAAAAAGGACTATCATTTCAAAAGGAAGAACCTCGTTTCTATCAATGCAACATTAAGGCTAGGAATAAAAACTACACAATATAATCGAACAATATATAGCAACACAATTAAACACAAACAGTTGAATGCGTATTAACAAAACTACATTCTGAAAATAGTACATCAGAACATGTATAATAAAGCACTGCAAAGGTCTTCAATATACTGTAAATAACTACATAACATGGTACAAATAAATCCCTCTCTATAACAAAAGAACGTTAAAAATCTAAACATTAAAACTGTAAATAACTACATAACATGGTACAAATAAATCCCTCTCTATAACAAAAGAACATTAAAAATCTAAACATAAAAAATACATTTGGGTGAGTTTTGAGCCCTTCAACACATTTGACCTATTTTTCCAATTGATGTATTACTTTATTTAACTACTAAGCATACAGATAAGGAACTTAATATTACCACAAACAAATAGCATTGCATAAGTCAAGATGTATGATACATCATATAAAAATTTACCACACAACCTGCAAGGGCGATGCAACGTTTAGTCGTTAGAAATTGGCAAACAACCAAAACCGAATACTGGAAAAATTTCAAGGAAAGAAAGAAAATACCTACTGCAATCTATGAAGAGCTATCAATAACAAATTATCTACTACTAATAACAAACACCGAACAATCAATAACAAATTATCTACTACTAATAACAAACACCGAACAAACAAAACATGTCGACCTCAAAAACAACAAATGTAGCTCGTAAACGTTATAGCCTCCACATATGGTTTAACAAGATTGGAAACAATTGCACAATATACCGCAAATAATGGATTCAACATTATAATTATAACTAAATGAATTTAACAAATCTAAACGACCATACCAGTTAAGCCAAATCAAACAAATAATCCATGGCACGGGACCTTTATATAAACTTAAACAAAATAAGAACAATAGTGCCATTATATAACAACCTACAACAACCAACTACAACCTTTAATTGTTGTTATAAAAACACAAACAACCAAAATCGAACGCATGACTCATTTTTCAGATGAAAAGAAACGGACCTGCATGAACCAAACAAAATATGTGCTTAATCCAACAAATAAAGCAAAAAGGAAATCAATTCAAAGAAGAACCTGCAAAAACAAAACAGAAACAACCATGAAGTTGATACAGATCATTGTACATCACAAATTCTAACAAAACTATAAAAACCGCGAGAGATCTTACAAAGCAAACAAAATATGAATCGAAGGCAAATGACCATGAAAAACCTGCAAGACATGCATAAACAATCCATAAGGCCTACATATACCCCATTGGAGATAATGGTAAAAAACGTAATTACTGAACATAGACATCAAAACTGTAACAAAAAACATAGAATTAAAAGATTCACCGAGGCATAACAACAATGAAAAATGCTTGTAAAATATGTATGAAAGGATTCACGGGGAGACTTACGACTAAATGTAGAGGCAGAGAGATGGCTTGGCAATAAGCATGCCCCTTTTCCTCAATAATCACCGCATCCCCTATCGACCTACAACACACTTGCAAACAGATGTACCCTCCCAAACCACACACACCACCCATCTCCACCACCGCGAAACCACCACCAGCCACACAGCTGTTGAACCAACCCTCTTCAAACCCTAATCAACCATCGACGCTTAATTCTAAGCCTAACCAACAACCGCTCACAATCAATTTCACCAAATCAGCAAGTTAACCTTCGACCAGCGAGAACAACCCAAGGCCACAACCATCTACTACCTACAATCGACCCCCACCTTCGTTTGTCCCAGACATGATCGCCATCATAACAAAAACTCATTCTGCACAACAACCGACAGTTGCACTCCTAAACACCGTCATCATCATCACCAGCATCGCCACCCAAAATCCCTACCGCGCACTCTTAGCGACCACCGCTCCATCCTAGGAAGCCGCCACACCTAATACCATCTTCACCGGAATTCGGAGAGAGAGAGAGAGCGATGGCTCTTCCTCTCTCACTTTCTCTGTTAAGCTTTTGGTGTCTGTCGTTGGTGCTGGTGTAGGGATGACGCGTGTACCTTCGATTATTTTGGTGTCAGTCGGTGATGCAGGTGTTAAGGCGTAGGGAGGACGCGTGTATCTTCCCCAAATACACTCATTCTACTGTTCATTTACTTCTATTTTAAACATACTATCATCCACCATCGAGTGTGCAGGTGTAGAGGGTAGGGCAAAAGCCAGAAGGCACGGTTGTACCTGCACATTGATCTGCGAGTGGCATGGGTAGAGCTACCACACGCATTAAAGAGTTGCACCCTACGCTATAAAGATGGATAGAACACTATTCATCGCCTTTCATTTTTAATATATAGGATAATAGGTAGTTCATAATCGCGCGTTGCCGCGATGATAGCATTATTTTTACGAAATGGTTCTTGTTTACTTGCATTAGAGATATCATGTTATGGTAATATACATTACATCTTGCTCGTGATATTACAAAAAGTAGCTGCAAGTTTTCTGAAAAAACCTTTGTTGGGATTTTATGCTGCAAAAGGCTTGGTTTATGAACTGGTTCATCGGAGTGGTCAGTTGGGATATCAGATTCTCTGTCTTGGTTCTCGTTGCCTACATAAGGTGAATTTTGTGTGTTAGAAGTGTTGTATTTTTAACTGAATTTCTAAGTTTTAAAAACATATAGGCCACACCCATCATTAACATTGCCATGAATCTCTGCGTAAAAGGATGTCATTGAGAACATGTAATTATAAGCACACATATTCTACATGAAGTGAGGGTCTACAAACGGTTCTCTAATGCCACGTGGTTGAACGGGAAACGAACATCACCACCTCTACAGCACACATTATACTTTCGAGTCGACAAAACCCTTACCGTAATAGGAAATATATCACCGCAATACTCACACTCGCAGTCCCTACAATCTAAATAATCAACTGTAACCTACCTTGAAAACCCACTTGCACCGGAACTTTCACCCACAATACTTGATAAAAAGCGAGACACTCTACGCGAATAATGACCACTTGGAAGACTCGCCACCCCTATCAAGAAGCCCTACGCTTGGCAGGCATACACGATGGTAACATCGACATGAAATGATAGAGAGAAAGAACCCAAATAATATTGATACAGACAACAAGAACCAACAAAACAACCAGTTATGCCAGAAAATATAATCATACAATAACAATGAAAGCAAAATGAAAAAAGCTAATCGGAAGTAACCTGACAGAGTATCAATCTCTGTTATCCCACTTATTTATTTTTTGCAATAACAGCTTGTCTGCAAGTCAACAACGAACCAAACACCATTCCAACTGCAGTGAAACAAAAACAACATCAAATACATCTCAAGAACGATTTTGTAACGGTCAGATCATCCAAAGGATTATTATCGCAAATTAATCAATATCAAGAATAGTTATGTAGCAACATGACGCTACAAAACAATAATAATCAAGAAATAATCAATATAATATTCTTTATAAACACAATCAAAATTTTCATTTTTTAGAATAAGATAAGTAAACCAATCTGCAATATAATAACTTGAACTGCCAAGTTAACCCACCTGCAATGAAAACTCAAACCCATAACAAACCCAATCTATAATTAAACCAAAATAGCAGGCTATAATAGATTGAAATAAAAAAACTCATATTCCAGAAAATGAAGAAACATCTCCATATAAAAAGCATCTCATCTGTATTTTGACAACAAAAAAAATAACAGAACACAAACTATATAAATGAATGACTAACTAATTTAAAAAATACATAATCAAATTAGGAGAGAACATACCAAACAGCATCATCAAGTAGTTAACACCAATTTAAATCATTATATACGAGATGTTTTCCAACTCATTTATCATTATAGTCATTATTAATTTTCAGAAACTTTAGTAAACTAAAAAAATACATGATCAAATTAAAGGAGCATAATTTTCTAATAAGTAAACTATTTGAATCAAATGTTCTACTTATGTTAAGAAACTAACTATCGGGTTTCATTGAATACCTTCTGACTTGACAAAGGCTTTACGAAAAAAAAAAGCTTTCAGTAACCTCCAACGCAAGCACAATTACAAACAAACCAAACCAAAGTTGCTATAACATAAAATAAAATAAAATAAAATAATTACTTGTACAACATAAGTTAAACTTACCTATTTATTGCTTCTGCAACCTCTAGCCCACGCTATCTTGTTCTAATCATCGAAGTCACAAATTCAACATCCTCTGTAAATGGAAGTTTCCAACTCTCACTTCACATTAGATATTTATATTTTAAACATGCAATTCTTCAATTATAATGAATTGAGGTTCCATTTGGTTTATCAACCTTTTTCTTCCTCTTAGTTGAAGCAAAATAAATCCTTCAATGTCTTTCTTTATGTACAAAAGTAAACTTGTACCTAGGTGATTCAGCAGGTCATACCTCAACCTGGGTCATAGCTCAATGAATAGCTTATCAATGAATAAAATGGCGTTAAAGTAAAACTAACCAGATGATAACCATGTGCAAACTGCATATCGTCTGAAACATGGTAGGTCATCCCTCAACCAGGGTCATTGGCTAATGTTCATACCACCTTCACAATGTACACTCCATTATTAAAATCTACACATTTGGGCAATATTACAAACATATGACATGCAACCTTAGAAACAAACATAAGCATTAATATCTTACTCTGTAAAAGAAAATTACCATAAAATAATGAAGAAAGCAAATTTGTGTCATGTCGGGTTGTGAACGATCTATGGGTAGTAGGCGATGATCAATCCAATTAGACACAACTGGTGAGGCCAGATGCTGCAAACCTACAGTTTGGAGCCATCTTGCCATTACAACATCTCCAGCATCACCCGAAGGACCTTCATTATTATGCGACCCTCCACCTGCAAGTTGATCATGCAGAGAAGTTGCAGAAGCATTTCTTTGTTGCATTTGGCCCCCCATATGGTGTTGCAATTGACATTGGGGACTTGGGAGCTTACTTTTCTTTCAAGATTTAACTACCAAAATACCTCAACCTTAAAAGAATCAAAGAATCAAACAAAATATAATAAGAAACAAAATAAAAAAGATATTATCCCATCCCCCCCCCCCCCCAATCCACCCACAATTACATCTTTAAAATACACTTTCATATTTTAATTCCTTCATCACTGTGTTTAATATGTTGATTAACATCGAAACACCATATCCCACACCCAATTTCAAAAATCCTCCAAAACACAATACATTAGCAACACAAAAGATGCATACCAACAAATAAAAGAGCATCAAATGAAACAACACTATTCGGATCAATTAAAGCTAAAAAATTCAATCGATTCTCGAACATGCATATCAATCCCTTTACTCAAATCCCTAACAATTTCAATATAAGCTAGTGTAATCTCCGATGATCATGTAGCAAAATTACAAACAATGCAAAGGGAAATGAGAGGCGTACAAATTGGAAATGTGAATGGAGAAAGCATACCTGAAACATAAAAACCTACAATGGATTGACGTGATTGAGCAACGATGTTTCCATGTGCAATTATGATGGTAGGAAGACGCACCGCTTCAATGGCTTCTTGATAATCAGATCAACGGCAAAGAAAACCAATATGCTAAATACCCGATTTGCAGATCCCTAGGCTATTAGGGCCTTGATAAATTGACGGCAGTGAGCGGCGTTGAAGGTGGGAAGGGGTTTCGCAGTTAATAGAGGCGATTGTTTTACCATAGCGAGTAGCAGATAGAGGCGAAGGAACGGCAGTACATGCACTACAACAAACAACCGCCCTCTACCCTAACAAATGGAGTGGAACAACGGATCGGAGACAACACACAAAGACGTCGACCACCGTCGCCACCATCAACCTCGAATATAAGGTTTTGCTCGACCGGAGAAGAACAGAGATATTCAGCAGAGAAAGTGAAACCGTCAGCAAAGAAGCAAATGAAACAAAATAAAGGATATCGAATGGGTAAAGACAGCTGGCCGGACACGCGTAGAAGGAGGGGAATAGTGGTATGCCATGCAGCTACTTTTACTTTTACTGTTCATCAAACTGCAAATTTAACATATAGGTTAACAGGGGAATTACTTAATTAAATAATAAGGCCACTGTTTTAGTGGAATTTGGATTGTGGCAACGTGGACATCCATATATCCACACACACACACACACACATATATATATATATATATATATATTAAAGGAAATTAGATCAAAGAAAAAAAAAAAGAACAGAAGATTCGTATAGTTTCTTCTCTCTCTAGTGCAAACAACAAATTTCATTCTCATAACGAAAATCTCAGTTTTAATTCGATTAAACGCTTGATATGTATGATCAAATGGTTTAATCTGATAGTGTTTTCATCACATTTCTGAGATTTATCCAAGGTATCAGTTTATAATTTCTGATCTGTTCGGTGGGTTCGACGTTCATGATTCGGTTTCAAATCGCTCGATCAAAAGGTATTTGCATTTGCTATTAGTTGTAAGAATTGAATTTCAGAATACTACAACAAAGATTAAACCATTTATGTTTTGGTATTCTGCAATTTGGGTGTTTTGATAATCTGTAATTGGGTTTGATTAATCGATCAAAAGTTATTTGGTTGTGGGTTTGTAATCATTTGCTATTTACAAATCAATTGTTGTTGGGAGTGCATTTGTTTGACTTTGGATCAAAAGATAGAAAAGATTTGAATTCATTTTGGTTTAAAAGACTTCAAAAGGCTTTGGTTTGTCCCTGTTCAAGAGGGTTTCCTTGGGTGCTGGGTTGTAAGATTGGAAGAATTAATAGACACCAACTTTTCTTGTTATCCAAGGTTTCAAGTACTACTTTTGTATTTATCTCAAATATCAACAAAGTGGTCAATAGAAAAAGTATAGATCTCTATTTGATTGAATTGAGATTTAAACTTCTAATAATTTGATTCAAATGGCAAGTGGGGAATCGGTTCGATATATGTCTAGCAAGTTTGCCAAATTGGAAAATTTTGAGGGTCAAGACTTTAGGCGATGGAAAAAGAAGATGCATTTCTTGTTGACGACACTTAAGGTTGCGTGTGTACTTTCAACGCCAATGCCAGATGTAGGGGAAGAAGAAACCTTAGATCAATAGAGAAGGAGACTCAAGTGAGAAAATGATGATTATATTTGTAGAGGTCACATGCTTAATGGTATGACCGACTCACTCTTTGACGTGTATCAGACTTTGGGATTCTCTTGAAGCTAAATACATGGCTGAGGATGCATCAAGCAAGAAATTCCTAGTAAGTAATTTTAATAATTACAAAATGTCAGATTCTAGGCCAATAATGGAACAGTATAATGAGTTGTTTCATATATTGGGTCAATATGCACAACATGACATGCATACGGACGAGTCAATCTCTGTGTCGAGCATAATAGACAAGTTTTCACCTTTGTGGAAGGACTTTAAACATACTCTCAAACATCAAAAGGAGGATCTGACCTTGGTTCAATTGGGTAGTCATATCCGAATTGAGGAATCACTTCGGGCTCAAGAAGTTGATAAAACCAAAGGTAAAAACCCAGCATCATCCTCGGTTAATGTTGTTGAAGATGACGGGAATGTTAAAAAGTTCAACAAGTTTAAGGGTAATAAACGCAAGTTTAATAGTGACAACAAACATCCCATTAAGAAAGCAAAACTTGCTTGTTGGAGATGTGGAAAACCGGGACATTTCATGGAAGATTGTCGAGTGAAAATGTTAGGCGGAAGCAAGGCTAATGTAGCCGGTCCAAGTGGGTCAAAAGAACCAAATGTGAAACCAGGTTTGTTTCCTGTTTCCTTTTGTAATTCTGTTAAGAATTATGTTTCCTTAATTTCTAAATCATTCTATGTTCAGGATGATGAAATTGCATGGTGGGTAGACTCGGGTGCTACAAGTCACGTTTGCAAAGATCTAAGGTGGTTCGAAGATCTCAAACCAATTGAAGATGGATCCGTGCTAAGAATGGGAAACATAGCAACTGAGCCTATTAAAGGAATTGGAAACGTTAAACTTGTATTTACTTCTGGAAAACAACTAATACTAAATAGTGTATTGTATGTACCGGGGATTCGAAAGAATCTCTTGTCTGGAATTATGTTGAACAGTTATGGTTTTAAGCAGGTCATCGAGTCAGATAAGTTTATCTTATCTAAACTTGGAACCTTTGTTGGATTTGGGTACTTATCTAATGGTATGTTTAAACTTAATATTCATGTTCCAGTCGCTAATGAATGTGTGTGTATTGCTTCCTCTTCATCTAGCAAGGTAGATTGTGTTTCTAAGTTATGGCATGCTAGATTAGGTCATGTTAATTTCTTTAGAATGAAAGATATGTCAAAAATGAGTTTGATACCTGCCTTTGATATGCATGATAATAATTGTCACACCTGTAAGTTAACTAAGATCATTAGAAAACCATTTTAAGGATGTTAAGAGGGAATCCAAGGTATTAGAACTTATTCACTTTGATTTATGTGCCTTTCATAGCACACCATCTCTTGGTAATAAGAAGTATGTAGTTACTTACATAGATGATGCAACACGATACTGTTATGTGTATCTTGTTCACACTAAAGAAGAAGCACTTGATAAATTTAAAGTTTATAAACAAGAAGTTGAGTTGTTTCATGGCGATCTAATTTTCGAACTGATCGGGGAGGGGAGTATTATGATCCAGTGTTCTTCCAGTCCACTGGAATAATACATCAAACTACAGCTCCTTATACACCACAACAAAATGGTGTTGCTGAAAGGAAAAATAGAACATTAAAGGAAATGGTCAACTCTTTGTTATCATATTCAGGTCCGAGTGATGGATTTTGGGGAGAAGCTATGCTAACTGCATGTTACTTATTAAATAGAACTCCAAACAAAAGGAACAAAATAACTCCTTATGGAAAAAGAAGCCTCCTATTTTAAACTATTTAAAAGTTTGGGGTTGTAGAGCTATTGTTCATCTTACTAAACCTAAACGAAAGAACTTAGGTGAGAAAGGAATAAACTGTATATTCATAGGCTATGCTAAAAATTCAAAAGCCTATAGGTTCTATGTTACAGAACCTAATGACTCGGTGTCCGTAAACACTGTCATAGAATCAAGGGATGCTATCTTTGTTGAAGAAAGATTCACCTCTGTGCCTAAGCCAAAAGATATCATCCATAATTCTCAAACTAGGATCCTTGATCCTATTGAGAATATAGTTGTTGATTCTGTTAAAGCATCCGCTAACGTTGATAGCGCATCTATTCCTTCTGAACCAAGGTAAAGCACAAGAACAAGAAAGGCTAAGTCCTTTGGTTCTGACTTTCATCTTTACTTGGTTGAAGGGTCCATGAGTGATATTGGATGTCAGTATCAATATTGTTTCAATATCGAAGAGTATCTAAAGACTTACAATGAAGCAATGGCATCTCGAGATGTTGTTTTCTGGAAAGAGGCAATCCAAGATGATATGGACTCTATCATGCAAAATAATACGTGGAAATTGACTGATTTACCACCTGGGTGTAAGCCTTTGGGTTGTAAATAGATATTTAAAAGGAAAATGAAAGTTGACGGTAGCATAGACAAGTTTAAGGCCAGGTTGGTAATCCAAGGCTTTAAACAAAAGGAAGGAATTGATTTATTTGACACATATGCTCCTGTAGCTAGGATTTCCACTATAAGGTTGTTAATTGCCTTAGCTTCAATTCATAAACTGATAATTCATAAGATGGATGTGAAAACTGCTTTTCTGAATGGTGAACTGGATGAAGAGGTATACATGAAGCAACCGAAGGGTTTTGTTTTACCTGGACAAGAACACAAAGTATGTAAACTAATCAAATCACTGTATGGTCTAAAACAAGCCCCTAAACAATGGCATCAAAAATTTGATGAGGTTATCTTATCTAATGGGTTTCTTCTGAACCAAGCAGATAAGTGTGTATATAGCAAATTTGACTCTTGTGGTAAAGGGGTAATTATTTGTCTACATATGGATGATATGTTGATCGTTGGTACTGACCCAGATCAGATTGATAAGACAAAGAAATTCTTATCTTCTAATTTTAATATGAAAGATCTGGGGGAGGCGGATGTTATCCTAGGTATAAGGATAAAACGAAACACCAATGGAAAATTAATGACACAGTCTCATTACATTGAAAAAGTATTAAAGAAATTCAATTACTTTGATTGTTCTCCAATTAGTACACCTATAGATCCTAATATCAAGCTTATGCCTAATCAAGGTGATTCTATTTCACAGTTGGAATATTCAAAAGCTATTGGATGTTTGATGTATGCTACGATAAGCACAAGGCCTGATATAGTTTATGCTGTAGAAAATTGAGTAGGTTTACCAGTAATCCAAGCACACATCATTGGCAAGCTGTGAATAGGTTGTTTAAGTACCTGAAAGGAACCATAAATTATGGTTTGTGTTATTCAGGTTTTCCTTCAGTTTTAGAAGGATACTCTGATGCAAGTTGGATAACAAATATGGAAGATCATTCTTCTACAAGTGGGTGGGTATTCCTGCTTGGTGGTGGTGCTATTGCCTGGTCATCAAAGAAACAAACTTGCATAACTAATTCGACTATGGAATCTGAATTTATTGCTTTGGCTGCAGTTGGTAAAGAAGCTGAATGGCTAAGAAATCTGATCTTTAAGATTCCATTATGGCCAAAACCGATATCATCTATCTCTATCAGGTGTGATAGTGAAGCTACTTTGGCTAAGGCATATAGTCAAGTGTATAATGGGAAGTCTAGACACTTAGGTGTTAGACATAGCATGATTAGAGAATTAATCATGAATGGTTTGATTTCTGTTGAAATTGTAAGATCCGAATTTAATTTGGCTGATCACCTAACAAAAGGGTTAGGGAGAGATCTTGTGAAAAGATCAGCTATAGCTATAAGGATGGGTTTAAAGTCCATTTAAATTTCTTATGTCAAGACACCCAATTCCCGTCTAATACAATGTTAGATGCTTAATTCAATGTGGAAAGCTTGTCATGTAGAAATTGGAACACATCAACAAATCATTCCAAGGTTTGTGTTCGGACTGCAAGATAAAGTAGGTTGAAGTATATCTTCTTAATAGTCTCTTTGAAAAATTGCATTTGCAGGTGCAAAATTAAAAGAAACTACCTATAAGAATATGGAGTTTAGCCGCTTCAGGAAGCTTGGATTTGGCTTCGATGTATTCTTTGAAGGATTAGGACACAAGCTAGTAAGACATTGTGTCAAGTGAGAATTTGAATTTGTAAACTTATGTGTGTATTCACTTCAGTTATTTATATGAATAGCAAGGGTTCAATCCATAGTGACACCCTGATATTCTAATATTTGAATGTGATATACTAAGATGAAAATTCAGTCTGTAGGATATTTTCGTTTATGCATAAGTTTGTGTTTCTGGGAGAGATATTTAAGTTAATCATGGATATCACTAAAATGAGGGAGGAATGTTTGTAATTTTAGTGTTATCAACAATTTTAGTGTTATTGGGTTAACTTGTTGATCTGATGAATTATGTTAGTGATTAAACGAGTTAGGTGACGTAGGAGTGCCGGCTCGTTTTACACTAATACAATTAATTAGATATATGTGAATAAAGTGATTGGGCTTATTTATTTATTATTAAGTTATGTATAGAGATTAATTGTTGATTGGTCTCAAAAATACATATACATGTGATTCATTATTTAAATGAATTACTTAATTAAATAATAAGGCCACTGTTTTAGTGAAATTTGGATTGTGGCAACGTGGACATCCATATATCCACACACACACTCACACACACACACACACACACACATATATATATATATATATTAAAGGAAATTAGATCAAAGAAAAAAAAAGAACAGAAGATTCGTACAGTTTCTTCTCTCTCGCACAAACAACCAATTTCATTTTCAGAACCAAAATCTCAGTTTTAATCCGATTAAACGCTTGATATGTACGATCAAATGGTTTAATCTGATAGTGTTTTCATCATGTTTCTGAGATTTATCCAATGTATCAATTTATAATTTCTGATCTGTTCGGTGGGTTCGAGGTTCATGATTCGGTTTCAAATCGCTCGATCAAAAGGTATTTGCATTTGCTATTAGTTGTAAGAATTGAATTTCAGAATACTACAACAAGAAGAAAACCATCATACAAATACTTTAAAGTATGGGGTGTCTTACAAAGGTCTTAGTATTAGAACCTAAGGTTCAAAAGATAGGACCTAAAACTATTGATTATATATTCATTGGATATGTACACAATAGTAGTGCGTATCAGTTTATGGTTCATGCGTTGAAGGATCCTGATATACGTAAAAACATTATCATGGAATCAAGTAATGCTTCATTCTTTGAAAACATATAACCTTTTTTAAAACATAAAAATGAAAGTTTATCAACACATTTTTTATGATAAGAAAAATGAACAATCATAGGTAGAAGAGGTTGAGCCAAGATGATGCAAATGACCACAGATTGAGAAATCTTTTGGTCTGGAATTCATGACTTACATGATTGAGGGTTATCCCAATACCATTCATGAGGCGGTTACCTTTTTAGAAGCACCTTAATGGAAAGAGACTATCAAGAATGAAATTCATTCTACTTCAAAAAATCAGACTTGGAGCTAGTAAATCTTCCTTCGATCTGTAAACCACTTGATATCGTTGGATCTTCAAAAAGAAGATTAAAGCTGCTGGCACCATTGCTAAGTACAAGTATAGGTTAGTAGTTTTTTTTTAATAGCAAATCTACTCTACTCCTACATTACATCGAATTACACCATTGCTTGGGTTTGAACCCAAGACCTCCCCTCTAAGAAGCAAAGCCTCTAAAAGTGGGCTAACCCCATATTGGCATATAGGTTAGTAATTAAAGGATATAGATAAAAGGAAGGCCTAGATTACTTGCATATTTACTCATCTGTGACACCAATAACCTCTATTTGTTTGGTTATCGCAATTTTATCTTTGAGAAACTTAAAAGTTCACCAAATGGATGTCAAAACTGTAGTTCTAAATGGTGATTAAAAAGAAGAGATCTACATGGAGCAACCTAAGGGTTTATATGCTCAAGGACAAGAGGGAAATGACTCGTTAAGTCTTTGTATGGCTTGAAAAAAGATAGTGGAAACAAAAGTTTGATCATGTCGTGATTGGCCATGGCTTCAAAATAAATGAGTGTAACAAGTGTGTGCATGTGAAAGACACAACTATAGGTTGTGTGATCTTATATAGTTATGTAGATGATATGCTTGTCATTATGAGTGACGATAATATGATCGAATCTACTGAACACATGTTGAAAGTGAGTTTGACATGAAAGACATAGGTCTAGCTGATGTGATTCTTCGAGTAAAGATCACTAGGACCCAAGATGGACTTGTATTGAGTCCAACTTATTATGTGGACAAGATCCTTGAGAAGTTCAACATGGGGGACACGGGTGTATCTCATGATGTGTAATTAGAATAAAGGAAGGAATGTTGCTCAGTTATAGTAATCAAGGGTCATTGGCAATCTAATCTATCTCATGACGTGTAATAGCTATAGCAAACTAAGTAAAATATTATAGTAATCCAAGTGTTAAGCATTGGAAGACTATGACAAGATTGCTAAGGTATTTGAGATACACAAGTAATTATGGAATGTATTATAATCGAGATTCAGCGGTGATCGAAGAATATAGTGACGCTAACTAGATTTTGAATATGAAAGATTCCAAACCAACAAATGGGTATGTGTTCACACTTGGAGGTGCGTCAATTTGTGGAGGATATTACAAGATGACCAAGGCCGTTTACAGCTATTTGCATACATTATGATAATCAATCAACGATCGGTAGGTGTGACAACCGGCAATTTCAGGTCAATACCCGGCTCTGACTTGGTTATAATTACACCTATAATACTTGATTTTCAATTGAATTCCATTTATTGAAGTCGTTTATGCATTGCAAAATTTCACGCATAACATTTCATGCATCGGTAATTCGGCATAATTACCATTTTTACACGCGATACAAGCACACACGAACGTTGGTGATAATTAATATATATATATATATATATATATATATATATATATATATATATATATATATGCGCCAATAAATACTTTAAAGTGTTTCAAAGTACCTTAGATTCCAAACTAAATACATTGGAAAAGTCTAAAATTTAAGATAAACCTTAACACGTAAATTGATATTTTATCCAGATAAAACGCGTATAACGCAACTACCAGATACATGAGTTATTATTTACATATCATCAATATTAAAATATATGATATTATATGATTTCTTATAATATTTTTATGTATTTTAAAAAGTAAAAATATAAAAATATATAAAAATACATATAGTGCAAGAAATACCACCCAAATACCCAATAGTATACAAAATTGAAAACCAACCCCCCCCCCCCTCCTCCTTAGCCGTCCACATGCCTTCCCCCCCCCCCCTCCCACTCTTTGTCCTCCTTCCCAATAAAGCACACATCTTGTAGACTTTAAGAAATATACATCTTCCCATTTTTGTGAATCTTCTCTTTTGATGGATTAAAACAACTTGCCTACACTTCCACTCTTGGAATACCAATTTCCCATTCCCTTTGACCGTGAATTGGAGCCCCCATGCTCCAAAAATCCAAACTTAAGAACAATGAAGAGTTATAAAAGGTGCATACACCCTTCATTTCAATCACACCAACATCACACACTCCCTTCCCTCTTCCCCCTTCAAATTTTTGGCCAACCACCACCACCCTCACTTCACCACCTTTCAAAACTTAAATCTTACCAATCTTGTGTGTTCAAGAACCCTTGGGTGAAGATCAAGTGATTTTTGAAGTCTTCAAGCATCCTACATCAACCATTCCATCTTTCCTTGCTTGTTTTTAGTAAGAACAACTCTTTGTTTATATATGTATTTTACATTGTTATGTTTTACTACATACAAGTTTATATTTAACAACATTCATCCATAAAAAGTCATTCTTGTTAAAAATAGTGTTTTTATCAACAAAGAGTTTCAAGAATAATATTTCATACAAAACATTTTAACATGAGTTAAATAATGATTCTTGTTCTTAAAAATTAAATATTTATAGATTCATGTTTGACCAAGTTACTAGTTGATAATTTTATATAAACCTATAAAAGTATGATAAAATTCAAGAAGAGTTCAAATGAGTTACTTTATGTTTATGAGATTTTTAATGTTTTACAAGTATTATTATGAACAATTGTAAATTTTACAAGTATAGTTAAGTATATATACATGGGACTTTAAATGGAAAATATGAACTTAAAAACTAAATATTATGTTAGTTTAAAGAGTGTGTTAAAAATGGTTAGTAGAAGACTTTTAATAAAATTGACACATGATCTTGTTGCTTTGACATGAGGCTTAAGATAAAAAGTTTATGGACATTAGCTACTAGTTCATTAAAGTAGCTAATTAATTCATTAAAGACATTTTACATTATAATATAATGTAATAAAAATTGTAAGCAAATTAAAGAAACCCTAATTTAATAAATGTAAGTTCATAAAAGTTAAATAAAATAAAATAATAAATCTACTAAAAAAATAATTAAATAATTATTTTATGGGCAAATATATATATATATATATATATATATATATATATATATTTATACTTGGGTTGTAAAATATGAAAGTTAGTGATTTTACTTGAATATAAATATTTTAAAATTATTTTATTTAAAATAGTACAAGTATTATTTTACTGAGGAAAATAATAATTTCTTCAAAACCCTAATTTCTATAAATTGCATATGAAAAATATATAAATAATTACAAGATACTCGAGTCACATCTCGGGTCGAGTCAAAATGATATTTAGTTACCCAAATAATATGTCAACTTTAAAATACAAAGGTTTTTGAACATTTTCAAGCAAAGTATAATTTATTAATATTTTCTAAGTAATATATATTTTTCACAAATTATCATCCTGTATCACCAACGGGTCGTCGAGTCAAATATTTTGTTACCAAGTTATGTGGATGAAATAGTTATATGCTCACTTACATGTAGCATCAATTACTTAGACATAAGTTGAACTTAGGTCGGTTTTCTCGAGCACTTTGGAAATTTACCGGTTTACATACCCGGTCACCCACTGTCAGGTGAGTTTCACGCCTCCATTTTTACTTGTTTTTATTTTGGGGGAGATTACATGCAAATTACCATTTTCTGGACACAATTACTTGTCAATGATTTCACATGTTATATAATTTGTTTACTTACCGTATAAAGTCCCCTATTATCGGACCGTTAGTTTATTTTCCAAAGTGAGGTAATCATGGATAGTACTATTGGGTTTGACTACACCCACCCGAGTTAATTACCCTAACCTTGACTCGAGGTCTAAACGGGTGCATTATTAGCCTGTTCACCCTTGTGCTTACTGATAAGTTCATGTTTTGTATGTGTTTTAGACGTTTAAATGTATGTTTTTAACGTTATTTTTCTATCGAACGTAGTCACTTTGTTTTGTGTTTGAATTGCAGGTTTATTGAGCTTAAATAATGTATTCAAGGGTTGCACAAAGATTGGATGATATATGGATGAAAATAGATGAAGAAAATGAAGAAATTGATGCAGAATTGGCCTGGGATGTAACTTACGTCCTAAAGGAAGTAAGCTACGTCCTTTCTTAAAAAGAGCAGTTTTTAGGACGTAAGCCAGAGGCTGAGCACGTATTTAAGAGGGAGGACGTAACTTACGTAAGACAGAGGCTAAGGACGTAACTTACGTCGTTTACTTAATTTTGCTAGAATTCTCCGGATTTTGACCATATTTAAAGGGGATTATCAATTCTAAAAACCCTAATTCGCATGGCCATTCTTGAGGATTCTTCCACTTCTCCAACTCATTCCAATCCATCAAATCCATGTTCCAATCCGATTTTGTTGCCGAATCCATGAAGATGCAAGGCTAAACTTCTCGTGATCGACTTCAGGTATTAGGTTTTGAGTGATTAGGTTTTTGTTTATATTTAACTTTGTTGGAATTAAACTTTAGAACCTATTAAGTTCTTTTATAAGTTTAACTTGTGTTTTGATTATTTAAACAATGATTTTGGTTAACCTTTAGTGAATGTCATTTAATTTTCCGGGAATTACATGATTGCAAGTTTTGGTTTCTAATTGAATTGGTATTGTGTATTAAGACCTATTAATTCTTGATTATTGATATCATTTAGTCATTACACATTCAGAATCCCTATTAAGGATTTTCCATCAAGTTGAATTAAACGATTACCGAAAACCAAACCTAGATCCGAAGTTGATTGCTTTTTCTTATAATTGTTTTCTTAATCAAGTTTGAATCTTTCCAAGTTGTTTTCTTAGTTAATTTGATAATCATATTAAAAATCAAATCTTTACAGCCTAGAGGCACTAGTTTTCAGTAATTCAGTAATTCGATTATTTGTTTTCATATAAATCGATTCGCAATACACAGACCACTAATTCCACGAGAATCGACAACCCTATTTACCCTAACTAGTTTAAGGTGAATAGGAACACATAATTAACATCTTATTTGATTGATACTTCCACATCGATCAAATCGATGAGCTTGGTGTTTTGTTAGTTGATTTGTTTAAATTTTAGTTTACTTGTCTTTAATTTATTTGTTTTTATTTTCGTGTTACGCTTGGTGTTTTTCAGTGTGTAGGTGACAGGTTGCATGCATAATCGATATTCGGGTAGAAAATCACCGTTAGTATTCGATCTAGAGATAGAGAAATCAGCACGGTATAATCGTGTTCTTCATCGATCAGGGTTACCGACTACATCAATTTCACAAGCTATTGATCAGGCAGCTAATAGTTCATCTAATTCAACTCACATGGATAATCCAACCACCTCAAAACCCAAACCTTCTTCCTAATAACCAAGATCAAAACCCTAATCCACCTCCACCACCAAATAACAACCGCCACAACAACCAAAACCAACCAGCACCCAACAATAACATGAATCATAATAACCTCAACCAAAGAGATGAGTTTGATCATGCGAGCATGCATAGTGTTCACACGGGTGATGAAGACTATGAGGACGAGTGGAACAACAATGAAGAGCATTATAATGATGCCAATTATAATGCTTGGGATGGAAATTTTGGTAGAGGTGATGGATATAATGGAAATAACAATTGGGGTAATGATCATCATGGGTGGAATGCACCACCTATAAATCAACCACGGGGGAATAATAATAATAATGTCAACCAACCAAGAAGACCTCAAAGAGCTCAAGCACAAGGTGTGGATAGCCATTTCAAACCGACTATTTCTGAAAACCCAAACCCTATTGCACCTCCAAATCGTAGAGGAAGAGCTTTTGATGTACGCCCTTATTATCTCACTATTCTTCCTACATTTAGAGGCACTGCAACAGAAGAACCATATGTGCATCTTGCTGAATTTGATGCCATATGTAGCACTATTGGTGGAAACCATTTCACACAAGATGAAGTGAGGCTGCGATTGTTTCAATTCACTTTGAAAGATAGAGCTAAACAATGGTTTCTTACCTTGCCTGAATGATTTCTTACCTTGCCTGATAATAGTATTCACACATGGCAAGAAATACAACAAACATTTTTGTATGAATACTATTCAATGGGCAAAACTAGTGATGCAAGAGATGCTATCCGATCTTTCCAACAACAAGCGGGTGAGCAGTTTCATGAAGCATTTACAAGGTTCAAGGAACTTATCCGCATGTGTCCACATCACGGAATTGCACGTTGGGAATTGATAAATGCTTTCTCGGATGGATTGACAAATGAGGAAAAGAAGTATTTGTATTACACAAGCAATGGCACATTCCTTTCTAATCATGAAGATGCAGACTGGGAATTTTTAGAAAAGATGTGTAGAAACTCCAAGGCACAAGCCTCTGCTAGTAGATGATCTAAACCTAATTTAGCAAAATCAACCACGGTCGATTATGAGACTAAAGAGCAAATTGCAGTGCTAGAGAAGCAATTGGCAAGGTTAGGGCGAACGGGTGCAAAGAAGGTTGCAAATGTCGGGTATGATGTATGTGAAGAGTGTGGTGAGTTAGGTCATAACATTGATGCATGTCAAGTGGTAATGGAAAGAAGAGAGGAGGTTAATCAAGTTTATGGAGATAGAAAACAATTTGATATGAATTCCAATACTTATCATCCTGGGTTGAGAAATCATCCTAATTTTAAGTATGGAAATGCTTCGAATCAAATGAATCCTAACTTCCAAGGAAATAATCATGGTGCTCAAACATACCATAACCGAGCACAAGGGAATTATAATCAAAGTGGTTATCAAAGAACTTCATATGCTCAAGGAAATAATCAAGGAAGTTACAACCATGGGGGCCAACAAGGAAGTTTATCGCGAAGTTATCAATCTAATTCTCAAACTGGAGCAACTATTGGTGAAGAGTCTACAAATGCAAAGTTGGATGCTTTGATGAATATGATGAAAGAGAATATGCAAGAGATTAAGCAGGAAAATGAAATAAGAGAAAAAACTATTGAAGCATTAAACAAACAACTAGGTCAATTGGCAGAGGATGTAGCTCAAATCAAAAGAAATCCTGGGAAATTGTCAAGTGACACTACAATCAATCCACAACATCAAGGGCCAACCACAAAGGACATGAGAAATGTTCATATTAATTCGGTTAGTATCCTTCCTAACTCTAAAATTTTTAATGATAACTTTACTTCTATTTCACAAGTTGTAGGTAAGGACGATGAAGGTGATGTAGTGGAAGAGAGTGACCCTGGAGCACCTATTATTTTAATAAAAGTGGGGAAACTGATGATAAAAAAGCACTCTTGGATTACGGAGCAGGTGCTAGTATTTTGCCAGGTACATTATATGATCAGTATGACTTTGGTCTTTTAGAGGAAGTAGACACCACTGTGGTGTTAGCTGACTTGACTCAGAAACATCCTCGGGGGATGGTAAAAAATGTCATAATCAAATTGGGAGAATTTTACTACCCCGTGAACTTTATGGTGCTTGATTATGCACGATTGAGGACAAATGAGCAACCAAAGGTCATATTGGGTCGACCATTTTTAGCAACCGCTAATGCTCAAATCAACTGTCGGGATGGAACAATTGACATGACCTACGAAACCCGTAAGTTAAGATTTGATGTATTTTCCAAGTCAATCAATTATTTTGTTAATGATAATTATTTTGTTAATGATAATTATTTTGTTAATGATAATGTTTTTGTAGCAGATATGACTAACGTGTGTGTTCCTACTTGCAATTCACATGTAAGTGGGGACATCAATTTTAAGAATGGTTTTGAGTATGATAGGGTTAAGCAAGTGGACTTGAAGGAGTTGATGAATTTAAAAGAAGAGAAAGAGACAATTATGAAGATAGAAACAAAAGATGAGAAGCCGAAAGTGAAGAAAAAATTTGGCGATCCACTTGATCCTATAAAAGAAAGAATTGAGCCATTAATGTTTAGGCCACAATACGACCTAGTTGAAGACCCGTCGGATCATTTGAAGAATATCAGAGTCAAGCATCCCACTCGACCACCATGAGTGGTCGCAGGTACGGTCTGGCTGAAGACCTAAAACTTAGCGCTAATCGGGAGGCAACCCGAAATTGATTTGTTTCTTTTAGTTTTTGGTTTTTTTTGTTTTGTTTAATTTGTTTTTCATCTTTAAACACCGGATGCAAATATTCAAGTGTGGGGAAGCTCATGGATCTTTAGGAGCATAAAGGAATGTGGGCTTGGGTGACTTTACTTGTCTATGTTGACCCATAACCACCATATATTGATGATGAGGGACTTTTTATCATCTACATCAGGTCCATGTACTTTTTTCCATATTTTAAAGCTTTGCTAGTTTGGTGTCATTTAGTATAATCATGGTAGACATAATGAGTGTTTGGAAAGTTAGCCTTGTAATTTCACTTGGGTAACGATTAGGATGTTTGATAGTACCCTTCTTTCACACAAAAATTTTAATATTTACATTGAGGACAATGTATGGTTTAAGTGTGGGGATGAGGGGAAGTTTGAAAATTAAGAAAAAATTTTGATTGAACAAAAATCTTTCAAATTGCCCCTAAAGCGACTTATTTATGCATGAAAGCTTAATTTTTTTCAATGTAAATCGTGAAAGTATGTTTAACCTATGGACAAGCAGTGGTCCTTAGTCATGGTTAGCTCACTTGAAAAAGTGATTCCTGATAATTGATAGAGATGTCTAACTGAGGGTAACAAGCTAGATAATGGACTTTTATGCATGTTTTCGTATCTTTAACCCATTCACCCATTTTTTGTGAGAGTTGAGCCCATATATGAGCTAGAACATCAATAGGTTGATTGCTCATTCTACCTTTCATGTGTGGTTACCAGAACAATTGCATTATTCTAGAACTTACATAATTGATGCGTTTCGAGATCATGAACCAAACTATTGCACATAAATGATTACGGCATTAGGATGAACCTTTGTACTAGCCTTTTCAATTGTATTACCCTATCCTAAAATGATCCCCTAGTTGCCACTTTGAGCCCCAACCTTTTTATTTGTTTCAACCCGAATCAACCCACTAGCCTTTCAAACTTTTTACTTTTTAAACTTGTGTGGTGAAATCTGATAAGTATTGCTTGAAACATGGATATAATATTGTTAGAAGTAGTAAAGTGTTTAGATATTGGCATTATATACAAAAAAAAGAAAATAAAATATGTTAAGGAAATAATGGTTTGATATGATCATAATGTCAATGCATTGTTTTAGTGGTAATAAAATGTGAATTGGGTTAAGATCACCCAAGTTTACTGTGTAGTGCTGCTTCAATGTTTAGAAGATCTCAACATACTTATTTTGATTTCATCACCTTTAGCCACCTCAAATCCTTTATTCGCACCCAAACCTTAAGCCCTACATTACAACCTTTCAAGATCTTTTGATGTGTGCATGGTTTGTGTTAATTGGTGGCGTTGCGATCATTATGTAAGCTTATGGTAATTATGAGTTGTTCTTGGTTGAGAGTATTACATTGATATAGTAGCACATCTTTTGCTAGACCAGATACTAAACCGAGAGGAGTGAAACTTGTGAGAGGTGTGACTACATGCATAGGGAAGATTAAAAAGCTTGTTAGGCTTGGTTAGATAAATCATATTTCAAAGAGTGATATCTTTGATTACAAAGCTTGATATATGAAATCGTGAGTTGGGCACGACTTGGGACCGTAGCTAACAAAAGGTAAATGCATGGCTGAATCGTATTTGTCTAATGATAGTTGTAGTGTTATGAGCAAGTTTGCTTGGGGGCAAGTAAATGATAAGTGTGGGGAAGTGATACATTCATGTTTTGTATGTGTTTCAGGCGTTTAAATGTATGCTTTTAATGTTATTTTTTTATCGAGCGTAGTCACTTTGTTTTGTGTTTGAATTGCAGGTTTATTGAGCTTAAATAATGTATTCAAGGGTTGCATGAAGATTGGATGATATATGGATGAAAATAGATGAAGAAAATGAAGAAATTGATGCAGAATTGGCCTGGGACGTAACTTACGTCCTAAAGGAAGTAAGCTACGTCCTTTCTTAAAAAGAGCAGTTTTTAGGACGTAAGCCAGAGGCTGAGCACGTATTTAAGAGGGAGGACGTAACTTACGTAAGACAGAGGCTAAGGACGTAACTTACGTCGTTTACTTAATTTTGCTAGAATTCTCCGGATTTTGACCATATTTAAAGGGGATTATCAATTCTAAAAACCCTAATTCGCATTGGAAGCAAAAAGGAACGAACTTTGGCCATTCTTGAGGATTCTTCCACTTTTCCAACTCATTCCAATCCATCAAATCCATGTTCCAATCCGATTTTGTTGCCGAATCCATGAAGATGCAAGGCTAAACTTCTCGTGATCGACTTCGGGTATTAGGTTTTGAGTGATTAGGTTTTTGTTTATGTTTAACTTTGTTGGGATTAAACTTTAGAACCTATTAAGTTCTTTTATAAGTTTAACTTGTGTTTTGATTATTTAAACAATGATTTTGGTTAACCTTTAGTGAATGTCATTTAATTTTCCGGGAATTACATGATTGCAAGTTTTGGTTTCTAATTGAATTGGTATTGTGTATTAAGACCTATTAAGTCTTGATTATTGATATCACTTAGTCATTACATATTCAGAATCCCTATTAAGGATTTTTCATCAAGTTGAATTAAACGATTACCGAAAACCAAACCTAGATCCGAAGTTGATTGGTTTTTCTTATAATTATTTTCTTAATCAAGTTTGAATCTTTCCAAGTTGTTTTCTTAGTTAATTTGATAATCATATTAAAAATTAAATCTTTACAGCCAAGAGGCACTAGTTTTTAGTAATTCAGTAATTCGATTATTTGTTTTCATATAAATCGATTCGCAATACACCGACCACTAATTCCACAAGGATCGACAACCCTACTTACCCTAACTAGTTTAAGGTGAATAGGAACACATAATTAACATCTTATTTGATTGATACTTCGACATCGATCACTTACGGTAGGCACGGGTAGGGGCAATCTATTACATTTACAGTCTAGCTTCGGTTGCGGTGCTTATATAATATTGTAGTATTGTATGATCGATAATCAAATCATAGAAAGTCTTGTGGTCCATTACACTGATTACTGTTACTTAAAACCTGTGAACTCACCAACTTTATGTTGACATATTTCATGCATGTTTTCTTAGGAAATTAAGGTATGCACGAGGATAGGCTTGTTTGGAGCTTATCGCATTCTAGGATTCACGCATGCTTTTGGGACATTATTTCTAAATTGTCTTGTTTGAAAAACAATTTACGTTTTGCTACTACTTCCGTTATGTAACTCTTAAAACAATTATTTATCTTTCAACGCGTTTGCAACGTATGCTTTTATCAAATCATGTAGTGGTCGATCAATAACTATGGTTTCCATGATGATCACGCCCCGTGGGAAACCGTTGTGGTTAGTGTGTGATAGTAGGGCTTAAAGCTCAATGTAAAATGGTAAATCAAGGCTCATCACACGTAGATACAAACATTATGTCACAACTATTCTCAACGAGCATCATCATGATTGATTATGTGAAGTTAAAGGATAACACTGTATATCCCTTTACGAAAGGCTTAAACAAAAAGTTAGTTTACAAGTCGTCATGTGTAATAGAACTAAAGCCTATGAAGAAAGTTTATACTAAGAAAAGCTATCCTAAGAGATTAGAGATTCTAAAATCTAAGTTCGATGGGACAACCTAACTATATATACTATCAATCTCTTTGGTCGGTTTATACAGTGGACCTTAAGACTTTCTAAATTAACCAACAAACTTTATAATTTTGTAAAAAAATCCACTCTACATGTCACAATCTGATCCTGCCAACTATTTCCTTCCACCTATTTCCTTCCACCTACATACACACTCCCTCATCTCTCATTTTGTCATATCAAACGTCGTTTCTGCTCTAATCTCTTGTGAATATTACAAAGAAGATGAAGAGGATGATGATGGCTTCCTATCATTTTGTGGATAACCTCTTGCAGTTTTCTCTGCTTTATTTTCCATCTTCCCCCATTGTTAGTCACACCAGTCATCGATTTTAATTTCTTCCTTTCTTCCCAACTTGATTCTTCCTCATTTGTGGTTTTGGCTTACGACTACGAAAATAAAAAAGATGCAAGCAGTGAAGGAGAGCAATGTTACAAACAGGTTAGTAAATGACTTTGACCTTTTGCCACATATAATGGTTTAGGTTGTGTGTTGATGCAACGAGATAAGGTTATGCCTGTCACACCCTAAACCATGGTGGTTTCCCGCGGGGCATGAACGTCATTGAATCATAGTCATTGGTCGACCACTACGTGATTTAAAAAACATACGTTGCGATTAAATTTAAAAGTAAATAATTGATTTCAGAGTTAAATTGCGAATGTAGTAGTTCTAATGTAAATTGTTTTCAAAACACGACAAATGTGGAAATAAATGTCCCAACAGCATGAACGACCCTAAATGCGATGAGATCCACGCAAGCTTAACATGATGCATACATCAATTACCTTAGAAAACATGCATGAAAAATAGGTCAACATAAAGTTGGTTGGTTCGCAGGTTTTTAAGTAATAGTAAACTTTAAAATAGACCACAAGTCTTTCTATGCTTTGACTATTGGTCATACAATACTACAATATTATACAAGCACCGCAACCAAAGCTAGACTGTAATTGTAATATATTGCCCCTACCCATGCCTACTGTAAGCACAAAGTGAACAAGTTAATAATACACCCGTTGAGACCAGTTGAAATAAGGGTAATTAACTCGGGTGGGGGGTAGTCAAACCCAATAGTACTATCCATGATTACATCGCTTAGGGAAAGAAATTAATGATCCGGTAAAATGGGACTTTCTACGATAAGTAAACCACTTATATAACATGTGAAATCATTGACAAGTAATTGTATTCACATAAATAGTAATTTGCATTTAATCTCCCTCAAAATAAATGAAGTGAAAATGGAGCCGTGAAACTCACCCGGCAAAGTGAGTGATCAGTACGAAAATCTATGAATATCAAAAGTGTTTGGGCAAATCCAACGTAAGTTCGCCCTAATATAATCAAAGCAACTTATGTCTAAGTAACTGCTCCTACGTGTAATGTGAGCATGTAACTATTTCATCCACATAACTTGATAATAAAGTGTTTGACTCGACGACCCGTTGGTGATATGTGATTAATAATTATGAAATATATATTACTTCAAAGATACTTATATATTATATTTCATTTGATAGTGTATGAAAACCCTTGAATTTTAAAATTAACATATTATTTGGGTATTTAAATATCATTTTGATTCAACCTGAGTCGTGAACCGAGTGCTTAGTAATTATTTATATATTTCACATGTGAAATTATGGAAATTAGGGTTTAGAAATAATTTAGTATTTTAAGCAAAATAATATTTGTAAGGTCATTCATGAATACTTTTTAAGTTATTAATTTTGAAGAAAATATTAGTTTTCATATTTTCGTAACTCTTACTAAGGTGTGTGATATACATACATACATATATATATATATATATATATTTGCATATGAAAATACATATTTATATGTATATTCACACGTTTCTTTAATAACACCTATTATTCTTTTCATTACTTTTGTTTTTATGTATTTTCTAAAAATAAACTTTTTCAACTCTTATAATATTATCATTGTAGTATTGTGGTTATGGAGTTTATATGATGTACTTTTATAGTCAAATCCTATAACTACATATTTAGTCATCCTAGTCACTTACTAATTATTTTAAACCATCCTTTAAACTAACATAATATTTAAAGTTATAAAGGCTATGAAGTCCATACTTTTACATGTAACGTTCTGTGTTTATGTTTTTAACTTCATTTGTAAAATTATTCAACGTGTTATAACCTTTAAAATATCTTACTAGATAAACATAATTTGTAAAAATATACTCATGTTCATATAACACTTAAACAAAATCTATTAAAGTCCATACACACCACTTAACCTATTTAAAGCCTTCTTGAGTTTCTACACATTTTAAGAAAATGAACCCATGATTATATACTTTTTAAGAAAATAATCATTATTTAGTTCATTAACAAAAATGTATTGTGGAATATCAACATTATAACTCTTGGTTTGTAAGAACACCACTTGTTTAACAAAAATTAACCTTTATGGATGAAGATAGTTACATATAAACTAGTAGATGGATAAACATAATAAAATGAAAGATATATAAACAAGTAGGGAGGGTTCTCACTAAAATCAAACAAGAAGTGATAGATGTGAAGGTCTAGGAAGCATGAAATCTTAAAAACTTATTTGATCTTTACCAAAGACACTTGAAACACCTTAGATTTGTGAAACACAAGCTTGAAAAAGATGAAATGATGATGGGTGGTACGTTGGCCGAGAATTTGAAGGGAGAGAGAGGGAAAGAGTGTGGTGAATTGTAGGGATTTGCTAGCATTAATAGTTTCCTACATGTTTTGAAATCACCATCTTTGTTGAATTTTGGTAAACATGAGGAGAAGAGATTTACAAGTGTGAAAAAGAAACAATTTATTATGAATTATTACCATAGCAAGTGGATGAACTCTTTGTCAAATTTGTAGATAAGTTTACTATGCTACTTATCTACCAAAATAGTTTACCTTGTCTACCAAAATGATTGATCTTTGTAGTATAAATACCACCTCAATGTAGAGGAGAAGATGCACCTCTTGTATACACTTTCATAAGTTATACATTTCTCTTCTTCTTGCTCTTTCAATTCTCTTTAAAGTTCTTAAGGTTATAACACTAATCTTGTGAAAATTATTGTGATATCATAACACGTTATCAGCACGAGAGCTCTTAAACTCTAAACAAGAAGATCAATAAAGCTCAAAGTCATCCAATAATCAAGGTAAGGGCTTCATTAAGTAATAATATACAATATCTTATATTGAGAAGATAACTAATATAAATAAAGTAAGCATAAAGGAGATCTTATTATGGACTTGATAACCATGGGACTACTAACAAAATAACTTTTATTTATGCATCTAACTTTTGATTATGCAACTAACATTTTATTTTATGTCAACTAACTTTTACTTATGCAACTAACATTTACTTATGCATCTAACTTTTACTTAATCTTTATTTATACAACTAACATTTTTTTTATGTTTACTAACATTTATTCGTACTAACGTCTTATTCTTATCCTAAATTGTCGTTCTTATTTATACAACTAATATTTCCGTTTTTGTAACATAATCTTACACTTATATATTTTATTTAAAAAAAAAATTATTGTCGATATATACACACACGAGAGTTATATAGCCGTTATAAACGGTTATATAGCCGTTGTAAACAATCACATAACCGTTACAAACGGTTATAATTTTAAACTATAAATTGACCACTATCAATCTATTTTCATTTACAATAAACAGATCATCTCTTTTCTCAAGTTTATCCAAGACAATATTTCAAAGATGATCCACCCGGTTTTAGTACTGGCAACCATAATGCTTATTTTAATTCTTATCCCCATTGTTGAACTACCACACGAAGAATTTAAACTTTTCTTATTTCTGTATTTGTTTATAGCTCTACCGCTTTATTGTATCGCAATGTTTATTGATATATATGGATTCTAATAATTATCTTACTATTTTTTTAATTCTTGTTTAGAAACAAAATGTCGAACATTGCCAAAATAGAATTCCCGGCTCTTAATATCAATGGTGAAAACTATATGCCGTGGACGGCCCATGTAAAAAGACATCTTAAATCCATGGGTGTCTTAGAAACTATACAAGAGGGGAATGCTTGCTCCGAACAAGACAAAGCGAAAGCTGATGTCTTTTTACATAAGCATATTGATGAGATGTTACAGTTTGAATACTCAAATTGTGAAGATCCGTATATTTTATGGAAAGATTTACAAAGCAGATTTGATCACCAAAGGGAAGTTCTACTTCCCACTGCTAGAGATGAATGGAACAATCTTAGGTTCTAAGATTTTAAAAAGGTAAACGAGTACACCTCTGCTTTGTTCAGAATATGCTCGACCCTCAGATTCTGCGGGCAAAATGTAACCGAGGAAGATATGTTGGAGAAAACTTTCTCCACATTTCATGCATCAAATATAAACTTGCAACAACAATATAGGTTGCAAAAGTTTAAAAGATATTCTGATTTAAATTCATTTCTCCTCGTAGCAGAAAAAAATAATGAGCTTTTGATGAAAAATCATCAAGCTCGCCCCACGGGATCGTTAGCAATTCCAGAGATAAATGTTGCTACTAAAAACTCTGGAAGAAAGTGGGGACGAGGTCGTGGTCGTGGTTCTTTTGATAAAAGTTACCCTAATAATCGCAACCATTCTTTTAAGGGTAATAATAATTACCGAGGTAACTTTTATAACCATGGACGTGGTCGTGGCCGTGGATATGGCCGTGGTAGAAATCAAAGAACAGTCCATTACCACGCCCCACAAAATAACAATTCCAACCAGTACAAAGGGAATGAAGCTGGTAGGTCCGAAAATAATGGCACTTCCTGTTTTAGATGTGGTAGCACAAACCACTGGTCGAAGGCTTGTCGCACAGCTCCACATTTGTGTGAACTATACCAAGCCTCTATTAAAAGAAAAGAGAAGGAAGTGAACCATGTTGATAATTTTAATGATCTCAATGTTGAGTTGAACACTGCAGACTTTGACATAGAACTCTGAAACACATGTTGCTTAACCATAATAGTTATATGCAACAATTAAGTGTTTTTTTATCTTCAATTATGTATTTTTCTTCATGTAATGTTTTCTTTCGATTAAATAAAGTTCTTGTTAAAATATAACAATATTGTCGTTATTCACTTATTATTTTTTTTATACTTTCAAGATTAAAATGAAAATCACCGGAGCGCAAGATCAAACAAATGAAGCAGATATATGTATAGCAGATAGTGGAGCCACGCACACTATACTTAGATCTAAGAAATATTTTTATGAACTTAAACCAACAAAAGGAATCGTTAATACAATATCAGGCCCTACAGACCTGATAGAAGGAGTGGGAAAAGCTAATTTAGCATTACCAAATGGTACAAAGCTTATAATAGAAAATGCTTTATTTTCCCCAAAATCAACAAGAAATCTGTTGAGTTTCAAAAACATATATCATAACGGATATGATACTCAGTCAAGGACTGTTGATAATGAAAAATATTTGCATATAATAAGCAAAGATCAGATATTAAAAAAACTGCCAATGCTTCAGTCTGGTTTACATTATACACACATTAATGTGCCTCAGGCATATATGGCAGTTAAAGAAAAATTTTGTGATCCTGAAACACTTAACTTATGGCATGACAGATTAGGCCATCCAGGATCTACAATGATGAAAAGAATAATTGAAAACACTCATGGGCATCCATTGAAATATCAAAAGATCCCACAATCGAATAAAATTCCTTTATGTACATCTTGTTCTCTTGGAAAATTAATTACAAGGCCTTCGCCTGTGAAAATTGAAAAGGAATCATCTTTGTTTCTTGAAAGAATTCAAGGAGATATATGTGGGCCAATTCATCCACCATGTGGACCATTTAGATATTTTATGGTTTTGATAGACGCATCAAGCAGATGGTCTCATGTCTCTTTGTTATCAACTCGTAATGTAGCATTTGCGAAATTTCTTGCACAAATTATCAAATTACGAGCACATTTTCCTGATTATACTATTAAAAGGGTGAGACTTGATAATGCTGGTGAATTCACATCACATGCTTTTAATGATTATTGCATGTCTGTAGGAATTATTGTTGAACACCCTGTTGCTCATGTACATACACAAAATGGCTTAGCTGAGTCATTAATCAAACGTCTACAGCTAATAGCTAGACCATTAATAATGAGGACAAAACTCCCTGTGTCTATTTGGGGTCATGCAATTCTTCATGCTGAATCACTAATTCGTATGAGACCAAGTGCAAATCTTAAATACTCTCCGTTACAGCTTGTTTCTGGCAATGAGCCAAACATTTCCCACCTTAGAATTTTTGGGTGTGCTGTGTATGTCCCTATTGCACCACCACAACGCACAAAAATGGGTCCTCAAAGAAGGTTGGGAATATATGTTGGATATGAATCTGCTTCCATCATAAGATATCTTGAACCTTTAACGGGTGATGTATTTACAGCACGTTTTGCTGATTGTCACTTTAACGAGTCAGTCTTCCCGGCATTAGGGGGAGAAAAGAAAAAACAAGAAAATGATGTCTCATGGTATGTTCCTTCATTATTGTATCTTGATCCAGTAACTAAACAACGTGAGACAGAGGTCCAAAAGATAATACATCTGCAAGAAATTGCAAATCAATTACCTGATGCATTTACCGACACAAATAGAGTTACTAAATCTCATATACCAGCTGCTAATGCTCCAGCTCGAGTTGAGATTCCAAATAAGCGAATAGATAACACAACGACTCATGAATCTCAAAAACGTTTGAAACGAGGAAGGCCAGTCGGTTCCAAGGATAAAAATCCTCGAAAAAGAAAAACTCATGAAAAGGAAGTTGATCATAAAATGAATGATCTTGATGCAATGCTGAATACCAAAACCTCTCATGAGGAGGATTTGGATGAAAATAACAAAGAAATATCAATTAACTATGGTCGCACACATATCTTATGGAATCGAGATGAAATGGAAAGTATTGATGAAATATTTTCTTATTCCATAGCAAGTGACATCATGAGTGGAGATGATGATCCTGAACCAAAAATAGACATGATTGGGATAAATGGAAAGGAGCTATGCAAGCTGAATTAGATTCACTAAACAAACGAAAGGTCTTTGGACCTATTGTTATTACTCCGATGGCTGTAAAGCCTGTAGGGTATAAATGGGTTTTTGTACGAAAACGAAATGAGAAAAATGAAGTTACAAGGTATAAAGCTAGACTTGTAGCTCAAGGTTTTTCACAAAGGCCAGGGATTGATTATGAGGAAACATACTCCCCTGTTATGGATGCAATAACCTTTAGATACTTAATTAGTTTAGCAGTCTCTAGAAATTTAGAGATGCGTCTTATGGATGTTGTCACAGCTTACTTGTATGGATCACTAGATAGTGACATCTATATGAAAATTCCTGAAGGTTTTAAATTCCCTGAAGCATTAAGCTCAAAGCCTAAGGAAATGTATTCCATCAAATTACAAAGATCCTTGTATGGACTCAAACAATCTATAAGGATGTGGTACAATCGTTTGAGTGATTATTTGACAAGTAAAGGATACACAAATAACCTTATTTGTCCATGCGTCTTCATTAAGAAAACAACATCAGGATATGTGATCATAGCTGTGTATGTTGATGATCTAAATATAATTGGGACGCAAAAGGAAATTAATGAAACAATTGCTCTTTTAAAGAAAGAATTTGAGATGAAAGACCTTGGAAAAACCAAATATTGTCTTGGTTTGCAGATTGAGCATATGCATAATGGAATACTTATACATCAGTCAACTTATACTGAGAAACTTTTAAAACGTTTCAATATGGACAAGGCAAATCCTTTAAGCACACCGATGGTTGTTAGATCACTCAATGTTGATAATGATCCATTTCGTCCTTGCGAAGATAATGAAGAGGTTCTTGGTCCAGAGATACCATATCTCAGTGCAATTGGAGCTCTTATGTATCTTACTAACTGTACGAGACCTGACATTTCTTTTGTAGTTAATTTGTTAGCGAGATTTAGTTCAGCCCCTACTAAAAGGCACTGGAATGGGATTAAACATATTTTTCGATACCTTCGAGGTACTATTGATTTAGGATTGTTTTATCCTAATAATTCAAAAGAAGGGTTGGTTGGTTATGCAGATGCAGGTTATTTATCTGATCCCCATAAAGCAAAATCTCAAACTGGATACGTATTTAAGAATGGAGGAACTGCGATTTCATGGCGTTCTCAGAAACAAACACTCGTTGCGACATCCTCAAATTATGCTGAAGTCATTGCACTACATGAAGCTTCAAGAGAATGTGTATGGTTAAGATCTATGACAACTTATATAAACTTCTTGTGGATTGGAGAAAGATGAAAATGCAACACCAATCTATGAAGATAATGCAGCTTGTGTCTCACAGATGAAAGAAGGGTATATCAAAAGTGACAGAACAAAACATATACCACCAAGATTCTTTTCATACACTCAAGATCTTATTAAAGATAAACAAGTCGAAATAAGATACGTTCAATCTAGTAACAATTCAGCTGATCTTTTCACAAAGGCACTTCCTAAAACAACTTTTAGAAAACATGTTTATGATATTGGCATGCGGCATGTACAAGCAATGTGATGATCTACAGAAGACAATTTGAGGGGGAGTTATAAGCTGTACTCTTTTTTCCTTAGCTAAGGTTTTTTTTTCCCACTGGGTTTTTTCTTTAGCAAGGTTTTTAACGAGGCAGTACTTAAACTCTTGAAGTTTGAAAAGTTTCATCCAAGGGGGAGTATTATGAATTATTACCATAGCAAGTGGATGAACTCTTTGTCAAACTTGTAGATAAGTTTACTATGCTACTTATCTACCAAAATAGTTTACCTTGTCTACCAAAATGATTGATCTTTGTAGTATAAATACCACCTCAATGTAGAGGAGAAGATGCACCTCTTGTATACACTTTCATAAGTTATACATTTCTCTTCTTCTTGCTCTTTCAATTCTCTTTAAAGTTTTTAAGGTTATAACACTAATCTTGTGAAAATTATTGTGATATCATAACACAATTAACTTTGTCCATCACTTTTTCTTATCACCAAAAGGGAAAATCTCAAAGTTGGCAAAAGTCAAGCATATCCTATGAAGATTTCATGAGAAAGAGAAGGAAGTGAGGGGGGGGGTAGAGAAAGAGGAAGGGGACGGCCAAGTGAGTGGAAAGAGAGGGTTTTGTTTTCATTTTTTATAGTATTGGGTATTTTGAGTGGTATTTGTTGTACTATAAATATTTTTCTATATTTTTACTTTTTACTTTTTATAATACATTCAAATATTATAAAAGTATATCTACTATCGTATGTTTTAGTGTTGATGATACATTAATAATATGTCGTGTATCAGGTAGTCGCATTAATCTATATATAATACTAAAAGAGTAACTTGGGGGGACACTTGGCATATTTCTAGGCCCCCTAATTTTATTTTTCCCTCCTCTCTCTCCTCTTAAATAATTACCTAAATTAAGAAATATTAAATAATTTTAATTTTTTTTAGATTACAAATAATTTTTTAATAAATTAGGAAAGATATCTTTTTATTAATGTTATTTCTACAAAATTTTTCTACTCTAATAAAAGAGTTGATATTATTATTTTATTACTTATAGTTCTCACTTTTACGTAATTTTAATTATATTTTATTTTAGAATATCGTTTAATAATTAATAAATTTTTTATTTTATTTAATATTTTATTTTTTTCAATCCGTGTAATACACGGGTTTACTAATGCTAGTAGGACATATACCGGGTAAATTATCAATTTACGCGTTTAGGTTTACTAATAAATTTAGACTTTTCCAACATATATTATTTGAGTTCCAAAATAATTTGTCACGCGTTAAAATATATATTAGCACTTTTATAGAGTGAATTACACGGATAGTCCCTATGCTATGTTCGAATTACAATTTTGGTCCTTAGGTTTAGAAAACTACAAAATCAATCTCAAAATATGCATAAACGTAACAGATTTGATCCCCGACATGGATGGACAATTAACTTTTTGTTAACTTTTTTGAAAATGATAAAAGTACCCCTATATTAAATAAATTAAAAAATATAACAGCTTAATAATTATTTTAATAAAACTATATGTATTAATATATGTGTGTGTGTTATAACGTCTTCTATGACACCCTACGTATCTCCAGCCTGCCACAATCACCATCACTACCCCATCACCATCTTAGGAGAGCACCAACACCATATATCACCGGCCGGGAACCATCAGCGTCTCTGGATAACCACCATCACCATCTCCGGTCATATTTTAAAGAACAACATCACAACCTCTTCCACTTGAACAACACCATCGCAATCACTATCTCTAACGATAGTTACAACATCCTATTGATCTACTTGTAATCCACATTGATCAAGAACTCCATTTCAAACTCAAAACATCAATTCAAATCAAGATCTAAAATCAAACTAAGAAAAGTTGAAGGGAGAGAAATAGGGCGGTCGTAGGTAGCGAAAGGGGTGGTGTCGCAACAACGAAGGTGGCAGTGGTGTTTGGACGAAGGCGGCAGTGGTGTTGGGTGTAGTTGAGGATCACAACAATGAAGGCATTGGTGGGCTTGGGTGTAATGGAGAGGTCGCAAATGTGTAGCCAGCGAACCGGTGATCGGAGATGTTTAAGGGGTGGATGTATTTAGTGTTTGAAGAGAGAGAGAGAGAGAGAGAGAGAGAAAGGATAGAGGAGGGTGCTTTATTAATTTTAATATATTTATTTTTTAATAGTAATGTAAGTCATTTTGAAAAATTCAACAGAAAGAGTTAAGTGTCCATCCATGTTAGGAACCAAACCTATACGTTTATGAATAAGTTGGGACTGACGTTGTGGATTTTCAAACCTGTGGACCAAAACCGTAATTTGGGCATAGCATAGGGAGCATCCGTGTAATTTACTGCACATATATATAGTAATTATCACCAACGTTAGTATGTACCGGTTACACGTGTAAACTGGTAATTACGACGTCTTATCGATGCATGTAATGTTATGCATGAAATTTGTAATGCATGAAATGACTTCAAATAAATTATACTTAATTGTAATTCATGTATGATATATTATTGATATGCATAATTATGACTAAGTCGGCCCGGGTATTGACGTGAAATTACCGGTTGTCATAATAGCCTATGCATCAAGACAACTAAAAGTTTATGAAAAGAACTATACTACGCATGAGATTGAATTAGGTGTCATAGTATTTGCCTTAAAATTTTGGCGGCGTTACTTTTATGGTACTAAGTGTGTAATCTACTTAGACCATAAGAGTCTACAACACATCTTTAATCAAAAGATGTTAAACATGAGGCAAAAAAGGTGGATGGAACTCATCAATGATTATGATTGCGAAATCAAATACCATTCAGGAAAGGCTAACATAGTCGCGGATGCCTTAAGTTGGAAAGAAAGAGTTAAACTGATAAGGGTAAAGGCATTAAGGATAGATGTCAAGCATGATTAGAAAGACCAAATAAAAAATGCTCAAATTAAAGCATTAAAAGACGAGAATATCCAGGCTGAAAGAATGTTAGGCAAGCAAAAAGGTTCTGACTAAGGAAAGACAAGGTACTTAAGTGATAAAAGTCCACCAACTCTTTTCTATGAATCTTGTTGTTGGGTGTGCTACCTTGATACATCTTTAGTATAGGATAACCACACTTATAATATTTACAATAACAACCCCTCAACTATCCATAAATACAATAAACTAACTAATTTAACTTACTAAGGCAACCCTCACTTCAAGTTATTAAAAGTTGCAAGATCAACCCACCTATTTTACAAAGTGAGTTTATAGCCCTTTTTCTTTTGTGTTTCAGGGTGAAAACATGCTTTTTATATCAATCTAGAAATTCAAATTATAGAATTAAAACTAATCATTTACAAATTTAATAACAAACTTTCTAATACTATTAAAACTAAATTGATTATACATGTTGCTATATTCTTTGACACTTTTAACTATATAATCTCTCTATTTATTAAAATCTACATAACCATTAAAATCATGAAAGCCATGAGAGTAAGTAGATAGATCTATTCGCCTAACAAGTCCATTCGGTACTTGGGTTGATGGGTTGATGCATGCCAATTAGACTTGAGCGTCCTTTGAGTCAACGCATTATTTTTTACTTGGAAGGAGTTGGATGTTTTGAAATTACATACTAGATAAACATACTATTAGTTTGACCTCTTGTGTTTGGAGGTTAGAAGGGAGGGCATTTGATCACTATGGTTGGTTGTGGACTCATGTATAATATTTTAACTACTTTTATTTGGAAATTGTTTGTTGATTTGCACATGTTTGTCTATAATATGTGTATTATTAAACCTATGTTCACACCAACTTTTTACTTAACCTACTTAGCATGTATTATTAAACCTATATTCTCACCAACTTTTTAGTTAACCTACTTTAGCATGTTTTTCAGATAATGAAAACTAAGTTCGTTGCTTTGTTCATGCTAGGATTTAAGGACAAGTTTTAGTTGGACCTAGTTACATTTTAATAAATGGAGACTTATTTTTTTGCTTGTTTTATTTGTGAATTTGGATGTAATAAACTATTTGGTTTTAATAGTAATTTTCTTTAGTACTCTTGATTCTAGTGTAATGATTCAATTTCATCATTTCTTTGGTGTTTCCACTTTAGCCGGAAGTGTGACAATAAGGTTTATGTACCAAGATGAAGATGGAGGCAAAATGACGCCTCCTAGGATTTCTCTAAGGTAACAGTTGAATGCTGCATCTTCGTTGCTATTTTTATGAAACACCGTTAAGAGACCATTAAGCCAAAGTAGAGTTTTTCTACGCGAGTTATCTTCTTCATAGTTTGTTCAATGATGATGAAAAAACCATATAGATTTCTGCATAGTCTCAAATCATAAATCTTCAACATTAAGGTTTGAATTAGGGATCTTGATTTGTTCTTCATGGAAGTACTGGATGAAAAGGTAAAACACAACATATCATAAAGGCTTGGGAGATTGAAGTAGTTGTTCACGAATCATGAAGAATAAATCCATATTTCTATTTTGTTTAATCCATCTATCTATTTTAAAAGCCTTATTGGTAAGGATGGCAGTCAACCAGCACCTGATGGGAATACTTGAAACCTGAGGCATTTCGAACGAGCATGGGGTCGGATAAGCGAGCATGGGACTAGGTTCGGGATTACTCTTTATTTTTCTCATAGATAGAGATGGGTATTGGATTATATGATATACCCATTCACTCGACCAAATTATCCAATTAAGCATGCCTGTTTACCCGATTATATACATGAAATAAATTTTATTTTTTGTTTATTTTAATTACATTTATTTTATTTTTAGTTATTTTAATTATATTATATCATAACAAATTCCATAAATACATTTTACCTTCATTTGACTATTCTCTTTTGGACTTTTGGTTCTCCTTCAAACCCTAGCCGGTAGAAAAGAGTTAACAAGACAAGGAAAAATAGATTTGGTTAAAAAGACAAAATAGCAAAAAGATTGGGTCAAACTTTCAAATAGGCACCCTGATGGGTGTACCCAATGCGTATTTTTTACGAAACTAACGAGTATACCCGATTGCCCACATGTATGCCCAATACCCGATTGGTAAATACACGATATACATACCCGATGGGTTTTGGGCCAGGTATGGAACGCACTTTTCTAACCATTTATGGGGTTAGGATTACCTAAAACCATCCAAAACCCGCCTCATTGACATCACTACTTCTTGAAAAGAATATTTAGAACAATGTTGATTACATAATTGAAGATTTTTAGAGGTGGTAGGGTTATGTTTGAGAGAGCAGTTTAGATTGGATGGAACTGAACAAGATTTGGCGAATGAATTGAAAGGTCAAATTTTTATTGAGAAAGTAGTGTTGATAATGAACAAGAGAAAAGTAGAGATAGAGAAAATAATTCATTGAATTCAATCATCAAAGAGTACACATATATATACATAACAAAACCCTAAAACCCATAGGCACTAAGTTAGGCCTGTAATATAAAAAGTCTATATTTATAATGTTAATTTAACATATATATATATATATATATACGCTAGATTATTTTCCCGTGTATTACACGGGTTGAATAACAAAAATATTAAATATTTATTGATGTTGAGTAGGAATTATAAAACTTTATTTTAATATAACATATGATTAAATTTACGTATGGTTAAGTATTTTGATTTTTTTTATTATTTTTAAAACTTTCGTTTTAAAATTGCTTTGAAAATTTTTTATTATTTTATCAGTATTTTGTTGTTTAAAAACTCCAGGTTTTGTTTTAAATTAATGTTCTTTTATAAAGCTTTTATTTTATAAAAAAATTGAATTTAAGTATTTCATAATTTTGAAAAAGCTTCATTGTTTTAGAAAATCATAGTTTTAGAAAATTTTATTTTTGAAAAAATATATTTTTAATCAAAATACTTAGTTTTTATTTAATGAAAAAATCTTTTAAAAATTATTAATTCAAAGACTTGAATTTATATTGGAGAGAGAGAAAGATAAATATTTGAAAATTAGTTATCTGACTTTTAAAAAATAAAATAAATAGTTTAGGTGGGAAAATAAATGAGAGATTGATTGTGAGAATGATATGTGCCAAAAAATATAAACAATTATTAGTATAGATATATATTATTGGTGAACACTTTAGGCATACATGAAGATGAAAAAGAATTAATGAAAAGTAATATAGAATCAGGTTATGAAGATCACTTTCACGTATGAAATAAATGTCACAAGCATATGTGAACATTGCATCGGAAGTTAACAAATCAAGTAGGCTAATGTATGGGCTAGAGATTAAATCAGAATGGGTTCAAGCAGGGGTATGCAAATATATCTGAAACTTAATCCATAATATCCGAAAATTCAAACCCGAAATATCCGAAAATTCAAATATCCAAAATTTTCAAATTTGGATTTGGAAGTGTTTTTAATATCAGGCTATGCGGATATCCGAATTACCCAAAATATTTTTATAAAAATTTTTAAAATAATAAATATTAATAAGAAATTTTAGATACTTAAAAAAATCAGATATCTTAAATTTCTTTTAATAAAAATTATTAAATGATACTAATTTTTTAGAATTCGGATATCCATTTGATATCTGACTACTAAATTTCGGATATTTGAATTGCGGGTATCCAAAATTTTAGAATTGAATTCAGATATTGAAAATTCAGTACCCAGATTTTTAAGATATCAAAAATTCAGATATGAACATCCCTAGGTTCAAGATGGTGAGTTGGACAAAGAAACACAATATTATTATTGGGCATTTTAGATAGGGGCTGAAAATAATTTAAAGGAGAAGCCTATGAAGTAGAATATGGCTGGCCAAAGAAAAGTGGTTGCTGGATATCAAAATGAGGGGAATTAACAACAAAGAATAAGGATTATACATTTATTAAAGAAAGCAACGAGGATGGAAAACAACCATTTAAGGCTCTTGTTTAACGCATGTCGAGAAAGAGGTAGCAATGTTTTGCACGAGAATGAAGAATATTTACAAAAACGAAAGTTTTTCTAGTATATTTTAATAGAAGTTTGTACAAGGACAATATATGAACTTTTTCTTACCATGACAGCTTTAACTTTTTGTGATCACAATCGCCGGTAGGTTTTAGATTATGCATATGTATTTAGTTTATTTTATGAATCGTGCTAAAAATTAGAACATGTTTTTATTATTTTTACTAGCGAATGGTTTGGATATGATCTTGTGGTCAGGGTTTGTTTATGTTTGTTTTAAAAATAAGATCACTCTTCGTTGAATATGTTTACTAAATCTCATATTGTACAGATCTATTTTTATTGAAACAACATCTTAGCACGTGTTTCTTTCGGTCATGAATAAAGAGGTTAAGACGGTCAAGTTCCTTAGTCTTGTGTTAGTTCTTTATCACATAAGTCAATGGTGGTTGAGATCACATTGTAGTTAGTATTGTTTTTTGGTATTTAAAGGCAATACATCTTGGTGTGTTCTTTCAATAACCATAGAGTCAATATAACTGAATTTATCTATCTTGTAATTGTATTTCAAACCAAACTTTATATCAAGTTATGTCCATGTAGCTTTTTCAAATGCTGCAAAAAAATATGTTATACATAATGTTATAATCTGAACTTGAATGTTATCACTTGTTTCGTATCTTGTATTTTCATGCTTGTTTGTTTTTCTTAGTTAATTGCATTTAAGATTATTTTTAGTTTAACTTGAAACTTTTTAAAATCGCACGTAACGTGTAATACCGACAACATGCTTTCGCAGATAACGATGCTTGATTTACCCTAGCTTTATAGGTTAGTTATATTTTTGCATTACCACAACAATTAGGTCAACAAATGGAGTGTTGCTAGGGAGCTAGTGTGCTTAGTACTATAGGTTTTGTTTGATTTGTCTTTATTTGCTTAAAATTCTAAAAAAAAATATGTTTTTATTCTTTTTCTTGTTATCTATTTGTTTTACCTTGAGTTTCTAGTTTGTCTGTGTAGGTTCTTTCTTTCTCATCATGATTAGAGTTTATTTTTCATATACATGTTATGATAGTTTTTCTTAGGCATGAGATGATTGACCTAATTACTTGCAAAAGTGTGACTATATGATAAGAAATTATATATGTTAGATGTTTATTATAAAGATAGACACTCATCTTATCTTTACTATAAGACACATTCACCAAATTACTAAGGATATTATTCGTCAAAATTGAATGAGAACTTTCGGCAACATTTGAATTGCAATAATTATAAACCAGAGATGATACAAAGTTCAAGTTATCGGAAAGTGTATAACAACTATAAATATGAATACTCACACTCGACATACGAAGATTTTAATAGGTGCAATCAAGGGGATTAGTATGGATACTTGAACCATCAATCAATTTTCCCAGTGTTACAATTAAAATCAAGGCCAATTTTCTAATCAGATAAAAGAAATGTTGCTAATTAAAATGTTGATTTCTTACAAAACATTTATCAATCCGAGTATGAGAATATTGCTCGAATGGACTTGCTTTTGTCTAAGATCGATAAGTTTTTATCACTACATTCTTGAAAATTAAAAGTCCTTTAAATTTTATAATAATAAAGAGTATTTTGGTCTATTCACATAAATTGTAATAAAATTTAATAGAGTTAAGTGTTAGGACTAAACTGATAATAAATGATATACGACAATGCTAAACTGACAAAAAAAAAAAGATTTTGAATTAAAATGATAATTCTTAACAAACCATTAAGGACAAAATTATATATTACTTTATTCATAAAATCAATATGTATATCAAATTAATTTGTAGATAAGTATTTTATAAAAACAAAAAATAAATCAACAAATAATATAACTTCATTAAATATTAAAAAACAAATTATAAATAAAAAATCAAAAAAATTATATATGAAAATGTAAAAAATTAAGAAAATCTTACTTGTGAATATAAGGCTACTTATGGCCCATAAATTAAAGTCATTCCTGTAACGACTAATACAAACCGAAAAAGTAAATTAATTAACTGGTATAGTATTTTGCAGACTAATACGAAAAATATCAAACAAGACAATATGTATTCAAAGTGTTCAAATAGTCATGTTTGTATATAGGTATACTAACTTTTGTAAACCCGTATATTACACGGGTTGAATATATAAACTATCAAAAATATAATAAAATTTTGTTAGTTATAAAATAATATTATAAGATAAGATATGATTAAAATTACGAACAAGTAGAAACTATAAGTAATAAAACAATGACAACAATTTTTTAAATGTTTTTCTAAAAAAAATTAAACATTTTATTTTAAAACAAACTGTTTAATAAAAAATATCATTCTAAAATTTTTTTATTATAACTCACAGTTTTAATTATTCTTGGCTTATAAAAAATTACTTTTTAAAAACAACAATTTTAAAATATTTCATATTTTTTAAAAAAAATTATAGATGTTGTTAAACAGTTTATTGCTTTATAAAATATTTTCTAAAAATAACATTGATAAAAAAATATTTTTGTTAATTAATTAAAACTATTTTTAATCTAAAAAAAAGTTAAATAATATTTTTAGTAATTAATATAATTATTTAATAAAAAAGATAAGCAAGAAAATTTTGATAATAGTTAATGTGATGTTATCTTTTGTTATGTTAGTTAATTTTTTATTAGATAAGAAAGATTATTTAAAAATAAAGAATAAAAGAATTTTGACATTTTATATCGACGTGCCTGAAAAAAACTCTTCAAATTGTCACAGCTGAGAAGAGCCTTTTGTTTCGCTTCTTGTTCGAAAAAAACCCTTCAATGGCGATTTAGAGCACAAAAATCACAATTCAACATCATAACTCTCAACATCGTACAATGTCTGACAAGCTTCAAAGCGTGCTGGAGGATGTTGGATCCAAGCTTCAGAACCCACCTGCCAATAAAGACGCTCTCATCAAACTCTTAAAGGTACCTGCTCCTCATTGCATTTCAAAATCTTTCAAGATTTTGCTTTCTGAACAATGGGTTCTTCTAGTTTTTGTAGTTCGTATACTTCATTGATGTGAATTTGGGTCGAAATTAATCTTACCCTTCAATTCGTCAGTTTGAAATTTTGTTGAAATTCAAGTTCTTGTTCTTCGTATATGGTTTGATTGTGTATGGGGCTGGACGTTTTGAGCTTTTTAGTTCTTCAGTTGAGGATATATGTAATCTTTCGAGGATATTTTGTGTTCTGCTGGGAATTTTGTGTGAATTGTGTTTGAAATTAGGGTTCAGTTTCAGAGAGTGGGGGATATATCCAGCTTTATCATAAGTTTGGACCTATAATTAGACAATTCGTCATTCGAATCTTGAGTTTTTATTCGATATAAGAAAACTGCTTTGTGGTGTCTGAAGGCAATGATTTCCAATTGTATCTCCTTTGGCTTGTTATTGTGATTTTGGTTGAGGAAGATTTTGTATCTTTTAGTGGAGAATTCAAAACTATGTTGAAGTTTTTGTGAAAATTTGGATGGAATTAGGGTTGGGTTTTTAGGGCTGAGGAAGACAAATAGGGTGTGCAAAATGCTTGCAACTTTTATAATTCTTAATGTTAATAATGGCTAATTTAACTATGCTTTATGGGTATGTGCTATTGAGGGTCAATGTCCGATACTTGATATTTAGGACTTAGGTTTAGTTAGCGTAAACCCCTCATTTAGAAATCTAAGATCACTGCAAAACACAATATATAGGCCATTGCTTAGATTAAGATCACATATTGCCAATGATAGTATCATAACCACCCAGGAAACATTTAGACGGTTACTGGTACCTAGAGCATCTTTGAATCATGAATTTTCTAGAAATGGACAAGAATTGAATGATGTTTTGTTTGATGAATTTTATAGACATAATGCATATGATATTGTTTTCTGCAGCAAGCTGCAGCATCTTTATCTGAGTTGGAGCAATCACCAGCAAAGGAAGTATTAAAATCTATGCATCCTTTTATAAATGCAATTGTAAAGCCAGAATTGCTAAAACATAACGACAAAGAAGTTAAGCTACTTGTTGCTGCCTGTACATGTGAAATAACCAGAGTGACTGCTCCTGAAGCACCATATGATGATGATGTGTTAAAGGTATAATTTTCCTCTTGGGAATTGCTTTTAGTTGCATAATGCCGTAAATCATCATCTAATGGCTATTTACCATGCTTCAGGATATCTTTCATTTGATTGTAAGCACATTCAGCGGGTTAAGAGATACCAAGGGCCCATCATATGGGAGAAGAGTTACCATCTTGGAAACTGTAGCCAAATATAGATCGTGCATTGTGATGTTGGATCTTGAATGTGATGATTTAATCAATGAAATGTTCACAACATTTTTTGCTGTTGTCAGGTTCATTTTGTTACTTGATGTTCAGTTTTGGTAATCAAATGGTAAATTCAAACTAGTAACTCTAAATTGGTGATCTGTTTTTGTTATCATTAAATATATGCAGTGATGGGCATCCTGAGACTGTTATTACATCAATGAAGACCATCATGGTGGTTCTTTTGGAAGAGAGTGAAGACGTTAACCAAGACCTTTTGCTCATTATTCTGTCTGTTTTAGGCCGAGATAAGAAGGTAAGCTATTTTTTCGTGTGTGTGTGTGTGTGTATTTGTATATATTATGTTTACTTGTATATCATTTCTGCCGAGGATTAAATTTGTAAATTTGATTATTATAGGAAATAACTATGGCTGCAAGGAAGCTTGCTATGAATGTTATAGGGCAATGTGCTGGAAAACTTGAACCTGGAATAAAACATTTCATTGTAAAATCAATGTCAGGAGAAGAGACTAGTTCTGCAGTTTCTCAGATTAATTACCATGAAATCATCTATGATATCTACCGTTGTGCTCCTCAGACCTTAGCAGGAGTCATTCCCTATCTAAGCGGAGAGCTTTTGGTAATCACAGTTTTTCCCCCCTCTTGATTTACTCATATCTTTCAGAACTAAGGGGTGGTGTTTGGTTTGATGTAATGGGTTCAGGAATGAGTTCCCATTCTTATATACTGTAGCTGTAGTGATTCCTGTGTCTTGACTACCAACTAAATGCCGCCTAAGAATCTCCACATAATTAATATTGTTGTCATTTCATTTAATAACAATTGTTTATAAGTTTTAGTAAACTGATGAGATTTACAGACAGATAAATTAGACGTTCGGTTAAAAGCAGTCAAACTAGTGGGAGACCTTTTCTCAATCCCTGGATGTAGCATTCCGGAGACGTTTCATCCAATCTTTTTAGAATTTTTAAAGAGGTTGACAGACAGAGTTGTTGAGGTCCGAATGTCGGTTCTTGAACATGTCAAGCTTTGTATGTTAACCAATCCTTCCAGATCAAAATCTCCTCAACTAATTGGTAAGTATTAAGTAGTTTGTATTATTTCAGTTTTCATTGTCAAGTACAATGTTAAGTAACATAACTCTACTTTTTATTTCAAAATTGGTAGATGCTCTCTGTGACCGCCTTTTGGATTATGATGAAAGCATCCGCCAAAAAGTGGTTGCAGTAGTTTCAGACATAGCATGCCATGATTTATCTTCTATATCACCCAACACCATAAAGCTTGTAGCTGATCGACTTCGTGACAAATCTGTAATTTTTATTAGTGTTTTCTTATAAGCATGTGTTTCTATCAAACTTTATGTTGATATCATGTTTTATTTATTTATTTATTTATTTATATATTAATTTATTTATTACAGCTCCTTGTGAAAAAGTACACCATGGAGAGGCTATCTGATATATACCGCACTTGCTGCACCAAGCACATGACTGATGATTATAATTGGATTCCGGGAAGAATTTTAAGATGTATTTATGATAAAGATTTTAGGTATGTTATGATGTTATAGTTGTTTTTTACCAGTTATGACACTGTATTTTGACTATTAAAACATTTTCTGAGCAGATCAGACACAGTGGAATACATCCTATGCATGTCTCTCTTCCCAACTGAATTTTCTGTTAGAGATAAGGTTAGAACGTGGGTCAGACTAGTTTCTAAATTTGATAAGGTTGAGATAAAAGCTTTAGAGAAAATACTGGAGCAGAAAAAAAGGTTTGTTATGATACAAAATATTTTTATATATATGCATCGTTGCACCCATATACAGTAATAGATTTTTTTACTGGATTTCAGGTTACAATTAGAGTTACGAAAGTATCTTTCTATTAGGAAGACATATAAGGTTTGGCCTTTTATTAACTGACAATCACATGCAGGACAGAAGAACGTTCAATTTGTATCTGAAAGATTTTCATTTTCTTTTACAATTCAGGAACGTGATGCTTTAGAAGTCAAGAAGAAAGTCATCACTTGTTTTCACTTCATGTCTCACTGTTTTGCGGACCCCGCAAAAGCTGAGTCTGATTTCTTGCTCCTTCACCAACTAAAGGATGCTAATGTTTGGAAAATATTGACTACATTACTTGATCCCACCACTAGTTCTCTTCGAAGTTCTAAATGTCGGGTAAGAAACTAGCCAAAAGTAGAGGAGGTAGTTGTAAAGTAGTTGTTCTTTCTGTTAGTTATTTCCACGTCGACATGCAACTAATGTACTGATGTGAAAAACTCGTAACAAAATTATAACCAAATCCATCAGAAAGTGAATCATTGCTTCAATGTTACATTTCCTATGGGTCGGATACAAAAAGGAGCAATGTCCAAAACATATACAATGCTGACTTGTGTGTTTCGTACATGTAATATTTGTTATTTTGTTTCACAGGATGAATTACTTAAGATAGTTGGTCAGAAGCATCCGCTTTATGGAATGTTGAGCATCCTGTCTATGAAGTGCTCATTTATACTTTTTAACAAGGATTATGTTAAAGATATTCTTCTAGAGGTGGACCTAGGGAAATCTTCGAGAAACAGACTGCTGTTACAGTCTTGCATGAATTTACTTGTGGTAAAACTTCCTTACTTTTATGGCAAGATGTTTCCTGGTTATTTTCCTAGCTCTAATAACATTACATAAATATGATATATCATTTTCAGATCCTTGCATCCTTCAGTCCTTTATTACTTTGTGGGACTGAAAAAGATTTGGTCCATCTTCTAGAAGATGGTAATGAAGTCATAAAGGAAGGTGTTTTGCACGTTCTAGCAAAATCTGAAGGAGTGATTAGGGAACGATTGGGAGAATCATCTAGGTATGGAAAAACATGAACTTATTTGTGAAACTTATTTCGTCTCTCTAAATGTTATATTATACTTTTCAGTACATTAGATCAATTTTTGGAGAGAATATGCTTAGAAGGTAGTAGGCGGCTGGCCAAGTATGCTGTGCATGCGGTAGCAGCTATAACAAAGGATGATGGGCACAAATCACTATCTGTATTATACGAGGTTTTGAGTTGAAATTTATTGAGAAATTTGTTCTAAACATGCTTCAGTTATACTTATTTAGTTTCTTTTTTGGAAATTGTGCAGAAACTTATGGATATGCTTGAGAAGAAGACACATTTGCCTACTGTACTACAGTCTCTGGGTTGCATTGCACAGACTGCCATGCCAATTTTTGAAACTCAGGAGACCAAAATTCAAAACTTCATAAAGAAAGATATCTTAGGGTGCAGTGAGGTAGTATATCCGCTTGCTATCTTATACTCGTTAAGTCGTTATTTTATTTGAGTAATGTAAAGTTTGCTTAACTATGTCTCAGAAAACAAGTGACAAAACAAAAGAATCTTGGGATGACAGAACTGAACTTTGTTCATTGAAGGTTGGTATATATATCATAATTGGAAGTTATTTTGATGGATGCTTCAAGTTTCTAATTCTATTTTGGCTAAATTTTACTATTTAGATATATGGCATTAAAACTCTGGTAAAAAGCTATTTACCAGTGAAAGATGCACATATTTGTGTTGGGATTGGTGAACTAATAAAAGATCTCAGCGACATACTTTCTTTTGGGGAAATCTCAAAAGATATAGAATCAAGGTACTTTTGGTCTCTAGAATTTTTTATGTTCATTGGTTAGTTTATTATCTGAATACTCTTTCACACCCTCCGCAGTCGTGTTGATAAGGCCCATTTAAAGCTAGCTTCAGCCAAGGCTATTATTCGTCTGTCAAGGCATTGGGATAAGAAGATCCCTGTTGATGTATTTTACCTCACCTTGAGAACTTCAGAGGTAACATCATTTTTTATGGAATTTTGAAAATAATTAATGTATTAAATATAATTAAAACAGTATGTTATTGATGCAATTTTTGTCAAACAAATTCTTGTTTTTATATATATTGTTAGAATTGCCACCTTCTGGAAAATTAATGTAGTTTGTTATCGAGCTGTTTGTGTGCTATACAATGGTCCAGTTTATTTTTATGCAGCTTTCATTACACCTTGCTGTTTTTTTTTCTTTTTGATGATGCATGTAGTTTGGATTCCCCGAAGTTAGGAGATTATTTCTCAACAAAGTTCATCAATACATCAAGGACCGAAGTTTGGACCCTAAATATGCTTGTGCTTTCTTATTAGATTTAGGCTCTCAGCAATCAGGTCAAGAAGAGAAATCTGAGGTTGCCCTTGCCTAATCTTTTACAAAATTAATTATGTTTGAAGTGCATAAAGTAGTTTTTTTCTTAAAGTAAGAGTGGTATCTTACTATTTTGTTCTTTAAATTGAATTCGACAGGAATACCGCAATCTGAATGACATTATTCGGATGTGTCGGCAAGGAAAAGCAATACAAGTTTCAGTGCAAAGTGATGGAAATTTATCTGTGGTTCATCCAGAATATATTCTTCCATATTTAATTCATGCACTTGCCCATCATCCTTCATTTCCCAATATTGATGAATGCAAGGATCTCAAAGAATATGAACCAATATACAGGTATGATACATGTAAGATTATAAATATAAAGCTAGGCCCAATAACATAAACGGCTCGCAGGGCTTAGCTTTGGTTCTGTATTCATGTCTATATATAGCATGTAATTTTTCTTTATTATTAACAAAAGCAGTATACGGGTTCTATGCTTCTCTATTGTCTCTTATTAGTTAACAATACCATATATTGTCAACTGCTTGCTTTCTAAATCTCAGTTGGATACATATATGCTTAAATTTCCAGGAGATTGTATGTATTTTTTTCCATGTTGACACAAGGAGATGAAGACGGGAAGCCTGGTAATAGTCTAAAGAAGGAAGAGGTTGTTTTAGTACTTTCTATTCTTGAAAGCATCCGGAGCTCTAAAGATGCTGTAGATACAAACATGTCAAAGGTACAGCCATAATAAATTAGATGGAACTAATAGCAATGTTTTAAATAAAATAGTTACACAAATATAAACATGTTAACATCTATACATATTCAGAATTCGTACGCAATTTGCGACCTTTGCTTCTTAATCACCAAACGATTAGCCCAGAAGCAAGAAGATCTTCAGGAACCGTTAGTACATGTCCGTGTACCTCAGGAGCTATACGTATCTCATTATAAGAAAGAAGAAAAGGAGACCGAAAAAGACAAAAAAGAGGAAAAGGAGACAGAAAGAGACAAAAATGGAGAAACGGAGACAGAAAAAAACGAAAAAGAAGAAACGGAGAAAGAAGACAAGAAGCTTGTAACTGAAGGCCAGACATGGTTGAGCGAAGCTAGTGTTGCTGCCCACTTTGAGTCGCTTAATATGGAAGCTAATGAAAGTGTATGTGTTACTATTATTCACATAATAATCATTTACAAATTAACAAGTGGTGATAATTATGCATTTATTCTTGTTCAGGTTGCCTCAAAAATTACTGAGGATGATATGCTGAAGGACAGTGAAGAAACAGATGGTAATGAGGTTCCTTTAGGAAAAATACTGGAACGACTAAAAGCTAAAGGAGCAAAGGAAAGAAAGTTAGTTAAAAATAGATCTACACCACCTGCTGTACAAAATAATAGTAGTAAAGATGATAATAATAACAATGTTGATATCTTGGGTATGACGAGAGAAATAGATTTGGATAATTTAGGTGTGCCAAATGGTCATGAAGTAACTACATCTGATGAAAAGCATAAAAGGAAAAGAATACCTAACCAAACAATAAGCGCATCTGTAGCCAAACGTCTGAAGTCAAAGGTGTTGTCAGCTTTTGATAACATCAAAATGAGTGATTTAGAAGATAACCTTGATTTGGAAGGCCATATACATATGAAAGAACAAGGGAATACTGATAGCAGTGATGTGGAGGTAACTGTTCGTTTGAAAATAAAATCATATTTATTTATTTTAATTGCTAATGTGTCATTGTCTTATGCAGAAGCCTAAAAAGCATGTTAGTACCGATACTAATAACAGGTCAGAATCTATAAAGAAGCGGAAACGAGCAAGTGTGGCTGGATTAGCAAAGGTTTGTTGACTTTGACTATGAATTTTACTTTCATTTTTTTTTTAAACATGAGTTGTTGGTTCTGACATGGTGTTTTCTTCTCTTCAGTGCACATCAAAGGAAGGTGAAAGTCAACACACCACAGACTTGATTGGCAGACGGATAAAAGTTTGGTGGCCTAAGGACAAAGAGTGAGTTTCTTTACTGTATCTAGTAAGAAAGATAATTGTCAAGCATTCACTTTGTAAATATGAACTTTTAGGTTTTATGAAGGATTGGTGAAGTCTTATGATCATCAAAAGAAAAAACATGTGGTAAGTTTCCGAGTTATGTTTCTGCCATTTATTTAATGTTATATATATTGAATATGTTTGTTTCACTTGATTTTTGACAAACTTGTATCATGTTGAAGGTGCTATACAATGATGGTGATGTTGAAGTGCTACGTTTGGACAAGGAGCGGTGGGTGCTTGTTAAAAACAGCCCCAAGCCCACAAAGGTGAGTGTTATAATTTTTATTTAATTTTTGTCGACATTATATGTTTGAAGCAGGGATAGTTACGTGTGTCCCTTCAAAACTTGGTATGAGATATATTTACCCAACAAAAAATCATAACGTCAAAAATATACATTTCAATCTGTTACATTTATACCAATGTCTAAAACTTGCATTAGGATATGAAAATTTGGATTGTAAGGAGAAAAAGAAGGATTTGATGGTCATATAATACAATATAAATGGTAGGGTAAATATGACATTTTAGGGGACGTTTGGTTTACAGAATTCTCAGGAATTGGAATTGGAAAATTTTCCATCCAAAATCATGTTTGGTTGGTCAACGGATGGAATTGGAAATTTTTCCTTCATTCATTAGAATTCAAATTCCTTCCACTTACCTATGGAATATTTAACAATCCAATTAAATGTTCAAAACTAAAATTCCAATTTCACTCAAAATTGACCAACCAAACACGTTGTCAACTTTAACAACATTCCAATTCCAATTCCAATTTCAATTCCATTTCCAATTCCAATTCATTTGCAAAACATTCTGCGGACCAAACGGCCCCTTAGTAGTTTGTAGGATTATCTTATTAGTTTTGTGGTTGGGTAAATAATTAAACATGATATTATGTGAGTTTTTAGGGGTTTATATTCTTTAAAATGTATATGATTGATTTCTAATATGTTTTCTAATTCACCCTTGCAGCGGAATAAATTGTCCAAGAGTCCACACCATAAAACAGGGTGAGTACGGTCTATATTTTTTCTTTTTATAATTTGTAAGTTACATACTTCTTTTGAACAAGTTACTTGATTTTTGTCCACCTTTACTATTTTGCATACAGGTCCTCTAAGAAAAAAAGTAAAGTTGTGGATAATCCCAAGAAAAATAAGGAGTCAAATGACATGTGAGTACTTGTTTTCTATGTAATTGAGGATTTTTATTTTAGAGGAAATATATGTTAAATGCAAGTGTTGAAGGAATGGCAATGACAGATATCCATCATCCATGGTAAGAGGCAAAGGAATACCTAGAAAAAATACGAAGGAAAGACGAAAGAAACTCGAATATTTGGAAGTGGAAAGAACAGAGGATCTTGATAGTCTGACAGACTCTGAACATGAGCATGAGTATTTGACTTTCTCCAAAGTTGATAATTTGGACTCAGGTTGATTCTGGACTTTTAATGTTACTTTTTTTATTTTTGATTTTCTTAATGTTTATTTATTTTTATAGAAGAAGAAGAAGATGCAAGTGATAGAGAGCATGCTAAAGATGCAGAGAACAGCCTCAGGGATCCTGATTCTGTGCAGAACGAATCTGAAAAAGATGCTGATGTGTCAGGACCCTTTAAAGAAGATGATTACGAGGCAGAATCGTCTGATGATATGCCTCTTGTACCAATCTTCATCTGAACTTCTGTTATAATATGACAATTTGCTTCATCCGATATTAAGAATATGATCTTGTGGATGCAGGGTGTATGGAAGTCTCAAGTTAGGAAATCAGATGGAAAGCGAATAGGTTCTGATGACTGAAGATGATGACATTTATCACAGCAATAAACAGAAAGGTTAAATTTAATGTGTAAATCAACTTGCATGTGCAGTGATGCATGAATCTTTTAAGTTTTACAGCTTGTTGAATGTACAGATATAAGTTCCCATGTTTTGGGCTAATGACTTTTCTTTTGTTTGCATATGTAGATTTTAGCTTTTTCATGTATACACTAATGACAGTATTATCATTAATGTAAGATAGATAGCTTTTGCTTCCCTCTTGATGTATGAGTTTGTGGGTTTGTGTTTACAATAAACGGGTTTGGTTTCCAATAGCTAAGGCGCAAGGCATGAGCTTCACGTACGCAAGATCTTTTGGTATTAAAAATTGCTAGAGAATTATTTATGTATAACATTTTTAGCTGTTAACTTTAAAACACTGAAAAGTAAGTAAATAAATAAAAAAACATCTAGGTGTTATCAAGAAAGTTTTTGGTACAACTCAGGAAGCTAAGCTTCAACTCGACACAAGTAGTTTGTGCATGAATTATATTTTAGGCAGGGACTTGTTAAATAACTCACTTAGCCTATAGCACAGACTCATAAAACTCATTATAAAGCTCGCGATACAATCTCAAAATTCAAAAAGAACCGTTTTAAAAGAATGGTAGATTCTCTTGTAAGTCGATTTGAGTGAATAATGGTCTATCTCCAACCTTCTCTCAAGGCGTGGCAAATGCACGCGATGGGCGAAATGGCAGCCTGAAACGCACCTTGTGGAAAAGCTGCGTTTTATAACCACAAGTTTGTCGGCACAAAAGACTCAACCACTTAAAAGAAAACACATACAAAAATGACAAATTAGAGAAAGTTGATTAAGTTAACATGAAGTCATTAGCTTCTATTTATGCCCATTACTAAACCACCTCTATTGAAATGCCTACTACCTAAATGGGTCATAGATGATACATGATGCATGTAGATTTAATACAAATACATCCACATAATGAGCTACTAATGACTAAACAACACAACATAGTCATACCACTAATCACTGATCTTCATAATTATATGTTGTTAATACTCTTCTCTAATCACTGATTTTGACTTTCTCTAAAGACCCAGAGAGACTCTTTCGGGTTCTGAGCTTCATCAGCTCCGACTCCAACGTTCTGTGTATCTCTTCACCTTCATGGTCTCCCAACGGCACGTCCACATGGATCGATCCTTGCTTTGCAGGCTCTATTGGTTCATGAATCCCTGATAGCTGCTTCATGTAGTTGTAAAGTTCTTGATGAAATGGATGGTCCAGTGAGTAGCAATCATCATTTATATAGCCCGCTCCAGACCCTGACCCGGACCCGGACCCATCTCTTCGGCAGAAATGAGGGAGTGAAGGATAGTCCATTATCTACGTAACACAATATAGGTGATCCATCAAGTCATTTATCTATGTTAGGGCAGTTAAATACTTAATTCATGTCGGGTTGGGGGGATGATATGTTCAACCTAAACACGCCCATATATTTGTTCATCTCAAAATCAACCCTAACCTAGACACACTTAAAATCATGTAAACACAAGACCGGCGCGATAAAGCCCATTTATCTAAACGTGTGAAATGGATTGGCGGTTTGTAATAAATGGGTTAAACGCGTCTGCCTGTTTAATTAAACAGGTTAACTTGAACACAAACTGTTTAGTAAACGGGTTACACAAGACAACCCTTTTTGTGTTGTGTCAGAAATCAGCTGCCACGTGTTAAAATCGCTGCATTTACCTTTAACAGCTCGTCACGGCCCCCACCTTGCAACACACGTACTTTTAACTTTGTTCTCTCCTGCAAAAGCGGTTTCACAACCTGCGTGCACAAAATTATTTCATTATTAGCTTAAAGGTTATATCTTTTTATTTGAATGCAGTTAACCAAATTAAGCCAACCTTCCAACAAGCCGAGAATATATATGGGACATTTACTATATAATATGTGATTGTTTTCTCTGGGTAGTTGAGATCATCAACGGTAGAGATTGTTGTCAGCAGCTGCAGTGCCAAAACATTAATGTTCATAATGAATATTTGTTTAACTTTAATATATGTGCGCGCACAAGCTTTCAGATTATTGTACCTTGATCTGGTTCAATGCAGAAAGCTTTAAGCCACTCATATCTAAAACTTTCACACACTTGCCAATATATCTTCCATTCTTTTTAGTTGCAGCTGGCTATAATAAATGCAAAAGCAAAATTTAGCATCTTACAAGTAGGAGTGCTAAACAGGTCGTGTTTGAAGACCGAAACAGACATGAATCCCAACACAAATATTGTGTTAGACATAGTCATGACACGAATATTCACAAGCTGACACAAACACAAACCGTTTAACGTAAGGAAACATAAATTTTATACCTTTTTTGCACATTAATACTCTAAAATAGAAGTTTACAACAAAAAAAAACATATAAAACAATTATGTTTAAATTATATAATATGATGTCAATTTCTCTTTTAACATTTGAATATTAGCATGAAATACCCAACCTATTTAATTTATAACATACAACTTTACAAAAAACAGTTCAACCGCGTACCTGCCAGGCAATCCAATCCCGACCTTTTAGTTTAACCCGACCTCAACCCATTCAGACTAAACCAAAACCCATTAATTTCATTATAGGTTAATGTCGTGTCAGAAATTCGCACCTTGCTTACAAGGTAAAATAAAACCTAATAAATTATTTGAAATTCTTCTCACCAGTATAACGCAATCCCGATATTCATTAATTTGAATGTGTGATTGCACGTAATAATGGATCTACAAATCATCAATTAGATAATATATATCATTAGATTTTTCGTTAATGCAATTATGTAAATTCCTGAGTCGTTTAAACCAAGTCTTACAGATGCTTTGTCGAATGTACTTAGGCCTGCACCAATAGCAAACACAGGAAGGCCCTGTAATAAAGAAATAAGTGAGAATAATAAAAAAAATACTAAAAATTTAAATGGAAAAAACTGAATGAATGTAACCTCTCTTGTGTAACCAGACAGTCCTATCAGTTGTGAATCACGAACTCCTCTGTAGAAATTAGTAGGAACTATGGGTTTCTGCGTATGAAAACACACCGTGTCACTATATTATAAAACAAAAGAGGGGGTGTCTGGATGCATGTTTTGACCCTGGTTATGTGATAGTGAATTATAAAAGAACTAGATATTGGATATAAAGAGCGTGAGACACTTCGAGGCATATAGGTCCTAAAAGCCGAGGCGTGAGGTGTTGCTCTATGTACAACAAAATAAGTTTCCAAACAAAAATTTGTTGTTTGAAAATTAAAATAGATTTTAAGCGTCGGTGGTCAAGTAAAGGCACTCACAGCTAATATGTCATCTATCCCATTTTGCAGCCTCCAATGTAAGCTATCTACCAACTGTAATTTACACAAAAATCACTCCTAGTCACACAAAAAATAAAGACAAATTCAGAACTATGAAGTGTAAGGTAGCACATATCAAACCATCTTGTGGGCTTTTGAAACATTCCCCTCTCTTGCTTTAAGAAATCTCTCCAAAGTTTCAACTATATATCCCTGATGGACATTCTGAACAAAGCAATACTCAAATTAACAGATTACACCATAAACATAAGATTCATCATTCATATAAAGATTCTTTTGAATCTGTTCATCTGTGACAACTAATTCAAGCTTCCAATTGGGTCATCAAATCAAACTTAATTTAGAAATTACAAAGTGTAATTGAATGCTAAACATTCACCATTTATATAAAGATTCTTCAGAATCTGTTCATAATTCAAGCTTCCAATTGGGTCATCAAGTCAAACCCAACTCAGAAATTACCAAGAATGCCTAAAGGTACATCATTCATATAAAGATTCTTTAAATTTCTGATCATCTGTGGCAGCTAATTAAAGCTTCCAAATGGGTCATCATTTAAACCCAACTCAGAAACTACAAGATTAAAGATCTTGACTTTACAACAGTTTCTCTAACAACCAGCATTTGCATATCAAACTGATTTTCTTCTAAAAACAAGCTCAACAACATGAATCTACATGCATCTGAGACCAGAATTCAAGAACAGAATCATAGATCTAAAAAGGGTTTAAAAGCAGAAAGCTTGCAGAACCTTGAATGTTCTTTGGAGAGGCTCATCAACTGCACATAATGTCCCAAAAAGTCAAAACCAGTAAGTCTCTAAAGTCAAAGAACAAGATGAGGGGAAATCTTATGAACAAACCTTGGTCCATTAAGGCCTTGAACTGGTCGATTGCTTCTTGGGAAGCAAGACCCATCTGGATTAGGAGGGGTTTAGTGATAATAATCCAAAAACAAGAAACAATCAGATGGTTTTGAGAAGAAAAGATTAAAAATTTACTTGAAAGATTGAGGTTTTGTGATCGTCAATGTGAAGCTCTGAAGTTTTCTCTCTCTTCTGATAAACGTATGGCGACCTTTCTTTGATGTGTGCTCCTGGACACGTAACGTTTTAAAAAAAGGTTGAGTTATACACACACCATTTATGTTATTGAAACATTCTATTGTCTCTATCTCTTTTTATGTATTTATATATATGTATAAAAAGATATAAAAAAAATAAAATAAGTTAGGTGTGTCAATAACATATTTTTTTTTAAAAAATGCCCAAAAACTACAAATCAGAAAATGTGAGACGCATTTCATTTTCTTTCTTACAACAGTCTATTTATACACATTCTATTTTCTATATTAAAATTCGAAGAGTTGTTTAATAGATTTTTAATAGTTGTTAATAGTCTATCCTTTAATATGTTATAGTTAATAGTTAACTCTAATATTGAATGATTAAAAGTTTAAATTTTAATAATATCTTTTAACTATTCAGTATTAAAGTTATCTATTAACCATTAAGTTATAAACTATTAAAAAATAGTCTTTTAATAACTATTAAAAAACTACCAAACACCCCATAAAACTTACTTTTTAATTTGTTTCACATCTCATTAGACTATAAATTTTCTTTCTACTATTTATTATTATTAGTATGGTTAGAATTAGTAAGTTCAGATAAAATATAAATAATTGTGAATTTGTTATACAATGTTTACAACTAAATTATGACGAGAAAAGACATCGTTTAATATATTCATTAATGGTTTATATTTTTTAAATTTTACTTTTACATACAAATATGTATGTTTATATACATAAAGATATATCAAGTTGGATATTTATATGTTTTGAACTTTTAAAAGTTTACTTTATCATATGTTATGTGTAAACAATATAACTTACACGTGACTTATATAAAATTAGTCTTAGGGTGCTTTTGGTTCGTGAAATTTGTTGTAATTGGAATTGGAATTGGAATTGAAATTGGAATTTGAATTTGAATTGGAATTAAAAGGAATTGCAATTGTAATTCAATATTTTTCAAAGGAATTGGAATTCAAGGGAATTGCAATTTATAAATGAAATTCAAATTCCAAATGCATTATTAGTGACAAAACACTTATAAATAAATTGGAATTTATCACTCATTGCAAACCACCACCTCCTCCATGATTACTGATCTACGCCGCTACATACCATCGGCCGCCACCGCCATCACCACCAACAATTGACCGCGACCACCAACTGTGCCCAACGATCACGCCCGTTGCTAAAAATCGATCGTACCCAACCGTCGCCGCCAACCGGTCAAGCACGTTGTCAAAAACCGACGGTCGCTATCGAGCGTGTCTAAAACCGACGCGGTTCGGCGATGATAGTCGGTGGTCAACTGCGGGCGCGGTCGGTGGAGACGACCGTTTATAGGCGTAGATGCGGTTAACAGTGACCGTCGATTGTCGACAACGATGACAGCACGATCGGTTATTGGCGGGTTTTGGTTATCGACGACTGCTGGTGGTTAGATAGCGGCAATCGGGCGACAATAGTTAGGGCGGCAGCGGTCGGTGGCCAGGTAGCGGCAGTCGGGGGCGGGCGGCGGCGGCCAGGCTGCGACAGTCGGGGGCGGGCGGCGGCGGCGGTCGGGGGCGGGCGGCGGTCGGTTGTTGGTAGCATTGGTTGGTGGTGGGTGGGGGTGGTGGGTGGCGGTCGGTGGCGGAGGCGAGGGTCGGTGGAATTTGAAATCCTTTAAAATTTGGAAGGATTTTGAAATCCTTCATTTGAAGGAATTTGAGGAAATCAATTCCAATTCCAATTCCAATTCCAATTCCAATTCCTTTCGTAACCAACACGTTAAGAATGGAATTCGAATTCCAATTCCAGCAAATTCCTATCAACCAAACACAATGACCAATGGAATTCAAATTCCAATTCCATTAAATTCCATCGAATTCCTGCATATCAAACGCCGCCTTAGAGTTTTTTCTTTAGTTTCAAGATAGACAAATAACCATTATAATTTTTTCGTTCTAAAAATTTTTAATATTAAAAAAATAAATAGTTTATTTTGGTGTGCGTGTTTTCTTAATATTTAATACTAGCTTTAGTAAACCCGTGTATTACACAGGTTAAATAAATAAAATATTAATATAATAATATTTATTAATTAAAAAATGATATTCTAAAATATGATATTACTGAAATTACGTATAAGAAATTACTATAACTAATAAAACAGTGATATCAACTTTTTAAAATTTTTTTTTAACCATTTTTCCAAAAAAAAAAAACATTTTCTTCTAAAACAAACCGTATAAAAATGTCATTTTTTAAAATTTCCTTATTATAACTCCCAAATTTAATTATTTTTGGTTTTAAAAAATTGAATTTTTAAAAATACCAATTATAAAATATTTCGTATTTTTAAATAAGTTTTATGGTTTAGAAAAATTTATTATTTTATAAAAAATTTGTTTATTTAAGAATAACATTAATAAATAGATCTCTTTTTAAATTTATTAAATGTGAAAGAAGGTTAAATAATATTATTAGTAATTAAGGTAATTATTTAAGAGGAGAGAGAGGCGGGAAAATTTTAGCGAGGATGATTATGGTGCTGTCATGTGGCATCTCAAGTTACTTTTTTATTAGAGTAGTAAGATTCTGTATGTAACTCTTCCCAAAATTTTATACAAAATTAAAGGATAATAAACGGGGACTTATGTCACTCTTTGATTCATCATAATGGGTACAAATAAGGGATGTTAGTAATGATATTAAATAACAATAAACCTGAAAAGATTGATATTAAATAAAAAGGATATTAAATAACAATTACATTAAACGTAATGATTCTACTTTTAAATAACTAAGTTTTTCTAACTTTGCGCATTGCACGAGTAATTCCACCATGATCTGAAACATCAAAACTTGTATGTAATAACGCATAGCAACAACAGTTAACCCATCGTGAAACTCCAGTAGTTCAAGAAAGACACAAAGAACACATCATAATGATTGTCACGCCGCCATATAACTGTAACACTTACCCTGGGTGGTATGAGCATCGCTGTTTCTACAAACGTTTAGTTAATAAATATGAAAGAGAAAAAACAGAATACCAAATTACAATTCTTATCTTTTTTTGAACATAAGAAAATTTTAATACATCTTGCAAAATCTATGCACTTTTATATCAACTAGTGGTATTCTGGATCACGCGTTGCGCGAATTTCATATAGTTTTTAGGAGGGTTGCTGTTCGACATTGATATTGAATGCAATATGATAATTAAAAAACATAAGGGTTTTTTCATTGCACACGTATATTTGCATAAGCATTGCTGTCAAAAGGTTGCAAGCCTTCATTACCGTTTATCTAATATTTATAGTGGAGTTTAAAAGCGCTTTCCTCAAGTTTAACCTGACCTCAGAGATACCAAGCTTCACTTTTCCTTTTCCTTCATCCGTGACCACGTTGTTTCTTCCCTTTTTTGGATGTCGCCAGATCATCTCTTGTGTTAAATGGAGTTTGTTGGCTGCATTGTATGATATATTTTTTTAAGTGTTTACCTTCAACTTGGAAGAGTGCTCTTATGGAGTTTGTTAGCTACAACGTCTTTTGTCTAGTAGCTTCTTATCAAGGTGTTCTTGGTATTAGTGTGCTGGTTGAGGGTGTGACTGCTTCTTGAAGTTTGGCTTTGTTTACAGAACAACGAACCAAACCTGCCCATTCATCGCGTAGCACAACTTGTTTGTCAATAATTGTCTACAGTAAGTCGTCTGTGCATGGTCTGGTTAGCACCTTCGTGCAGCTAATCCCAAATAGATATTCGGCTGCTCGATCGAATTTTTGTAGTCGCCACACTCCCTGTTTCATTGGATGTTGTTCCTAAAATTCGATAACTACAATAGCAAATTGTTGAGTACTAAATTTTAGAGATAACACAATGACATGCACAACTGAAAGACATACAGTGACATCCAAATCATGGGCAATTGGGAAGAAATCATATAACACATAGAGAGGGATATAATTGAGAAGAAATCATGTAACACCAATATACATCCTTCTAGAAACAATTACAAAACAACTTGTACAATAGAAAAAGTTAAAGTTTCAATTTATAACACACAACAACACATGCATTCACGTTGCAAGCACCTTTTCCTTTTTCTTTTTTTTTTTTCTTTTGCTTTCTTTCTCTGATTATTGAACCTGCAAGGGCCGTTAATAAAGATACTAAAGGCCTAATTGAACATGTTATTGCCCATTTCCCCGATCATAACAGTAACTACAATCTATGTAGGTGTTCATGTAAATAAATCTTGTAATGCACATAGCCTTATAGGATGACTTATTTGGGTCGAATATATTGTCACACTGTCAGAAACATATGGATTTCATATACGCTTAAAGGTAACAAAAGATGTGCATAGGCAAAACATATTATCAGACATGCATAGTTGATTCAGCTTCCAATTCAAAACACATAGCATGAGATATGCAACAAAACAAAATCACAGGTCCAACCTTAATTGAGCCATGTTCCAACAACAATGTACTTACATGTGAGTTGGTGATTGGTAGGTGCCATCAATGGTGCAAAACCAGTACTTGGAAGTTGAAACATGCATCACTGCTTCATTTACAATAAATATCCACCCCTGTTATGTTTTAGTTACATTATGTGTATGTAGTTTTGACTTCAACAAACTTTAAAGCTTAAATCTAGGATTGAGTTCTAAAATCCAAGATTAAAAATTACATTCATAGTTATTAATTTTTTCATTTCATACCTGTGAAGAATCTGACCATTTCAAGCTTTTTTTTTCAGTCACTAACATTTGAAGCATAAATCTAAAACCAAAAACCGACTTGTAACCGGACTGAACCCGTACATAAAACCAAAAAAAATTAAGAAATAAAAAAAACTTATGATGCAAAAGAAGCAGCCCTACAACAAAAACATGAGTTGTTGGCCAAAGGTCACGCCACACTTTGGGTATCAGATCAATAACTAAAGTTCATACTTAGTGTTCCTATATGCAGATTAAACAACCAATAACTCAGAGGCAACAAAATCTGAAGCATACAACAATAAAATGTATCAATTGAGATGAACAAAAACCCAAAGACATACATCAAAATAGGAAAAGAGACATAGAAAACAGGTACAAAAACTCCTATTTAGATTAACACATGCAAGAGATGAAGCACAAATGACACATACAATTCTATTTTCATTACAGAAAACTCAAAAAGGCTTCATTCAGCAACAAACAAAGTAAAAAATACACTTTAACCTAATTCTCACCCTTACCATTATCTCAATCAATAATTTCCTCAACCGTAAACAACGAAACCAATAGCAATGCTTGCACCCATAAGGAATCACAACACTCGAAACAAAAACACAAAGAAACCTAATGCAATTAGATTTCAATCAATTTGGTCCAGGTGAGATGCTTTAATTATTGTGTATTTACTATATCGGTACCTATAATATTTAAAATCGAAAATTTCAAGTGTTAATACCAAAAGAAATTGATATGAATGGTTGCAAATCTCCAATAAAGAACAAAGATCCTGCATTTACCTAAACATAAAACAAATCATCAACACATGATCTGTATTATAATGCATGCCAAAAGAAAGTTAGGGCTCAAAGAACAGGGGAATACGAATTTGTATAAGGCAACCCATTGTCTTTAAGCTCAATCACGACATCGACGAACCAAGTCCCAGCCACAAACAGTTGGTATACATCACACTCTCTAACTTTTGGCTTCAAAACCGCCGTCGCCACCGTTTGAGCGACTATATTAAGGTCACAGGTAGACAGCAGCTGCTTTTGCATAATCATCTCTCTTATCCTGGATTCCCTTTCTTGATCATCTCTCGACCTTCTCTTTTTATTTTGTTTATGTGTTTCAAAGGTAAACAGGTGTATCCGAGCCAAGATACGTGGCAAACAGTAGTCTACTAACACCTGCCACGCATGTGTGAGACTGTAGGCTTTTACTGTTCATTTACTTTTAATATTAACATATAGGTTAATTAAGAAAAGTATGACTACCCTACACCCCTTTCTCAAATCTCAAAAATTTTCTTTTTACATTAAAATTTTAAAATAAAATAGTTCTAAATTCTTGAATCTACATATCAAATGAAGATGCAAATGAAGAAGAAGAGGGTGTTTCCGTTAAACCGTCTCCATTCATTATGCCTTTGTCAACCTGAGTTCTAAAGAAACATCAAAGGAAGCAAATGTTATGACATATGCTCCATCAGTTAGATCCATCTCCATCTTCTCATCTCCGGCAAAGCTTGGATATATGTCTCCACCGCTCAGATCCATCACAATGTTATTCTAATCGTCATCTTCTCTCCCGACCACCGTTCACGGCCGACAACAATGATTTTCTATATAAACTTGCGCGATTTGACCTATGACTACATAAACAAAATCGTAAAATAGTCGGAAAACACAGTATCTTGCTACCCAGTTCAATCATACCTCACTATTAACCGGTGTAGTCACGTAATGCCCCTGGACCCCCCGAAAACCTACAACTCCCAATCCGAGACCCAATCATGCCCCTATTTCTACTGGTACGGTGACAGATCCAACAACACATACGACTTCGCCACCGACACTTGCCGGAGAAGCCACCGGCTTGTCTTCGTCTCTCTTCGATCTTATCTTTCTCTCTCTATCTCTTGTTTCTTTTTGTGTGGTGAGCTGGCAATAGATGCATTACCCTCATGCATTAAGAGATGGTGCCAAATTATCATCGTTTCTTTACAAATGATTTAATATATGTATAATTACAATTTTGTAATGATTTTATAAATCTTATTTAAGCAATGTAAAACTTTTTTCTAACCTAGTAATATAATTGTATGGTTATGTCTAAGAAAATTAGTTCAAACGATTTTAAAATCTCTTTGGTCTTTTTCGTTAAATGTTTGGCAACACTTATTAAGTGTTAATTCTTATTAGATCTCCAGCATGATCATCAGGCGAGGAGGGGGGCACGATGGGGATCAGCCCCATGCGGCAACACTGTCGTCGGTCCTCCACATCACACCCCACAACCCGGCGTGCCCACGCCGAGCCACAACCCTTTTTTTTACCGTTTTAACGGTCAAAAAATAGTCGTTGGCTACCCCACCGCAGTCCCCCACCCCTAACAACTATATGTAATTTTAAAAAAATCTTACACTATAAATACTAACTATTAACTTAAATTTTTTACACACAAATTTATAAAATTCTCTTCTACTCACTATCAACCTTACAAAGTGTCCCGTGATATATACTTTGTTTTTTCTTCATCCTTTTCGGATAGTTCCTAGTCCGACGAGGTGGAGATTTTTTATTCTTCTTACCGAACAACGTCAATGAGACTGAAATTTCAAGAAAAAAGATCTTGAAATGTGATCGTGTTAAAAATATACGTAACAACTTTGTATAGTTTAAATAAGGGTTCGATGGGTGGTGGAAAGAAAGCTTCACACCAATACAAAAATGCACTTCAGCAATATGTCAACTCGCAACAAGTAATTCACCTGACACATACAACGAATATTTAGCTATATCTGTTAGGACATCACGTAAACGTCTTCAATATTTTTGAGATACTACTATTACTTTATACGGTGATGAATTGTTAAGAAAGCCCACAAGCCATGACATTGCTTTATTGTACGATTCACATCAATATAGACATGGTTTTTTCCGGAAATGCTCTATAGCATTGATTGCACTCATTAGAAATGGAGAAATTACCCCACGCGTTTGTGAGGACAATATCACCAAGATGATCACGATGGTCCAACATTGATTCTTGAAGTCGCACAAGATTTGTGATTTTGGCATACTTATTTTGGTGTGGTCGGTTCTAAAAACGACATTAATATTATTAATCAACCTCCACTCTTCACGGCAAAATTTAATGGAACCGCCTCCATATGTTTGTTTCATGTTAACAATGCATTAATATAAACATGGTTACTATCTAGCTGATGGTACATATCCTTCTTGGTCAACTTTTGTAAAATCATATTTTTATTCAGTTGAGTATGAAGAAAAAAAATTTAAAACTGTGCAAGAGTCCGCAAGAAAAAACGTGAAATGAGTTATTGATGTTTTAAAAGCAAGATGACAAAAAATTACTCGACTAGTTAGAGTGATGAAGATAAAAAAATGAGAAGTCAAATGTGTTTCTGCATCATACTCCACAATATGATTATAAAAAATGACGGCAACGCTATTTCTCACATTTACATTCGAGATCCACCGACCAATGTAGTTGAGAACGAAAATACAATTTTGGAGTTACGCGATGAGAATACACATTTTAGACTTTGATCCGATCTTTTAGAACACGTTACGGAGAATGTGCATTTCACAGTTTTCGATGAGGAAGATTAGTTTGGGTTCTTATTTTTTTGTACTTTTTAATTTTAGTTTGTAATACTTTTATTTTTATTTTTATTTGTAATTTATTTGTTTTTATAAAGTAATTTAAAAAAATAAATTATGATGTGATGTGGTGTAAGTGCCCCCTGCAAATAGTGTGATGTGGTGTGACATTATAATATATGATTGATGGGTATGTGATGTGGTGTGGTGTGGTGTGGTGTGTGTTGTGTGGGCATCCCTCCCACCATCTGATTTGCTTTAAATTATACATAAAAATATATCAAAAATACATCATTTATTTCTTAAACTCTTACTTAAAATTATAAAAATAAACATAAAAGTGTTAAATTATGTTTTCTAGGCTTTCAAAAGATCAAGATGGACAAAGGAGTATAATTAATAAGAATATTAAAAAAACCGAGCTTTGAAACACACCCCCGCTCTAAAATTAGCACACTCCCGTGTTCGACAGTTTGACAGAATAAAAATACTGTCCCCCGAAAAGTAAGCACAGGGGTGTGCCCCACCACCAACACGGGCCCGTGCCCGACCACTTTTGTACGTACAAGCCGACTAACTTTCATAAGCATTGTACTAATGTGAGGTTGTGTTTAAACACTCCAAAAAGCCTATAAATAAAGGCTCATTTGCATCATTTTGAATAGCTTTTGGAGAGGGAAAACTTTATTGAATTCTCTCAAGAATCCACACTTAAATACCCTTAGGAGGCTCGGGAGGTGCATTTAATTTAACACTTAGAAGAAGCTCAAGATTGTCTACACATCATCAATTGTAAATTATTAATTTGATTGTTCTATTTCACCGATGATTGCATATATATCTTTTATTTTAGTTGTTGTTATGTTCAAGCTCATTATGAGCTAAATTCTTATTATCATCCTAATTCGATGAAAGTTATGTAATTTGTGATGAATTAATGTTGTGTTTTATGTTATGTTAATATTACGTTAATCTTGGGTAAACTTTTGATGGGTAGCATCTGCATTTGAATGAGAAGTTATAAACTTACAATTTGTAATTATGAATGTCAAATAAGGTTAAAAAACATATGACCTAACTTTTATTCACGAAACATGTGTTCATAAAATCCATGGCTAATAAACTAGAAATGGTTATGAGAAATCATATAACCTTAACTTTCTAATCATTAGCGGGTTCCCTCTTATTAATCTAAGAAATCTACGGTAATTGTTATGATTTTCTAAAATTAATGGTATGTTAAAAATGAACTTGATCAACTCTCTTTCTAATATTAAATTATGTTTTCAGAAATCGTATGTTAAAAGGGTGCAGAAGTATTACCTACATCATTAAGGGCTTGGAGGTTAGCGTTGTAAGAGACTTGATGCGGCTTTCCTTGTCACTATGGAACTAGTTTACGAGAAATACGTGTTGCCTTACGTTTATAAACATTAACATAACTATTTTAACTTATATCTTTAATCAGATCATGCATTCATCAAAGTTACATAAGTATAATCTAAATTATGATAATAGCCTAATTTCCTGGTTTAAAGCCAAAAGTCTCAATTTTACCTTTTAAATTTACTTTAAATTATTGTTTTAAAAATCTAAAAAATTTGGTTACACTAATGCAACTTATTATTTTTTCAAATCAAAACTCATCTTGATAGTCAATTACAAAGGTTGTTGAGTAGATTCGGTGTGTGTACGGATTGATACTCGGTTCTTACCAACACTATACTACCGCAAGAAATGTACACTTGTATTTTGTGTGTGTAGTTTTGAATAAGTAATAACTAACTAAAACTAAATTTGTACCATCTCCACGCAATCACCCTTACTACTCATTCTAGATCATTGCAACCTAAGTCATTCATTTATTAAGCTATAACTAGTTAAATTCATCAACGCGTGTTACGCTTGTGATGAATGGGGTGAACCAAGGCTTAATAAACCACCGTACAAGTGACAAACATATATGATCTTGCACATTTTATATCAATGCCCATAACCGAACGGGAAGCGAAGCCACGGTAACAAACACATTTGCTGGATAGCAAAACATCTCTAATGAACACGGGTCCATCATCATTGCCTGTTCAGTCTTTTGAATAAAACCGAAATAACATAATCGTAATACAATCTTACTAAACAAAATAATTGTCGTAATAAGTATTTAGTACTATTTGGGCCCAGAACCAGGACGGTTAATTACAGCTGCACTGGACGTAATGTGATAAAATAAAGATTACAATCGTTCCGTCTTGTATTCGAACTTAGTTTTTTTTCGACATTAAGAGCAACTTGGTTTTCAGTGTCGAATGAAAACATATTTTATTTGACAGAGACATCTCCAAACGAAAAATTTATGTCAAAATGATTATGAATTTTGAAACCTAAACTCAAGCACGTTTCTACCAACAAAAATAGTAAATTTATATATTATTACATAATATTAATAAAGCAATGAAATGAATAGTAAACTTTGGATTTATTCAATTTGGGCCACAAATATTTTTCAAAATTTTGTTTTGGGGTTTAAATATGTGGAGCATGAGGGCATCATCCATTGTTATAAAGAGAGTGTGTGTTTGTGGGAGAGGATGACGGGTAGTCGGCTAGAGACGGTTGGCAAAGTTGACCTCGGCTGCCGCGCCCTACGACCTTGTAACATTAGCGTCGTCACCGGTGATGGCTATTCGGTTTTGTCGCCGACCGTCGTGGTAACCATTGGCCTCCCATTACTGTTAACACTGGCGATGATGACGGTGGTCATTGCGATGGCACGCGGAGATGGCATCGGCATAAGTTGTCGCTTTGCTTTCGGGTGATAAACTAATGTTTACAGTAGCAAAGAATCACGGCTTCCAAGTCAATAGCGATGTAGATTTACTGAGTGAGGATAATGATGATATAAAAAAACACGTCGTGTGTGTCGTTTTGGCATGGCAATCGACCTTTTGTAGTCACGATAGACTATTTCTAGCCTTCTAATCTATAGTTATACTGTTACGCGATGCCGTGACAATTTTACACCCGCCGTGAAGCGCGGACGGATGCCACCTAGTTACTATTGAAGCGGTTGCTATAAATACTATTATTACTATTTCTTCTTGTATGCTTAAATATGTAAGTAATTCTTTTCCTATGTATAACCACATCAAATGTTGTCTTTTGTCTTTAGTAGCAAAATGTAGAATGAAGTTTTTTAGTGGATTTTTTGACCCATTAATGTTTTGAAAACATAAAATCAACCAAGTAGAGCGCTTTACCATTGGCTGGAGAGTGATCGAACCGCGGTTAAAAATAAAAGGATCTCAAAATTTTTAATAAATTATAATTATGGTATAAAATTAAACTAATAAATCAAACAAAAACTATGTAACGGATAAAAGAAATGACGTACTAAATCACAATAAATTACTTAATTCAACAACCGTATGCATAAAATAGAATTGAAAGTGAAAAAAAATATACTACCTAAAATAGAAGTCAATAATTAAAAGTGAACTAAAAATAGCAATGCCATTAAAATAAGTAACATATGCCGTTAACAAAAATCTAACAATAGCGATAACAAATGACAACAAATAAAATAAAGAAAGAAATTAAAGTGTAGTTTGTTTTTGAAAAGTTAAAATGCTCCCAGTCTACGAATCAGATCGGCAGACATCTATAGCTGAACAGTTAAATCAAATAGCGATATGCCGTTAACAAAAATCTAACAATAGCGATAACAAATGACAACAAAATAAAATAAAGAAAGTAATTAAAGTGTAGTTTGTTTTTGAAAAGTTAAAATGCTCGCAGTCTGCGAATCAGATCGGCAGACATCTATAGCTGAACAGTTAAATCAAACCTCTGCAGTATGTAAAAAGAAAACTATTTGGTTTTTACCTTTCGCAAACTATTAAAATAAACTGAAATTTGTTTTAGTTCAAAATCGCCACCTCCCTTCCCTACCACCCGCCATCGCTGTCCGCCTCCAGGTACCTCCCACGCACCGGTTGGACCGCATGGCCGTACGACTCCGGCGTATGGTCGAAGATGAATAAACCAGTGGTCGGTTTCGGTTGCGCTTCCATCAAAGACACCTACGCCGCACTCTTCGCCTACTACACTGCGTTCTCCGCCTATTTCATAAAACCGTAGTGATTGAGATTCTACAGCAATTCGATTGGTGGTGATGGTGGCGGACGGTGGGTGTTGGTGGACTGTGGATGATGGCGGACGACGGTGGTGGTTGTGGACGGTGGTGTTGGTGGACAGTGGGTGTTGGTAGATGGTGGGTTTAACTTTTCGCAGACATTAAAAGTGGTTGTGCCAAGTCTAAATCAAGAAGAGCTCACTCAGACGTTTTTAATAAAACATGTTGGGAAAAACAAATAGTATGCAGATGACAATGTCTGCGCGTGGTCTGCGCGACGCAGACAGAAGAGCCTGCATACACTTTTTTTTATAAAAACAAACACCACTTGAAATCAATAGATAATTTTATGAGAAAATTGCATAAATAGTCCCTATGGTTTGATCAGATTGCATAATTAGTCCCAGACTTTTAAAATTGCAAAGTTAGTCCAAATTTTTTTGTAGTCATTGCATTATTGGTTCCCAAATTTTACAAAAGTGCAAAGTTAGTCCAAACTTTTATGTGGGCGTTACACCTATGGTCCTTAAAATTAAATTTTAAAGTTAATTTAAATTTTATAAAATATATAAAAAATAAATAAATTTAATATCAGAGACCAAACATATAATGATTTTACAAAAGTTTAGATTATCTTTGTAATTTTAAAGTTTGGGGATTAAACACGTAATTTAGTTAAATCATAGAGACTATTTATGCAATTTTCTTTAATTTATAGAATAGAAAAAAAAAAAAAAAAAAAAAAAAAAAAAGAAAGAAAAGAAAGAAAAGGCATTTTGGAGGTCAAGGTTACATTTTGTGAATTTTCCAAAAATTAAACCCAAAAGTAAAATCGCTGTGCATTTCAGTCGGATCAATCCAAAGGCATATCGATCGGTGCCGGAGAAGATGATCGTTTGCATCGCCGTCGTTGGCCATCAGGTTCTGTTCAAGCTGCTATTTTTATTTTCATTTTAATTTCACGAAATTTGTTGTATCTTGTTTGATAATTGCTTGATTATGTGAATATTGTGGAGGACAGAATAATCCCTTGTACATACAGAGCTTCACTGAAGCAGATGATGGGCTCAAGCTTCATCATATAGTTCATTGCTCTCTTGATGTTGTTGATGAAAGAGGTATGATATAATGATTCTTATAATATGATCTACTTTATATTGCATCCTTTGATTTCATGCTAAGAGTAGTTTTTAGGGCTTATAATTTGCTTTTCGATTTGACGCGTTAGAGCATTGTTTAGGATTTGGATGAGAAGTTCTTTGTTTACACTCAAATTGCCATCAGGTTGACATTTCTTGATTTTTCTTGTGGATCTGTATATGTTAATGATGTAGAACTGTTCATAGATCCTATTGATATTGGGGTTGCTAAACAATACAGACAATGGTATGCAGTTACTTTTAAGAAATTGTGTTACTTTCTGGGCAAATGGTTAATGGATAATAGTGGATTTGATCATCTTCCCTTTTAAGATTTGGTTATTTTTATATCTTCAGGCAAGTTTGCATAGCAATAGTGAGGAAAGATTTACTGAAAATTTAACATCATGGTAAAAAAATGTGAGGCATGTGTATGGAAATCTATTTTAGGAATTGCTCCTTTCAAGTTTGGCATATCTTTGTAGGAATCACTGCAAGTATTAAGTGTGAAGAATGGTGTCTTCATCTGTAATGTCAATCATCTATTTGAGATGAGCGCGTAATTCTAGGTTCTCTTATATTTGAAGGGAGTATAGAACTTAATGAATGGATCCTCCGGTTAATGCTACTGTAATGACCTGAATCTGACCTGTTTGCAAATGGGACAAAGTTAGTTGGTTGTTCAATAACTAATAAGGATAAGATGTTACATTAATGTTAAAAGTAATGTATGTTTTATGACTAAGCACGATTTGTTTGGTAGAAAATGATAAATAGGCTTTTTGTCCTTCCCTTTTTTTCAGTTTGCACACTTCTAGAAAGTTAAAAGGGAGCAGAAAACAAATAGTTTTTAAAAGATTTCATGATCAGTAGAACTGAAGGAGTAGAAGGTTTCATACGTAGGCTAATCCATACTTGTAATTTAAGATTTAGTAGTTTAACTTGATTATTATGTTGATAATTACTACAGTAGTTTTGGGCTCGCTATGGGCTTAAACAAAAGTTTATGATTCCAAATTTGGACAGCTGTAAAAGTCATGATTGTGTTATTTATATTAACGCATAATTTTAATGTAAAGAAGCACTATGTGGAGTTGTAATCACATTGGAAATGTAGATAGCATCTTAATGAAGTATATCAATTGATTTACCTGGTTAAAAACATATCTTCACGTTGAATCTCAAAGTAAAGCAAAACAGTCGACTCAGACTAAGAGTCTAACTATTCTGCCTAAAGCATCTAAAATTTTATTTAAACATAATCAGAGCATGAAACCTGATGGGTATGTATATTTCAGGTATATGGTAGTGTTGTAATCATTCAAACAACTAAACTTATATTCATTTTCATAGGTTTATGAAGATATGACATTCTTTTTGTTCAGTTTGACCGAAAAATGGGATTTATATGCACTCTCCTAAATTTGAGGTGAGTGCATATCTTTGAACTCCTGAAGTAAGTTTTTAGAATGTCCATAAGCGAGTTTAGAAGTTTTGGTTTCAAGAACACTTGAAACTCATGATGTTCGATATAAGCTTATAATGAGGTTTATGTGCGCATATTTTAAACTATGAAGCATTTTGATGTACGGATTTTAAAAACATGTTTCTGTAAGACTGGAAGTGTAATATGTTTGGAACCTGAATCTGTAAATTAATTGAAATTGCAAAATCTGAGCTCCAAGTTGTGTTACATGAGATCTTTGTATAAAAACTTCCCAAAATGGTGTTAGAATGATGTTAAAAGTAAGTTTGATTACAATCTGGAGGTGAAAGGTGGCTGAACTGCCTGATGGATCAAAATCTTGCAGTTCTCATATTTCAAGATTATTCCAAAATTTTAATTTTATAAACTCGCTAACATGTTTTTAGGGATGAGTCATGTTTTAGCATTTAGGTTGTAAAATAATAAACAGTTGAACTATTGGAACAAAATAGGATTTGTATGTTAGGTTGAACCAAAAATCGAGTATTTGATGTTCTAAATATGTGGATCATGATTCAATAAACATGTTTTCAAGATCAAATTTTTAGTCCAAATGAGTTTAGAAAACAACATATATACTTGCAAAAGTATTAATAAAGAAAAGTATGCTATGAGAATGACATAGTTGAATGGAAGCCAGTGGTCACATCTAACTTTAAAATCATGCAGTTCTGTTCAAATTTATAATCTTCAATTGTTTGATCCAAGTATTTGATCTTTAACTCACAAGTGTGACCATATCCTTCTTAGCATGCTACAATGTTCCCAAAAACGTAATAAATATATAATGCTTATAAACTAAACTCTTGCTCATGAGATTCTCGTGACTGTTGTGCAGTGAACAACCCAAAAAAATCTGGACCAATGCTAAATGAGACGTTTCTTGGTCTTCTATATCCAACCGAAAATTACAAAGTGTGAGCAAAATTCATGTTTATATTAATATTACTCATGTTTACTTTGTAATAACTGGTCTTGGTTACAAGATTTATACGACGACACTATTTGTAGCCACATGTACATGTACTTAAGTCAGGTTAAATGTTGTGGGCAGGTATGGTTATCTAACTAACACAAAGGTAAAGTTTATACTCGTCACAACAGACCTTGATGTCCGTGATGCTGATGTAAGAAATGTAAGTGCATATGAATTTGTGAAGTTTCTGTCTTTCTGTTTGTTATGCATGATGACTAGAGGTGGCAAAATGGGTTGGGTAATGGGTCAAACTGAGAATTTTTCAGTACAAAGACGAAAAGACATATGCCAAATATGATTACAAAAATTATATTATATTTCTTAAAAGGGCATGGCATATGAGGACACTCAAGTGTACAGTTTCTTTCATTAAGGCAACCAAAATATTGAAACTGCGTCATATGCCGCCCAATTGTGTAACCAATATCAGTTATGCTAAATCCATACAAAAAATGATGGAATATCATAAATGAAAAAGCACACTTTTGTTTTTTAGATTTATCATTGCTTTATAATAGATTGATTTACAAGGGCATTTTGGTCTTTATAGAAATGTTAGAAGCATTTTCACACTAAGCATGTTTTTGGTGTAGACATAGTTAAATGGCCTATAAATTAGTAGTTTGAATATGTGAATTGCCTCAATGAAAGAAGTTGAGTATTTGGTAGCCACATGCATTATCACTTTAGATAATAATATGATTTTTTGAATAAAAATTTCAGGATTATATGCATTATAAAGTACGTTTTGAGTTTGGCCTCTTTTATTTTTGAATGTTTCTCATTTCACCCATTGTAGATAGAAACATAACCCGAATTAACCCACTCATAGCAATTGGGTCGAATAGACCCATTACTACCATTTCCGTGCTTGTTTCCTATTTTACAATTCTAAATAATATACAAAAATTAGTGTCAAATATGATGACAGCTATTATATTATTTATGTAACAGGTTTGCTAGGGGTAGACCTTAGTGCTATGGTTAACTACCATCTTTTTTTAAATTCACGATAAATATATGATATTTAATCAAAACCCACCAACCATTTTAAGGTGCTTATTCATCACTACTCACATAAACTAACCACCTCAAACCAGTTACAACTTTGATTTTCAATGATAGCTCTTAAGGGCTATGATTTCAGAGGTTTTATGCATTAGAGATGCACTTTGCATGACTTTTGACCCTTTTTCTTTATTGGTTATTCACTAATTTGACCCATTAGGGATAAAAGTAATTGAGACCTGAATTTATAATTTAAGTCTCACTTTAATCTGCAGTTTTTCAGGAGGTTTCACTCTGCATATTTAGATGCTGTATCAAACCCATTTCATGTTCCTGGTAAAAAGATAACTTCCAAAACGTTTGCTGAGCGGGTGACTAATATTGTTAAGTCGGTCAGCTTCCAATCAACTGGATGAATGTGCTTTTTGATCTTTCTTCATGACTCGTTTTGGATTTCATTCCAGTTTGGGTAACACCTTTTCTTATCAAGATTTTGTTTTGAGTTGTAATGTTTCTTATTGATTCCAACATGTGCTATGGATGTCGCGCCTTTGAAAGTTTTGTTGCATATCTTTTGAGGTTGCAGCGTTGCACCCGAAAATGCGTGTGTAATAAAAAAATCAAAATGATGAGATGTGTTAATATTCTACATTTCTACAGTTTTATAAACATTTAAATTGCTTTTTCTTAATGTGATTATGGCATAAATCAGTATTAGTTAAATGCACATGTCCTGCTTTAAAATAGTTTAAAGGAACTCATATTGTTTTAAATGTTCGCCCGACACACAATCCTTTGGTTTGCAACCAGTATAGAACAAACGAAATGTCTGAATCAAAACTCATACTAAATAACTAACCCTTCACTCGAGTTAAAGTTTAGTTTATTATTCTAACTCTTTTATACCAATACACTTACTAAAGAATCTTTGAAAGTCTAAATATAATTTACACACTTGCTCATATTATTATGGGTCTAGAATTCTAGATCATCAACCATTGATTTAACCGGCTGGTCATGAGGCACACTTGTGCAGGCCCGATCTGAGGCTTACACGACACAACTTCACATGCGTGATCATCGATTATCCCTTGTGCATTTGGGTACATTAGATGCTAAAATGAAGAACCGATTATAGCCTAATGCACCCAATTTAGATGTTCACGGCCTCGTGGGTGGTATTTGGGTTGGATCTTGGTTTACGTCGTGGATCAAGATTTGGGTAGGATGTAACCCAATTTTACGTAGTATAAACGTAATAAACATCCTTGATAAGAGTTTGATGATGCTGATTACTGTTGGCACATGTATAGTATTTGCATGTAGTTCTTTAGAGTTAGCATAGAAGCTGCAACTTAAAAAGAGAGAGCCTTACACCCAATGGCATGTAGTTCTTTTAAAAGATTGCAAGAACACCCCCCCCCCCCCCCCCCCCTTCTTCTTTAAAAAAAAAGCATTACACCCAATGGTAGAGGAAAGTCACGAGACCTAAATTAGGGGGACCGGACTCAATATGTATAAAATTTACGAACGAAATACATATAAATTTTCATTTCTGAGCAAAAAAACAAGGGGGGCTAGGCCCCCGGGCCACAACAAAGCTTCACTTATGCTTACACCACCTTCTCCTTGTTTTGAAAAGAAAGAGTGACACAGCAAGAAAGATTAAAAAAAAAAGTTACTGCCAATGAAAGACGATCATGAGAATTTTTTTTTTTTTGTTCTAGGTTTGATCACAATTACTATTGACTAATTAAATTAAACTTCCGATGTAACACAATTTGTTAACAAGAACATGTGATCAGATTACAATCCAAGAACAACTAGGTTCAATCTTGTCATGATGTTGGATTGTCTATACCACCATTGTCTCTATCATTTTGTGATAACATTGAAGCAATTAACTAAACCTATTATTAAAATTTAAGGTCAAAATTGTCATGTTATGGAGTTTAAGGATGAGGGTGTACCCGACGCTTGACTTAGCTCTCGCTTTGCGTGAGGTCCGGGGAGGGACTGGATCACTATACGATCTGATGTACGCAGTCTTATCCACTTTGTGCAGGAGGTTGTTTCCACGGCTTGAATCTATGACCTCAAGGTCATAAAGCAGCAACCTTACCAGTTGTTTCAAGGCCCAGCCTCTTATAGAGTTTAAGGATAATAAGTGTTATTAGCATAAGAATGGTAGTAGGTAGTTAAATAACTATTAAATTTGTAAGGTATAAATACCCATAAACCTTTCATTTGAACCATGATGATAACATATGTATTTAGGCATTGTAAATTCTGTGCAGACATACATATTCTCAAGTGTGTGTTTCATCCTTTGATCCCAACAAACATCATTTTCTATAACTCGTGGTGACAAAGTAGGTACTAACACCTTTAAACTAAGAATCTGGATCAAAGTCCAAAGTTCTTTCCTGTTTATGACCAAAAAAAAGTAATTGATTAATAAATACGTCATCTCCTCTTTATGTAATAAGTGTTAAAAGAGTGAGCATCATCAATTGTACCCGATCCAATAAACTCTGTTTAAAATGTGTTTCTGACTCAATGTATGGTGTAAGATTTACTGAGGGTGTTGAATACGTGTGAAGTTTTGAAATTTTCACATGTGAAATATTTTCTAAGTATGACTTTTTATCAAAGGATGAGCATAATTTAATTGATTTATGAAAACACAATATTCTACTTATGTAATTTGAAGAATAAGACAAAAAATATAAGTTTATCTATTATACTCACCAATGAGCGTAATCCTTGCGATGTGTCGGGTGCTAAAATTTGTAAGGCTCCCTTTGTATGACTTGTATATTAATATTAACTCATGAAAAAAATCACATTGAAACGTCGATAAAATTATCTAAGAGGAGCAAAATAATTAAAAAAAACGGGATACTTGAAGTAGTTTTCATGACTAGTAGCCATAAACAACTCAGTTTTGAAATAAAATACATTAAAATGAAGATAAAACTAAGCATGTCGTAACGGTATGCTTGTAATTTTATAAAAAAGTTATTAAAAGTTATAAGATAAAAATAAAAAAAATATGAGTATGCCACATGTTTGTGATATGGTCGTGCAAAACAAGAAAAAAAGAAAAAAAAAATCATGGTGTAAATAATAACTTTAATAAAAGTTGAAGGGACAATAATAAAAAAGAAAAAGTTATGGCACAAAACAAACAACTCATTGATGGCAAACTTGACCCGATCAGTATCACTGATGCGAGATTCAAGAATGCAGCTTTGATGCATATGGCTGCCATTTCTAGACCCATGTATTATTGAACGAATCGTTGAAACACTTGTTTCCTTTTTTTCAATACAAAAAATTAAAAAATATTAACTCTTAACCATTACAATAAATATTTGTTGAAAAAGAGAATAATTGGTAACAGAATGTTCTAATCAGAATTAGGGAAGGAACACAACGTTGTATTTGATGGCTAACACCCAATCAATGTGTATTATTCAAGAAAACTATCTCAAAAACTTGAATTTAATCCCTACCCAATACATTGTATTTATAGCCAATCTAAACTAATTAGACTATAACTAGGATTCTATTAATTAATTACATGATAATCCTCTACCACAAATCCTATCATAATACGTATAGGATTCTAGATAATTATGCACTAATTAATTAAGTAATAATGATTATCCTTATCAACTCCTAAACCATGAGCTGATAATTATCTTCTAGCCGCCTCCACGCATGAGCCATGAGATCGACTAGTAAATTCCCAACAGTTGGGATTTTTACATATTTTTCACTAGGTTAGTGCCCTGTGTATTACACGGGTTGAATAAATAAAATACTAAATAATTAGTAATAAAATTTATAAATTATAACACTATATTTGAAGATAAAATATGATTATAATTATATATGAATAGCTATTTTAAGTAAATACACAATAATATATTTCTCTTAAACTTTTTGTTTTATAAAAAATATGGGTTTTAAATATTTTATTTTAAGAAAAATGAATTTATTCTAAAAAAAGTTTGTTGTATTCTATATTTTATAAAACTTTTATTTTTAAAAGTGTGGTTTTTAATAAAAAATATGTTTTAATTTATTAAATTATATGATTTTTAATATGAAAATAGTATGATTAATATTATTAGTATTCAATAGTATTAAAAATAATAAAGAGAAATTAGAAAGATAGTATGATAAAACTTACAATTGTTTCAAGTCTTATATTAGATTTTGTTTGTTATAGATAGATAAATATATAGATAAATAGATAGGATTAAAACCCACTTATTAAACGGATTGTAGTTAGTAATAAAAACGAACAGTTACAGTATGATATTTTAATAAAAGATATGATTAAAATTATATATACGTAATAGTTCAAGAAATAAAATAATTATACTATTTTTTTTACTTTTTTATCTAAATAGTTTTATTTTTAAATATTCCTTTTAAGATTTTTTTATAAAAAATGTATTGTTTATAAAAATCTTGTTTATTAAAAACTCGGGTTTTTAATTATTCTAGTTGTTCTAATAAAACTACTTTTAAAAAATTTCATATTTTTTATAATTTTTTTAAAAAATGACCGATTTAAAATATTTTGTTTCAAAAAGATTTAGTGTTTTAGAAATTTTTATATGATATAATTTTTTTAATTATTTTTATTTAATAAAAAGATGTACTCTTTAATTTTCTTAATAAAATTTTATTTTTTAAAACATAGCTTGATTTTAAAAAATATAGATGAGAGAGAGAAATGTATCAATTAATAAAATTAATTTTTATTAAGAAAAAGAAATTAGTTTGAGTATTAAATTGCTATAATATACTTTTGGAGAGAAAATGAATTGAAAATGTTTAGAAGAATAACAAGTGTCAAAAAGGTGGTTTAAAAGAATGACAAGTGACAAAAGAAAGCTTGCTTTATTAGATTCTATAGATTTCAAAAACGATAAATTACATATTTTTTTAAGCTAAAAAATTAGTTACATATTTCTCCTTTCTAAACATATATATTACATGTTTATCCATTTCAATAAAATTTATATATTAAATTACTATTTTACCTTGGTTTTACTAAGAGATTTTCACATATTAATATTTTATTATTATAATTGTTTAAAACTTTTAACAATTATGTTTTGTATTTGAAGATATAACTTTGATTATTGGTTGTTGTTGTTTTGAAATAAAGTTTTAAACGATATGAAATTTTATTGTTTCTATTTACATAAAAAACTCGAGCTTGAGAAACTATGTAATTGATAGTTGTAGAAAGTAAAATATGTAAAAATAATTTAGTGTAAATACGAGTAACTTAATCATTCAATAAATAATTTCAATAAAATAGATAAATATGTAATATGTATGTTTTAAAAAATGAAAATATGTATTTAATTTTTTAATTTAGGTAAATATATAATTAATAACTTTAAAAAAAAATATGTAAATGTCTCATATTTGTCGAATCAACCATTTCGATAAATATATATATTTTTTTACCGAAACCCCTCTTTGATAATTTTTCTTGTTACAAAAACCTTTTGGCTAAAACTCCGATCAAGATTCAACCACCAATGAAGGCGGTGGTCCAACGAGTCGTCTCCGCCAGCGTAGAGGTCCGATCACCACATACATTACACCAACACTAACTATACACACATATATCTATCTCATCTGAATCACCTAACATGTATGTGTGTGTGTGTGTGTGTAATTTCAGGTGGAAGGGCGAGTGGTGTCGGCAATCGGGCCGGGGTTGCTTGTTCTCATCGGAATTCACGACCTCGATACTGATTCCGATGCCGATTATATGTATGCTTTTCCTTAATCGTAAAGCCCCTTTGTCTTTCTAATTTGTCGTTTGGAGGTAAGTGAATTGAGAAATGAATGGTGGTTGATGCTTGTTTGCAGATGTCGTAAGGTTTTGAATATGAGATTGTTTCATAACGAGAGTACTGGCAAAACGTGGGATCGAAATGTAACTCTCTTGTTGTATTTTTTTTGTTCTTTGATTTTGTGCATTCGTGCAGTTCAATTATGAAATAGGTTTATGTGTTTTTGAAGTAGATTATGTGGTTGTGTGTTTCTTAGAGTTTAATTTAGTTGTCTTTTGAAGTTTATTTGACTATAGAAAGTCTGTGGGTGGGAGAAGATGGAGGGATTGTGGAATTGGATGCTTGTTTGACTGTTGGATAATGAATTGGCAACATGTTTGTTAGGGATGATTAATATGATTTGGGAAGAGGTATACAACTTGATATTTTGGTCGAATTGAGTAGTTTTCGCCTTTAATTTGAAGTGGATCCTTCATGTTTATTTGATGAAAAGTTCATTGTTTGATCAAGCTTTGTATAACATATAACTCACTATCAGCAATCGCATTGTTTTTTAACCATGAGAGCCTGTTGGGAAAAACTCACAGGGCCCATTTATACCGAGCTAACTATTGGGACAGGTAATGTGCAACTTACGTTAGGTAGGTGACCTTCAAGGAGTTTTAAGGCAATCAACCAAATCTTATTGTTACACCTTTAACAATATCCTTTTCAAAAGAGTTTATTACAAAACTGTGGCTGACCTATGCGACTAACAGCGTTTTTGAACCATTCGATCTTTAACCAACTCCTCTCGTGACTAATTCAATACTTCCTAAATCCAGATCAAACTAGCGTAGTGGTTACCTTTTATTCTTTTACGGTTAAGATGGGCATATGATAGGTCATTGACCATTTTAAACGGTGTAAATGTTATTCTGCCTTCATCTTTATTGGCTTTTCATCAGCTTCTTCATATTCAAAATGTACTTGAGCAGTTATCTAATTGTGATAAATCTTATATTTCTTTCTGTAAACTAATTGATCCCTTAGGTTGAATCTAATGTGTCTGTATCTTGGCAGGTAATGCAAAAGAATTACGAGGTTCTATTAGGTAACAAAAAGGCTTTTTTCATTAAAATTATTTTTTCACTTTTGCTAATTTGATTAATCCAAAATATGTTTTCTAATACTAATTGGTGGCACAGTTAGTCAATTCACATTGTATGGGATACTAAAGGGTAACAAACCAGATTTTCATGTTGCAATGGCACCTGATAAAGCCAAATCCTTTTATGCTTCTTTAGTGCAAAGATTCCAAACAAGTTACAGATCAAATGCTGTAAAAGGTATGTTAGTTTTGCATTTTCTTAGACATGCATTTTATTAGAGGTGGCAATTTGAACCCAGTGGCTTGATAAATGGATCGATTTGGTTTATAGATTATATCTTTAACGTGTCATATTGGTCAAACATTAAAACTCATCTAAATTCTAAAACTTACTCTGGTCAAATCTAATATGGTTGCAAGTTGCTCAAAGTGCCGTTTAAATGATTTCAAACTTTAATTCATTTATTCTAGCAAATTAAATATCATTTTTTAATTATAGTTTTCTTAAATGAATTTGTTTTAACAAATATGATATTTTTGTAGTATAGGACATGAAAGTTAAGACCTTGCCTATTTCTTCCGCTTCACATTTATTTGACATCTCATGCTTAAATACACTTTGTGTAAATTCTTAGGCACACAAATAAAACAACAGATCTAGTTAACAAAAGAAGAGTAAATGTAAGAAGAGTAAATGTATGAAAATTTAGCTAAAAGGAAACCACAGAAAATTGAGCATAATAGAAAAAGGCCGAACTAATCAGAAGGTGCCAACTGCCAAAGTGTTTATGTAGGTCATAAAACCTACTAATGCATTCTAAATAAAAAATTTGATACTGAAAAAAATATAATATGCTATTCACATGTTACACAATAACTTTTCTTATGAAGTTCACAAATGTTGGGAAAAAAGTGTTCAGTAAGAATCAGTGGCCCATTTTACTAGATCTAGCGTAAAGCTGGTCATTTTGGATGTTGGACTTGACACTTGACAGGCTTCATGTAATAGGATTTCCCAAGGTTAGGTAACATGTCAAAACAGGTAGATATTAGGTGCATGTTGGGTCAACCTTCTTGTGCATTTTGTCTTGTTCCAAGTTTTTTAAAATACTTAACGTGTGAAATATGAGTACAAACACTATGCTATTAGTACAAAATTAGTAAAGTAGAATTTAAGACGTTTTACGCATTTGAATACACATCAGGCAAGTTTTGACCCTGTTCAAGCTTAAACTTGTTTTCAATTATACCTTTAGCAATGCCATAAAATCTGAATTGGCCATTTTTAATCTACTGGTTGAAATTGCCACATCTAAATGCAAGCATGTAAAGATAATTGAGCTTGAAGGTGAGGGACAACGTTTTTGATGTGTAATTAAGATCTAACCTCTTAATTGAGCTTGATGTGTAATTCCATATACTTAAATTCTCTTTTTGTTTAAAGTTCTATCAAGGTTTAGTTTGCATTTGGATATTGATCTTATAGTGTTGTGTTATGCCATTTTTGTATTCAGATGGAGTATTTGGGGCAATGATGAAGGTGAGTTTTTGTATTCAGATGGAGTATTAACTATTAAATACTAAATTTCATCTATACACATTTAATCACTGAAACTATTAAAGTATGTCCTATTATGTTCATTTACACACATTTACATCCACTAATGACCTAAAATTATACGTATTTTGTTACCAAAACATATTCTTTGTGTAACATAATATAAAAAACTGGTATTTGTGTTTGGAACTGTAAACATCTTGTCGAACTCTGTTTTCTGGCTGGTTTTCACTTTTGTAAAAGTGTAAACAATAAAGATGCTTCCAGATTTGTCTCTATTATCCTCTTGAAGGCCAAATACCTAGCGTAAGCTGTGTTTTATTTGATCCTTTTGGTGTAGAGTATTGGTGGGGCCCATGAGGTTTCCCTAACGGGTTCTCATGGTTACCAAAAAATATTCACTGTTATTCTCCTTGAGCTTCATCCTAACATGTAATTCTCTGATCATTGGAAGGTCAATTTGGTCAATGATGGTCCGGTAACAATGCAGCTCGAGTCACCGCAGTCATCAAGGTCAATTCTTTTCACAATCAGTGAACTCAATTTTTAGTTTTGTTTTCTTTATCAATTTATTGTTCCATAAAAGCGAAATGCCGTTGAGAAAACATGGCGGTTTGTGTAACATGTCAAAAACTTTATAGGTTCAACTGAAATACTGCGATGTTAAAAACTATATAGATTTAAGTGGCATAATGCGATGTTAGAAACATATACATATAAGTGAAATACCATGGCGCGAATGACTAATCTGTCTATAAATTTGTTGTACCAAATGCAGCAATACAAAGGATGCGGTAGAAGTAGAAAGAACCCTGAATGGATTGTAATCCAGGTGTGGCTTCTTCACCCAATGTTAGGGCGCCATAATTGTTTTGATTAGAAATTCATTTGATGTCTGATTTTTATTCTTAATATATATATATTAATATGTAATTCATTTGCTACAAATTGATATTTTAAATTAGATTAATTTATAAAATATTTGCTTCCTTATAATAATCACATGAAATAAGTAAATTCAGGACAGTATACCTTTTCTTACTTTGCCATACTAAAAAGGTATACTATAACTTTTTTGCGTCCTTATGAACAGGAACAAGGTGGCGGTCGACTAGGGTTAGTGTCATATCGAGAGTCTTAACTCTAATATCATTTAAAGTGAGTGCACCCACTCTATACATGCTTGAAAGAACTGTAGGAAAGCCTATATTATGCCCAGGACCATAAATGAATAGACCATAGACGAATACATTAATACAATATCCATACAAATATACAATTAACAATTTATTAATATTTATTTCTTAATTGTAATTTAATACGGGTATTAGGTTTGACAAGCTTAACTTGACTAACACGTATCCCACTCTAACTTGCTTATTTCATGTTAGATTCACGTTGTGAGGTTATTGTTTCTAATTGATGCATTTTTATATGATTTAGTTAATGGAAATACCCCCCTTTTACCGTTTATCGCAACTCTTCATGGTATTTAAGGACGATATAGATCTGTTTTCTTTTGCTCACGAGCTAAGGTATTTGAACTATTTGGCTTTGGTATGTTAGTCGTCCTTTTATGTGTATATGGCAGGCTTCCATGACGTTCCAGAGTGAAGAGAACGTTTGGAGATTTTAGAGAGTTGTGATTATTACCAAATTAAAGTAATGAAATCTTGAATTAATTTGTTTAAGTTTCTTTAAGAATATTGAAATATTTGATATTGAACCTTTGCTTTTGCTTTTGGTATTCATATGCAACTTGTGGAATTCTCCCGCGGTGTGGCAAGAATTTCGTATATGCACAAAGCAGTTGAACAACATTTATCATTGTCTGTATTTGATAAAAAAAATAATTGTGTTTTTAGTGAAAGATGTTTTCTATGTAGATGCTGAATATGTATTTGACAAATTTAATGATTGTTACAGATTTGGTTAGAACAAAAATCATATTGAAGCATGAAGCAATCACATTATAAATCAAAGTTATAAACAATTAAAAATATTATATTTAACCTGACGATTGTAGTTAAACTTTTTTTTAAACATAGATAAGCATGTATTTGGCCTAGTTTGTTTTTGAATGAAAATTATATGCAAAACATAGATATATATCTACATATTTATAAAATAATATACCTTAAAAGTTATAGGAGAAAAGCAAAATATTTTAACACTTAATTTTAACACTAAAATATTATATAATATTAAAAAGATAATAATAATGTTTGCTTTGCATGTTAAGCTTTTTGCATTAGGGTGTTATAATTATATGCATATATTCGTCCAAAGTAATTCGTCCAAACACAAGTACACAAGGAGATGTGCGGTTGAATGTTAATCCTTTTGCATTAAGGTGTAAAATTTATATGCATATCCGTCCATTGTAGTTACGTCACTAAATTAAGCATAATTAGATGTGCGGTTGAAATGGCTAGAGGTGTTGGGTTTGTGAAGGCTTTGGGCTTGGGGTCATGTTTAGTTTTCTTGTTTATTAGGTTATAAACCCTAATTAGTCTCTATATATATTCATGTCATGTATTTGTAATCTTGGTACTGAGCAAATAAAGAAAACCCTAGTTGCAGCCCGTGGACGTAGGTCACACCGACCGAACCACGTAAAATCCTTTTGTCGTTTATTTTCTGTTTTTTCTGCGTGATAATCGTTTGTGCGGGTTCGTGTGTTAGTTTCGCTGCGCCGCTTGAAACCTAACAAGTGGTCTCAGAGCTTTGGCTCGTTGAACATACGATTGCATTGATACGATTCGTAGAAGGATTGCGATTAGGGTTTGAGATTGGAGCCCTTGGAATCGTTGCACCGCACGTCACCTATTATTATTTTTTGTTGCCTCGACCAAGATAAGAACAAAAGAAAAGGTTTTATTTTTTTATTTTTTTATTTTTTTATTTTTTTTATGTGAGTGTCTACGCAGGAAGAAAAACAGAAAAGGAAGAAAAGAAAATCATTGGTTCTTTGTGTTGCTGCCTACCATCGAAGAAAAATAAGTGATAAAGATTTTCTTTTGTTCGCAAGATATCCGCGTGAAGGAAGCAAAATTCCTTGGGATTATGCAATCACAAGAGGACAAAAAGAAAACCAACTAAGTTTTTTGTTTATTATTTTTTTTTTACCATGAAAAGAAGAGAACCAACGGGTGTTTGAGGTGAAGAAAGTTTGATCGTGTTAAGGTACCGTGTAAACCCTTTGAGCCGTCGATTAGGGTTTGGTTAAAAAAAACTCTCGGATTCGTCAAGTAAAGGTTAGGGTTTTATGTTTTCAAGTTTCTATTTCCTTGATGGGTTATTATCAACTGTTTGGGGAACCGTGTATTGTGAAAGAAAAGTATATCCGGGTTTAGATTTATCTGCAAAGGTTTTTTGTAGGAGCAAATCGATCTATTGACAATGTTCAGTAGAACAGCCGTCAAGTTCAGGCCCGTGCCATTGCTGTGTCTGTTCACTGTTTCGATTTGCTTCTTGTTTGCTGTTTGAGATGGCTGAAGACGGGAAGGTTGTGATCGAGAAATTTAACGGTTCTGATTTCAGTTGGTGGAAGATGCAAGTAGAAGCATTGCTATGTCAAAAGGACTTGGATATGGTACTAGAAGAAAAACCTGAGAAAATAAAACAAGCTGATTGGGAATCAAAGGACAAAAAGGCTCGTGCGGTTATTACATTGGCTTTGACGAAAAATGTTGCTTTTAACATTATTAAGGAAACCACGGCTCGTGGTATGATGTCTGCTTTGTCAAATATGTATGAGAAACCTTCTGCGGCGAATAAGGTGTTCTTGATTCGGGAGCTTGTGAACACAAGGATGAAAGAAGGAAGCTCGGTGACTGCTCACATCAACAATTTAAATTCAATCTTAACAAGACTTGTATTTGTTGGAATTAAGTTTGATGATAAAGTTCAGGCTCTACTGCTGTTGTCGTCTCTGCCTGAGAGTTGGTCTGGAACTGTGATTGCAATTTCAAGTTCTGCGGGGACTAAAGGTTTCACTCTTGATGGTATTCGAGATCTGATAATGGGTGAAGATGTTAGAAGAAGAAACTCGGGTGAATCATCAAATAGTGAGTTGTTAAATGTTGGCAGGGGTCGGGATAATAACAGGAACAGTGGGAGTCGGGGAAGGAGTTCATCTAAACCTAGAAAGAATGTGAAGTGTTGGAGCTGCAATGAGGTGGGACATGTTAAGAGTCAGTGTCCGAATAAGAAAGAATTGAACACTGCTATTGGGAATGTATCTGATGATGCATTGATACTCAGTGTGGAAAACAGTGTGGACTCTTGGGTCATGGATTCAGGTGCTTCGTTTCACTCTATGGACAACGGGGAAACGATGGTGAATCTTAAACATGGTGATTTTGGAAATGTACGATTAGCTAATGACGAGATACTTGAGGTAACGGGCATGGGGGATATTGATCTGGTTGCTTCGTTGGGAACTACATGGAACCTGAAGAATGTTAGGGTGATTCCGGGGCTGAAGAAGAAACTGATTTCTGTTGGTCAGCTGGATGAACAAGGACTGGAAGTAAGATTTGGTGGTGGTAAATGGAAGGTGATCAATGGTAATCTAATTATTGCTCGTGGTATAAAGCGTGGGTCATTATATATGGTTGAGATACTTGTTGAGGGATGTATGACCGTCCCGGTTAAGCACGACAAAATCTGGTTCACTAAATCCGGTGCTAAGAGAGTTCATTTTGCAAACGTGAAGTCTGGAGCAGGGATGTTAGGTGAACGAGTTCGAAAGTCAAAACCATTCAGGGGATTTGGTGACAGTGGGAGCATGGGACGTGTTCCGGGTACAGTTACAAAGAAACGTTGGGTTTTAAAGACTACGACTGAAAAATTCTCTACTGGTGATTGTTTGCTGAATTTGGAGAGTGATGGTGATCCTTGGTGTATCTTTGAATCCGATGAAATGTCCAAATCGGTTAAGATGGAGGATGAGTCGTTGGCGGTACTAGTCACGACTGAGTTGGAGCTCGGGGTAGCTTCAACTGGCCCTTCTGGTACTTGATGATGAGGGGGTCGCTGCAACTAGGATATGTGATGAAGTCTTAGCTTGTTCTTTGGGAATTGGAGGCTTGAAAGACTTGTTTGAAGATTACTGAAGTTACTAGACGACTGGGTTGCTTTGTACTTGAATGGCGGGCTAGAATTTATCGCAAAGCCTTCAAGTGGGAGATTGTTGGGTTTGTGAAGGCTTTGGGCTTGGGCTCATGTTTAGTTTTCTTGTTTATTAGGTTATAAACCCTAATTAGTCTCTCTATATATATATACATGTCATGTATTTGTAATCTTGGTACTGAACAAATAAAGAAAACCCTAGTTGCAGCCCGTGGACGTAGGTCACACCGACCGAACCACGTAAAATCTTTGTGTCGTTTATTTTTTGTTTTTTCTGCGTGATAATCGTTTGTGCGGGTTCGTGTGTTAGTTCTGCTGCGCCGCTTGAAACCTAACAAGAGGCACCATTGTAATGTGTCAAAGTATGAATTGTGAATCAAACCCCAAAAGTTGCACACATCATTACATTGCGTCAAATCTTACTAAAATAGTTAATTGAACTTCAAGTTTCACTGGCATTGTTATTAGTATGACGCGTTATTACAAACTTGTGTCGAAAGCTTTCAATAGTAATGCACAAACCTTGAAATGTTTCAATTAATCCCATAAAGGGTGATGCCCCTTGACATTGTAAATTAATTTTGCTCCAATTTCAAACCGTAAAAGTTCGACTAAAGCCGAAATTTGAGTTGATTTGTAATTTATTTTATATGATACTGGTTTAGAAACTCGCGTATTGCACTTGTTAAATAAAAATATTAAATCAACAATTACTAATTAATATTTGAAAATCATACAATAATTTTATTGAGATAAGATATGATTGAAATTACGTATTATTAATAATTTTATTATTTAAAACTATTTTGTTTTAAAAAAAATAGTTTTTTTAACTGTAGGCTTTTCATAGAAATTAACTTATTTATTTGGATAAAAAGAGACCTCTCTCTCACACTTGTTAGAGACTTAGAAACATGCAATGGTCAAGTTTCCTAACAATTGGAGTGTTTTTCCTTACTTTTTTTAAATGTTCACTTCATCTTGGTGGTGTGGGAATGGTTCTTCAAAGTTCAAGGTCGCAAGCCAAAGGTGGAAAGAGGTCGATACTTGCTACTACGAGTAGAAGTTTGAGGACCTTATTCATTGTGATACACATAGCGGATCTGTTTCAAATCACAACATCTATTGATGCTCCAATTATATATCTAATAAGCATTTTGTGTTTATCGTTGAAAGGGTGTTTAGTAGAATTTCATTAAGTAATTATATTTTGAAAAAATTCTACAAATGGTTCTATGGTTTGACCACATTGCAGTTCGGTCCTTAGTTTTCTAAATTACAAACTTAATTCAAACATTTGGCGTATGGTTGCAAGTTTAGTCGCCATCATTAAGGTTTGTTAGTTTTTAACGGCATTGGGATAAACTTGTAATATCATCAACCAACAGGGATCATTCGTGTAATTTTTCTATAATATTTAAAGATTTACAGTAGACAAGAATTATTTTATCTTATCATTTTCATTTTCGATGCACCGGAAATTCGAACACAAGGTTTTTAAAGGATTTGTAAGGTATGAAAGGAATTGTAATCTATAATGCATTAGGTGACAAAATAATAGGTCAAAGTAAACAACGACAACGACAGTGGTGATGGGCAGCAACTACTGTGGCCGTGTTAGTGATGCTGGTGAAGACGGGAGAGGTTTCCATCCTTTTACTGAATTTCCACATCACATGGAAGGAATGTTGAATCCATTTACTTGAAATTTAAGGAATTAAATTCAACACCAATTCATTCGTTCCCCAACCAAACATGTTGTCACTTGGATTTTAGATAAAAATTTCAACAAAGTTACAAACCAAGCAGGTAAGAAATAGAATTCAGATTCCAATTCTATCGATCAAACACTCCTAAGTGATTGTAGTAAGAAGCAATAACAAGTAGCCAATGTGTCAGGCAAAACTCAAGTATGAAAGAAGAAAGCCTTAGATTATGGTCCATTGCTTTTACTATTTGTTGAATTGTTTTAACATTGGTTGGGTCTAACTATGGACACAAGGTCCCAGAAACAAGTTAAGTAATCAACAACCAAGATCATAAACAATAGATGCACTATGCATTGTGTGATCTAACACTCAAACATGGTGGTTAGCCCATAAAGCCACACAAAATTTCAATCTTTGTAATGCCAATTACAACACCATAAATCAGAAGTATACCTGGTACAATGGTCTGTTGAACTCCGTTACGTGTTTTAATTTAGTAGATCAAAAATGTCAGAAATTTGGTTTGTGTAAATGTCTGGTTGGATATGATTTGAGGGGTCATGGAGTGTTGACTGGCTTGTCACACCTGCAACCATCATCAACATATTGATATATGTGACCATGGAACATCTAAAGCTAAATAGAAAACAAAAATATAAAATTGAAAACATAAAGACCTATAGATATTTATTTAGCTACCTGAAAGAACAAGTAGTGTTTTGCACCCCGCATTCTGTCCAAATAATATGTCGGTATCTAATCTGTCGCCCACCATGCACATTTTAGCTGTAGGAATCTTGTATCTGCAAAGCCAAGATTCAAGTCAATTAGGAACCACTTTTAGCCCTTGGATCGTATTTCAAAGGATGATTGGGATCCCCTTCTGTTATGTCTATTTCACTCAACATTTGTGACTGTCCCCTCTGCCCTATGATCAAATGAAAATAAGAGGTTTTTTTGGTGTTTAATATTTAATGGTTCTTATTTGAACTAACCCAGTCATGCCATATTGCCATCCATAGCATAGTAATAAACCAATAGTTTAAGGATTCAATACATACTGTTTTTGCAAAAAGTTCATCAAAAAGGTTGAAGGTTTTCCAACTACAATAGGCTCTTTCTGTGTTGACCCACAGATGGCAGCAACCATACATCCAGCCCCTGGAGAATCACAAATTCCATAAAGATATCTTCATAATGCTATTACTTCCCATATATTCTGACTTATATTATGTGATTGTAATTGCCATGCGGGCGCTTACCTGGCCATTCTTGCAAATCAGTCATATTCCCAGTGGCATCACGGTTGGTGGCAATGAAAATGCACCCTGGATTCTCACGAATGCAAAGAGTTCCATACCTGCACATCACACACCAATTTGTGAAGCATTTTAGTTTCAAGTAACCAAATCACTCGAATCAAACAAATACTAAATTAGGTATCTTTTCCTAGCTTTTCAAAAAAATAAAAATAAATGTGATATCTTACTGTAGTTTGTAATAATTTAATAACGGGTCAAGCCCAACCACAACCGCTCCAACCTGGCATTATAAACTAAAAGTTAGTATCGAGCATGAAAAAGAAAGAAACAATATGCTCACATTAACTTGTTACATTACACTCTTATCGTGCTCAAAGAGAGTATTTGCTTTAAGCTGCACAGTCTTTTTCCCATCTTCCTGCAGAATCAAATATCTATATTAATTTCAAAACATTTATCATTATTAATCTTAAAATTTAAAAGAATACAAGTGAATAGCTTACAGGACCACCCAGCCCAGTGAAACCAGCAAGTTTCAGCTCTTCTAATATACCCTCTCCACCAATTACATACACCTATACTCAACACAATTCACTCAAAACTTCAAAAGGAAATACATAAAACTATCGAATGTAATAACTTATGAATATTGACCTTCTTCTCCGGAGGAAATTCATTGACTTTCAAGTACATTGCAGCAGCGAACGATGAAGAAAATATCTCCTCCTGCAAGCACTTGGAGTTTCAAGGGCTGTTTGGTAGCCTCTCAATCGACCTCCTAATGTTTCATAACCTCTTAATGGTTCATAACCTTTTAATGGTTCATAACCTCTTAATGGTTAAGAAGTAACCCTAATGCTCAATGATTAAGAGTTAACATCAAGAGGTTACCAAAACATAGACTTTTTGTAAAGAAATATCAATTTGGTTCGCGCCAAAAGGGACTTTTACCAAATTGAACTCAATTGAAATGAATCATTTTAGAAAGAAAAAAAAAAGGCATCAAATGTGTTCAGTATGCATATTTATTTCAAGACTGCTAGCATTTCATAATTGTATATACAACAGTATAACACAGTTCATCGCTACGAAATCGGGTGATCAAAAAATAACAAACCTCAGTCACGGGGATCCCAAGGGATTGAAACTTGTGTGCATACTGTCTCCTAGACTTTGAAGAATTATTAGTCACAAAAACCAACTTCTTCCCCTATAATAACCAACCATATAAACGAAATTCAAACATCTGATTCATACATTTCCCCAATCAAAACCTTAATTCAACCAAAAACATACATACTAGGTTTTACCTTCGACCTAAGCAATTCCAATGTTTTCGGAACGCCATCAATGAGCGTATCCCCCTTCCAAATCACACCTAACCATCAAAACATGTGAATTCATGTAATCTACTACACATTGATCGAGTTGTGTGAGCAAATCAACAAGGTAGAGTGTAATTTGATCGAAAGTTGAAAGAGAAATTGTGGCAAATGGGGTGAAAACGAACCATCGCAGTCGAAGAGGAAGCAATCGACGGAATCTAAGAGGGTTTGGACGTTGATGGGGGATAAAGGCTCGCAAGCTGTTGTTGATTTGTGGTCGCCCATGAGTGCTGATGAAGATCGGGGGAAGAAGAAGAAGAAGAAGAATATTAATGGAGAAGAGTGATGAAAATTTAAAAGTGTGCTTTAATTTGCAAGCGAATACGAATATTCCATTTTTTTTTGTGGTGAGAAAAAATTTATCATAAGAATGACAAAAGTATTTTAGTAAATATGTAATTATTAATTTTAACAATGAGAAATATCAAAATGCTTTTAGAAATAACTAGTAATAAGCCCCCTCTGTTACAGCGGGGGCGTAAAACCGTGTCAAGTGCCACCAATGGCACACAACCGCAAGTGACCACCAACACCGAAAAACTGGTATTAAAAAGTAAATAAAAAACGAAAAGAATAAAATCAAATGAAAAGTAAGCGTAGAACATTGAATAACGTAAGCGAAACGCAAAACATATAAAATTGTATAATATGAAAAGTATGGAGGATCAAAGATGAAAATAAAAAAAAAATAGTAGGGTTAAATTGTAAAAGATGTAAAAGTAGTAGGTTAAAATAAAAAAATAAAAAAAAGCTAGAGTTTAAGAAAAAGACAAAGGTGTGTACAACCCACTAAACACATAATACTATCCACTAAGCATACCAAAGTTGGTAATTAGTATTATATAAATTACCCTATAAGTGCCTGCTACTTCATATTTGTTTAACATAAAAAATATCTCATATTTATTTAACACACCAAAATTTTCAATTTCTCGTGTGTTTTTTTTTAATTAAAATCTTTTAGATATAAGAAGCTATACATTTCACCTGATTCATTAGATGAGTATTTCTCGAACGATATTAGCCTCCAATTTTTCACGGAGTTTGTCGTCCGAAGTTCAAGACACGACAACATTTAAAAGAATATATGTCACGTGATCTAGAAAAAATCAGGAAAAATTAATGGGGGGTTATTTCGTTGAGTCATCAAATATGATGAAGAGACGTTTTGAGTAAGGTATCACATGTCGAACTCCTTGTTTTTAAAAAGCATTGGAGATATAGAATCGACAAATGAATGGTTTCAAGAGGGCTTAGATGAAAGGATGAAAAAGAGTTTCACAGTGCTGCAAAAAGCACATCGGCCATGAAACAACAAGCAACGATAATCCTCTCGCTAAATAGGATGAGCATTTATGTATGGCCACTAAAACTTCGTGAGTATGCCTAGAATATTTCTATGAATCAATAATTAAATCATACAGTTCCTATGAAAACCAACAAGCCCACAACATTACGCTTTTGTGCCGAGCACATGAAGATAAACATCACCTTCCTAGGATCGATGCTCGGTAGCAATATATGAGAGGGGTTCACCAATACCTTACAATTATGCTCGAAGCAGTGGCTTCAAATGATATGTGGTTTTGCCATGAATTCTAGTTAGCTAGAGTTACGGGTGAGTATAGTCGGTTTGGTTCGGTTCGGTTTTAGCCTAAAAAAGAAACCAAAAACCGATATTTCGGTTTTTAAAACCATTTGGTTTTGGTTTTTTCGATAGTCATTTCGGTTTCGGTTTCGGTTTCGGTTTTTTTCGGTTTTACCATGTGGACTTCAAGTTTTTAAAGAAAAAATTGTTTTGAAGTAATGCATTTAAGATAAAAACTTTGACTTTACATTATTTTGTTGATCTTTAAATATACTATATATATTCTTATAAGTTAGTTGACATTAAAAATTACATGCAATCCATAAAATATAAGAACAAAAAATTCAATAAAATATTTTAATCTATTAATTCAAACAAAAGAAGTTTAAAGATTATTATTGAAACCTAAATACTCAATCTTTTGTATATAACATAAGTTAAACAGCTAATTAATAGGCTAATGTTTATAAGTATATGAGTATACATCTAAATTTACAAGTTTGGTTGTATGGTTTCGATTCGATTTTTTCGGTTTTTGTTACAAGCAAAACCAAAACCCAACCGAAATATTCGGTTTTTAAAAAATCATCAAACCAAACCGTCGGTTTCTTAGCGGTTTCGGTTTTTTCGGTTCGGTTGAGTCGGTTATTTTGGTTACGGTTCGGTTATTTCGGTTTCTTGCACATCCCTGGTTAGAGTTGGGCACATTGCATACTAATCGGTTTTGCGTGTTATTGTATGTGTTGATTGTAAGTGTAATACCATGTGATACACATACTAAGGATGGATATACATGTACATGATATAAAACGTGCCAATGTTCTAAATGTATTTAGTTGGTCCATGTTGGATTGTAAAAAAATTGGTCCATAAAAGTGTGGCTTTGATAAATTACGATGATGGATTTCTTATATGCTCTCTCACTAAGTTTGGGGTACTAGGCTCCCTCTCATTTGGTCTTGCGATACATTACCTCGTGTGGTGATCATATGACTAAGGAACTATGTGTTCGTGGTTTGTTAATGGCAAAATGGATGCGAGGATACATATATCACATTTGAATGTTTTGTTACACGAGCAATATCGAAGTGTTTATTTAATTTATACCATCAACTTAAATTGATTATATTGAAACCGAAAGTATATGACCTATAGCGTTCGCTAGGCTTTATAAATCTAACAATGTGTAAATGAATGAATATGAAGCACATGCTTAGATAGAGAAAACTTGATGGATATTTTAGTATTATTTTAAATGGACTAGAAATCTATAAAATTTTAATTTATTTCTTATATAAAAGTATTACTTTATAGAAAGCAAATATCTTGAAAGTTATTCTTTTTGTAAGGAGGCTTTTCTTCTTTTAACTCTTTTACTAAGTAGTACAAGTCATTAGAAGTTAAATGTCTTGGTTGGCTGAATATGACAATGACCAAGGCTGAAAACAACTACTTTATACATTATTAATTTTCTATTCGACGATGGCTTTCTTTTGCCTAACATGGAGAGAATATAAATAAATAATAAAAAGTAAGATTCGTTTATCGTAAAGTTTATACACTTTATAGTTTTCATTAATTGCCATTATGGAAATATGTAAGTGACTGAAAATGTAAATATTAAATGTTAATTAATCACAATAAAAGCATTTACATCAAAAGAAATATTATAGGAATAGTCATGGACCCTATGAATACCTAAATTGGTAGTATATTTCTTGATAAAAGCTATATCTAACCACATTATAACACCTCAGTTTAAAAATAGAAATCGTTTGGTGAGATCACGAATCGATATAAATTCACTGGGAAGGTAAAGTGTGTGTATGAGGTGTAGTGGTGTGGTGTGGCATAGTGTGGCAACACCACCACTACCAAATTTGAGTGTGTGGTGTTGTGTGGTATAAGATGACAAAATTTGATTGTTAGATTTATGGTATGTTATGAACACCCCTCCCACTCTAAATATCAACTAGTTGGTAGTTAGTAGCATAAACTCCGTTAGAAAGTGCCATAGAAACATGGTTTTCACAAAAATTTCTTAAATACGTATTTTCCCTTTTTGATAAACTTAAATTTAAATATCAATCCTGGTTACATAATTAAATTATTTTAAAGTTTATTTAAAAAACAGTTAAACAAATCATAATGATTAAAATCGTCATTTACTTTTTTTAACCGCTAATTGTAGCATTGAAATGCCACTAGCTCACTCGATTATCTTTATTATTAGAGTATAATTTAAGATCATTTAAAAAATAAAAAAAACACACCATAAGTAAGAAAAAGCCTTCTGTTTCTGAAACCATTCTTATTTATCACAGCTAAGATTTAAACAAATTTTTTTTTTACTTTACCTCATCTTAACCGTTTAAACTTCTGATAGTTAGTTACTTGACCCAAAAGTTTGGTGAACCATAAATAGAAACTGAAAGATGTCAGAAGTTTCCTAAAGGTCAAACAGCTACGAGAGATTGCATTCGATTACATAAATTAAAAGATAGTAAAAATTATAAAATTATAAAACAATAATATTTTATCATCTCATGAAAAAATAATTTAACAAGAATTAATTTTCCGTCGTCTGCTACACAAATTCAACCTTCGCCTTCTTCCTCTTCGATCAATATCTTCATTGTTTATCAAATCGTCACCAACTACACCTTTTTCTCGTGATTCTTTCTGCTTTAATTTCAATTCTTCGTGTTCTTTTGCCCCAATTTCTCTATTAACCCCTTTAATCTTTCAATTCATTTTTGGGTTTTTGATTCTTCAATTCATTACCCCTTTCACACTTCGAAGAATCTCCAATACCCTTTTGTCAGATTCGCTAAATTCCCTTTTACAGATTCATTTCGTTTTCAGGTCAAGATTTTTCAAAGACTTTGACCTTCCCCATAAGCTGAATTGAACGACTTCGTTGATTCATGCATACTACGATGTGTCCCACTTTCTTGATTCCACTTTCGTGATTCATATCAATTGAAGTCTTGTTTACATTCATCATATTTGGAAGATTTGGGTATTGCTGATTGGATATGAGGCTGTTAGTACGTGTGATCGAAGCTAGAAACATGCCTCCAATGGATCCAAATGGATCATCTGATCCATATGTGAAATTGAAATTAGGGCACCAGAGGTTCAAGACTAAAGTGGTGAAAAAGTGCTTGAACCCTTCTTGGTGTGAGGAGTTTAGTTTTAAGGTTGAAGATTTGAAGGAACAACTTGTAGTTTCTGTTTATGATGAAGACAAATTTTTCAGTGATGATTTTGTGGGAAGTGTAAAGATTCCTATTTCTAGTGTCTTTGATACAGTTGATAAATCCTTAGGTACTGTGTGGTACCCTTTGCAGCCCAAGAAGAAATCCAAGATTAAAGATTGTGGTAAATCTTTTATCCCCTTTTTAATTGTTCAATTTTATTGTCATTTTGATGATGGCATGTGTCATTTTCTAGCTCTTTTTAGTTGTTCAATTTAGTGATTTCTGTGTTTCTTGCCTCTGTGTGCTATGCTGTAAGGTACTAAAATGGTAGAATATTCATATGTGGGTTGTTTGGATATGGGTTTTGAATGTGATTATGGGACTTTGCATAATCTAATAATTAGGTTTAGTAAAATGGGTTTGCGGGTTAGTGTTCGGATGTGTTTTTGAAGTTGTAATGATGTGGTAATAAGTTTTTTTTTGAGCATCAAACAAGTTATGTTAGTTTGAGAAATTAATGCATAAAGTGACAAAAAGGATATTTTTGTATATAAGGAGATGAGACTTGTGACTTGTGAGATGGACAGATGAAAGTTAAAGAAGAGGTAATTTGGTGGTTGAATTTAACTTTTGATAATCACTTTGTAGCAGCTAGTATGAAACTGATTATCCAAAACTGATCTTTTGACACCTAAATGATTAGATAATCATAAGGAGATTTTGTTTATCTGCACATTAAAACAGATTATTGTGACAACCAAGTTGCAATGTTGACATGGATCGGTTTCAAAACACAAATCCAAAAGTCCCCATGTCGTCTTTCTGTAACCAAACATAGGATACCAGTGAAAAGGATAAGTAATAAGATTAATCTAGGTTCAAGTTTTGATCCGAGAGTGTGTTTATTACCAGGTGAAATTCTTCTCACGATATGCTTCTCACAAAATAACCCGCAATCGGACTTGCAATCTCAATCTGAAAATGGAACCATGTCACCAGCAAGATCTTCCACAAGTTCAAGAATGTCATCTCCGTTGAGATCAGAGGAATTAACAGCTCCAATCAAGGAGGAAAAAACAAATAAAGAGAAACTTACAGGTTTAATATCTCAAATATTTAGCAGAAACAATGAATTATTACCATCAGTTGGTAATAAAATCAGTGAGTTGCCAGACGTGCCTGAAACCGATGAATCTGAGGTGTTTGAAGACAAAACTGAAGAACAGTCTTCATCATCTACAAATTTTGAAGAACTTATGAAAAAACTCGAGGAAAAAGATGAAGGCAGTGAAATGCCTGCCAATTTACCTGGAGGAATAATGTTAGATCAGATGTATGCAGTTCCACCATCTGAATTGAACTCTTTTCTCTTTTCATCTGAATCAAACTATCTGAAACAGTTAGCAGATATTCAAGGAAGTACAGATCTGCAAGTGGGGCCATGGAAATTCGACTCTGAAACTGGAAATTTAAAAAGAACGTTTACCTATGTTAAAGCACCATCTAGATTAATCAAGGCTATAAAAGCAATTGAAGATCAAACATATTTAAAAGCCGATGGTAAATGTTTTTCAGTTTTATCAAGTGTGAACACTCCCGAAGCTCCATATGCAAGCAATTATCGGGTTGAAGTTCTAACCTCCATAACACCTGGGCCTGAGCTTCCATCAGGAGAAGAATGCTCACATTTGGTGGTCTCGTGGCGAATGAATTTCTTACACAATACAATGATGAAGGGTATGATAGAAGGTGGTGCCCGCCAAGGTGTAAAGGAGAGTTTTGAACAAGTAGCGAGTCTTTTATCTGAAAAATTCAAGGTGGCTGATGTGAAAGAAGTTGGTTCAGAAAAAGAACAGGCTTTGGCTTCTTTACAGGTGGAAAAACAGTCAGATTGGAAGCTTGCGGTTCAATATTTTGCTAATTTCACAGTAATTTCCACCATTTTAATGGGATTATATGTGCTTGTTCACATATTTCTATCTATGCCTAGCACTATTCAGGGGCTTGAATTTGGTGGGTTGGATTTACCAGATTCGATTGGTGAAGTCGTTGTATGTGGAGTGCTGGTTTTACAAGGTGAAAGAGTTATGCATTTAATATCAAGATTTATGCAAGCGAGAGTGCACAAAGGTATACAAAATGTTTATCTCATAACTTTTTTATAAATTTTGGATAAAATATAACTTTTTGTTTTGATAATAATAGTAGGCGGTGATCATGGAGTAAAAGCAACGGGTGATGGATGGTTACTAACTGTTGCATTGGTTGAAGGAACCAATTTACCAACGGTTGATTCAAGTTGTTTATCTGATCCATATGTTGTTTTCACTTGCAATGGGAAAACTAGAACAAGCTCGATTAAATTTCAAAAATCTGATCCTCGCTGGAATGGTGAGTTACATTTATTTTTACTATAATAATCTTTCATTCATATAGTGTTGTTAAAAAAGTAACAAATGGTGATGTATTGCAGAAATATTTGAATTTGATGCAATGGATGACCCGCCTTCTACACTGGATGTTGATGTATATGATTTTGATGGACCTTTTGATGAAGCTGTATCTCTGGGACATACACAAATTAATTTTGTAAAAAGCAATATATCTGATTTAGGTGACGTGTGGGTCCCGCTCCAAGGGCAGTTAGCCCAAGCTTGTCAATCGAAATTGCATTTAAGGATATTTTTGAATAATACAAGAGGTAGCAATATTATTAAAGAATATTTGACCAAGATGGAAAAGGAGGTGGGAAAGAAGGTAACAAATTAACAATCTTTGGTTTCTTTTCAGATTCCAGGTCATTATTTCATAGTTCAGTTTCTTTAAATAATTGAAAATTTTTTAATCCAGATAAAATTGCGCTCACCTCAGACAAATTCAGCTTTTCAGAAGCTGTTTAAGCTTCCACCCGAGGAATTTCTGATTAATGATTTTACTTGTCATTTGAAGCGCAAAATGCCCCTTCAGGTAAGAAATGTGCTGTTACCTTTTGTTCTTTAAAAAGAAAACCAAAATGGGAACTAAGGGTTTAAAAGGTTTGCAGGGGCGTTTGTTTCTGTCAGCAAGAATAATAGGGTTTCATGCAGACTTGTTTGGACACAAGACAAACTTTTATTTTTTGTGGGAGGATATAGAAGATGTTCAAGTCGTCCCACCTACTTTGTCGTCAATGGGTAGTCCAGTTGTGGTTATAACATTACATCCAGGCAGAGGTTTGGATGCAAAACATGGCGCAAAGACACAAGATGCAGAAGGCCGGCTTAAGTTCCATTTTCAGTCATTTGTGTCTTTTAATGTTGCACACAGGTTAATTTCTTACTCATTTTTATTAACTTGGTTATAAAAAGCACGCCACAAGTGTGAAGGGGCATTCTTGCACCAGTTGGTCCAAATTGGTCTAAATTAGGGTCCAGAGGAGGCTGATAGTAAAACCAACCGTCCCCTAGGGTATATTCTAGTGGTAAAGTAGTGTACTCCCCAACCAATGGTTGTGGGTCAAATCCTGTAGAGTGGAGGTGTGGTGATGTTAGGAGTGGAGCAAGCGTAGAGTAGAAAATGTGTGTTCACCACTTCACCGGTCAAAAAAATGTAAAAACGACCAAAACAATGTAAAGATCATGAATGGTTTACTTCATGAAGAAGGCTACTATGCAAAAGAGATGAGAGAGATGCAGCTTTTGTTATACATAAATCTTATTTGGTTGTACATGGAGCAACGTCTTAGAGATTCATCTTGATCGGGTCAACTTGGGTTATGGGTCAAGTGGGATATAGTAGTAGTTTATTTATGTTTGCATGTTTTGCTTTACTATGTATGTACTTTGATGTCAATGACTGAGAAGTAAGAAAAAATGTTTTAAGCAGTAAGTTCTTCCCTCTGCTTGTTGTTTGTGTGTGATTTTGGGCCTGAACCAACATCGTGTAAGCACTTCGCCTCACGCCTTGGCTTTCGGGTTCTAAACATCTCGGAACGCTTCGTGCTTTTTAAAACCAAGATTCTTAATTCTTAATATTCAAATTGAGACTAAAAAAGTGTACTTTGTTTAAAAAACAGGACAATCATGGCTCTGTGGAGAGCTAGATCCTTAAGTCCTGAACAAAAAGCTGAAATAGCAGAAGAAGAATCTGATGATAAAAACCCACAAATGCTTGAAGATGAATCATCATCCATCAAAAGTGATGATGAATCAGAAAACAGAAGTCTCCAGAGTGAAGAAAGTGGATCCTTTTTAGGACTTGAGGACGTCAGCATGTCTGTCGTATATTCCTCTGTTCTTTCAGTTCCAGTGAGTCAACAATCACATACATTATTATTAATAATATAATATCATCATTTTAAATCCACTTTTAGTGAACATACATGTTTTGCTGACGTGGGTATGTTCCAATTTCAGTCAAATTTTGTGATGGAGTTGTTCAGTGGGAGCGAATTGGAGCGAAGAGCAATGGACAGGGCCCATTGTGTCAATTATTCAACCAGCCCATGGGAGTTTGAAAAGACCGATGTTTATCAGAGACAAACGTATTACAAGTTTGACGTTAGTGTTTCCCGTTATGGAGGAGAGGTCACCTCAAGCCAGCAAAAATCACGTCTAACTGACAGAAACGGTTGGCTTGTAGAAGAAGTCACAACTCTCCATGGGGTCCCACTTGGTGACTATTTCACTGTATGTATAGTTGTATACATAATACATTTTAACAATTATCATGAAAAGTGTGATTGTTAACTTTTGATATAATTATTGCAGCTTCATACAAAGTACCAAATAGAGGATCAAGGGTCAAGATCCACAGGATGTAAAGTGGTGGTGCATTTTGGTATTGCATGGTTGAAAAGCACCAAACATAAGAAAAAGATCACCAAGAACATACACGCGAATCTGCAAGACCGTATGATGATTATGTTCAGTACAATTGAGAAGGAATTTGTATCGGGAAAACAACAGATTCAGACTTGATTTTAGAGAGGGGAGAGAAAGAACATGGTAACTCCACTTGTAATGCTGGGAAGCAATTTTCATGGGCTCTCAGGTGATGACTGGTGATAGCAAAGATGAGATCGAAAGCTGAAAAGCTCTGGCGGGATGATTTTGTAATTTACAGTTTTATGTTTGTACAGTTGATGATTGTAATAATGCCTTTGGAATGACAAATATAGTTGTGTACAAGTGTTAGGAAGTAGGCTAGACTTCACTCATTCATATAGACATTTGTATACTGGTAAGGATGATTTTTCATATATAAACACTTGATTTCTTTCGGTGTATGAAGGTTCAAAAATTCAATAATAATCTCTTGATTAAATCTACATGATCGCGGTATCTAATAAGTTCTACCTGCTATTGGATTTGAACCTTTCGTCGTATGAAGGTGAATTTTAAACTGGGTTAAAATCAACTTTCATAAAACCTGGATAAATGATCAAGTCAAAGTAGAGCATTTAGAATCCGTATGGAAAGCACATTTTAAACAGGGCCAATGTCAACTTTTAAAGACTTGGGTTTAATGACTGAAGTCAAAGTTTTGCATTTAGAATGCAAACATATGGCTGAATTGCTCGTATTTGTAACGATTGGATAAAAAACTAGTGGATTAGAACAACATAAACTATCATTGGCCTTCTGATCCAATGATATGAAAGTGATGGTTAAAGCTTAGGATCTTTTAGGTTTCAGGTTTAAAAACAATTCAAAGAGGTTTTCCCACAAAGGTGGGTTTCCTTATTGATGGTGTTCTTGGATCAGTCAGGTCTGTAACGTTAAAATCAGTATGAATAGTTAAAATCTTGTCTCAGGAACGTTCACTCGGATATCAGAGATAGTTCCAAACGCCGTTTAAAAAAAAAAGAAAAGAAAAGAAAGAAAAACTTTAACTTAAAACACACATAACTTTCATCTATTTGAATTGTCAGACGATTAAAATATGGAAGGAAATGACATAATTGGCATAAATTTTCTCACCTACACCCTTTTTTTCTAGTATGTCAGTTTTCTTCAATTTCATGTTTTTAACTGCTTTTGTTATGAGTCTTTAGTAAGTTTTAAAGGAATTGAGAATTTGGTTTATTTTTACCAATAATCGTACATTGTGAGACTAATTATTTGGCCAACTATATGTTTCTTTCAGCATTATGTTTTCATGAAAAAACCTAAAAGTGAACGCTTAGGTGATGCGGAATTATGTTGGGGGGAGAGAAATAAAATTATCATCTGGCTCTCCTCTTTAAGTTAAACCAACTCCGAAAGTCTTGCCAAAAAGACCCAACAATCGTCACAACCACCATCTCAACAACCCATTCAACACCAGATATATTTTGCAATTTCATCCGGTGCTCAATACAACCAACAATCCTACTTCAAGCAATAAAAATACTTTTTGATGTCACAACACATTCGTCTTCTCCACTGTTAATGTGTTTTGTTTGTTCATTGTTTGTGCTCTGTTATGATTTATATTATATAATAATAATTTTTTTAGTTTATTTAAAATATACAAATGTTTTATGTTGATAAGGTTTATAAGCTAGACAAAGTAAATTGAATGAAACAGAATATGATATTATTAAAAATTACTATCAGATATCGTTATTAACTCAAATAATATCATTTTTGAATATATATTTTCATCTATGTAACGATGAAGCTACGAATAAACTTGATGAAATTTATCTATATCTATAGATTATAATAAAACTAGTTTTAGTAAACCCGTGTATTACACGGGTCGAACAAATAAAATATTAAATATAATAAAAATTTATTAAGTATAAAATGATATTCTACAATAAAATTTGATTGAAATTACGTATGAGAAAGAACAATATGTAATAAAATAATTATATCAACTTTTTAAACTTTTGTTATAAAACCTTTTTTTTCAAAAAAAATTAAATATTTTGTTTCAAAACAAACCGTATTAAAAAAATATAAATTTAAAAAAAATATTATAATTTTTAATTTTAATTATTTTTTATAAAAAATTTACTTTTTAAAAGCACTAATTTTTAAAAAAGTTCGATGATTTATAAAATTTCTTACTTTATAAAAATTATTTTTTAGAAATAACATAAATAAGAATATCTTTTTCTAAATTTATTAAAAAACTATTTTTATTCTAAAAAAAGTTAAATAATTTGATTGGTAATTAAGTTAATTATTTAATCGGAGAGAGAAGCGGTAAAATTTTGGTGAGGATAAATATGGTGATTTCATTTGTCACCCAAGATACTATTTTATTAGAGTGGAAAGATAAGGCTTTTTTGTCACTTCTTATTTTTTTAAACCATCTTTATGACACCTGGCATTACTTTAAACACTTTCATTTTATTTTCCCTTCAAAAGGCTAGTATAATAATTTAAACACTCAAACTAATTTCTCTTTTTTAATAAAAATCAATTTTATTAATTGATACATTTATCTCTTATCTAGATTTTTTAAAATCAAGTTATGTTTTTAAAAATAAACTTTATTAATAAAATTAAAAATCATATATTTTTATTAAAATAGAAATAATAAAAAAACAAAATCTTTATATAATATAAAATTTTCTAAAACACTAAACCTTTTTGAAAAATAATATTTTAAATCGGTCCTTTTTAAAAAAAATTATATAAAAATGTATAAAATTTTCTAAAAGCAGTTTTATTAAAATAATTAGAATAATTAGAAAACTGAGTTTTAAATGAACAAGATTTTTATAACAATAAATTTTTTATAAAATAATCTTAAAACAAATGTTTAAAAATAAAACTATCTAGATAAGAGTGTTAAAAAATAGTATAATTATTTTATTTCTTGAATTATTATGTATATATAATTTTAATCACATCTTATATTAAAATATCGCACTGTAACTTTTCGTGTTTATTACTAGCTATAATCCCTTTAATAAATTAGTTTTTAGCCTATCTATGTATCTAAATATCTATCTATTTATAACAAAAAAAATCTAAAATAATACTTGACACAATTGTAAGTTTTATCATACTAACTTTCTTATTTATTATTATTATTATTATTAATATTGAATACTAATAATATTAATCATACCATTTTCATATTAAAAATTATATAATTTAATAAATTAAAACCTATTTTATATTAAAAACACACTTTTTACAAACAAAAGTTTTATAAAATACAGAATATAACCAACTTTTTTTAAAATAAATTTATTTTTCTTAAAACAAAATATTTAAAACCCACATTTTTTATTAAATAAAAGTTTTATGAAAAATATATTATTATTTATTTACTTTTAATAGTTATTCATATGCAATTATAATCATATTTTATCTTCAAACATAGTTTTATAATTCGTAAATTTTTATTACTAATTTATTTAATATTTTATTATTCAACCTTTGAAATACACGGGATACTAACCTAGTGTTATAATACTTCCGCCTCAACTTGTGGTTAAGTTAGTATTGAAGTATATATATCTTTTAAAGAAAAGTAAACATCTCTCAAAAAGTAAATAAATTAATACATATAAATATTGTTTTATCTTACGAGTTCTGTATCTTGGTTATTTGAATTTTTTAAACTACCGTCGCTGCTCTGTGCGTTTATCATTATATACCCTAACCCATCTTATTTGGTATTTATTCGTTTATTCTTAAAGATAATATCTATAACCTTTAATAAAGCAAGCTTTTTTTGCCACTTGTCTTTCTTTTAAGTCATTTTTTTGTCACTTGTTATTTTTCTACACATGCACACATTAATTTTCCTTCTAAAAGAGTATTATAATAATTTAAATAATCATACAAATTTCTCTCTCTTTTTAAAAATAAAATTTATTAATTACTATATTTCTCTCTCTTATCTAAATTTTTTTAAAATCAAACTATCTTTTCATCTTTTAATTAAAATCTAAATAACAACAAACTAAAGTTTTATATAAAATGAAATTTTTTAAAACACTAAACATTTTTTAAACAAAATATTTTAAATCATTTTGTTTTTGAAAAAAATTATACACGGGTGAAATATTTTAAAACAGTCTTATTAAAACAACCTATATAATTACAAACCAAAGTTTTTAAAAAAAATATTTTTATATAAAAAACTTAAAACAAATGTTTAAAAATAAAACTATTTAGATAAGAGAGTTAAAAAATTGTTTAATTATTTTTTTTCTTGAACTATTACATATATATAATTTTAATTATATTTTATATTAAAATATTATACTGTAACTATTCGTGTTTATTTTACATATATATTTTACATTAAATTTTAATCCGTTTATTTAATGTGTTTTTAGCATATCTATCTATCTATCTATCTATAAAAACTAAAATAAGCGTAAAACAATTCTAAACCTCATTATACTTACTTTCTCATTTCTTTATATTATTAATAATAATATTGAATACTAATAATATTACTCATACCATTTTCAAATTAAAAAAAAATACATAATTTAATGAATTAAAATCTAATTTTTATTAAAAGTACACTTTGTAAAAACAAAATTTTTATAAAATACAGAATACAACGAAATTTTTTTTAAGAAAAATCATTTTTCTTAGAACAATATATTTAAAAATCACAAATTTTTATAAAACAAAATTTTAAGAAAAATACATTATTATTTATTTACTTAGCTATTTATATGTAATTATAATCATATTTTATATTCAAGCATTATTTTATAATACATAAATTTTTATTAATAATTATTTAATATTTTATTTATCAATCCGTGTATAACACGGGGACTAAACTAATAAATTAATATATCTATTATAATAAAAAAAGTTTATGAGTTGCCACTTGTCATAATATTAGACCTTTTAAGCCTAATTTTTTCGCTTTTCTCTCATATTAAATAGTTACATTAACTACTAATTATATTATTTAATTATTTTGAGATTAAAATAGTTTTTAATAAATTAAGAAAGAGTTCTTTTTATAAATATAACTTTTAAAGAAACAATCTTTTGTATAACATAAGTAATTTTTTAAAATATCAAACTTTTTTAAAAATATAAATTATTTAAAATCAATGTTTTTAGAAATTAAAATTTTTATGAACCATACAAAAATTTAATTTCAAAGTTAAAATAAGAAATTTTTAGAAAATTACATTTTTTTAAAATATTTTGATTTAGATCGGGTTTTTTAAATTTTTTTAGATTTAAAAAACTTAAAACAAAAGTTCAAAGAAAATAATATCATTATCTTTTTACTTATAGTATTTACTCATATGCAATATCAATCATATCATACTTCAAAATATCATTTTATAATTAATAATTTTTTAAACTATTTATTTCATATTTTATTTATTCAATCCGTGTAATACACGAGGTACTAACTTAGTAAGACAATATATCCAAGTTTTATATAAAAGTTTACATGCTATCTTGTTAAGTAGCTTAATGGTAAGAGTTAAAAATATAATTTAAACTTTTAATAATTTTTTTAGTTTAAAAGTAAGAATGGATGAGTTTTGAGTAGATCGAGTGTGTGAGTCATGGTTTTAATAAATAGAGTGAATTGTTGTTTTTTTCATGTTTTTATCATATTTATTATTTTCATTCAAAAAGATTATTTCCTGTATTTGGTTATCCAAAGTTTTAAAAAGTTGTCTTTTGCATCAACAAATGTTTACTTTGTTAATTTAAAATATTAAGCATGTAAATTGTAACCTTAATTTTGTCATAATTGGATTCTTTGCATGGCTGTGGTCGTGAATCATGATATAGGGGAGAGGATTACTAGAGGCTGTGATCTCTATTATACAACTATTAGCTTTATTAAACTCGTGTATTAAACGGGTTAAATAAAAAATATTAAACAAAATGAAAATTTATTAATTGCAAATTGATATTTTAAGATAACATATGATTGAAATCTTTCTTATGATAATAGAATAAAAATTTTGTTTCAAAACAAATATTTTAAAAATACGTCATTTTAAAAAAATTTCCTATTATAAATCCTAATTTTAATTATTTTTTGTTTATAAAAATTTACTTTTTAAAAACATTAATTTTAGAATATTTTGTAGTTTTAAAAAGAGTAAAATGCCATTTTAGTCCCTGACGTTTTGTTGAATTTGCCATTTCAATCCAATTTTTTTTTTTTGTCATTTCAGTCACTGTAGTTTAATAAATGTTGACATTTTCATCCACTACACTAACATCGTTAAAACTCTATTAAAACTCCGTTAAATATGAGGGTATTTTAGTCTTTTTCAACACCCTAATTATCCAATTAAAACAAATTAATTAATTAATATTTAATTAAAACTAAAAAACATATGAAGCGACTCGTGAGATCGGTCGCTTCAATTAATTTTAACACATGTTGTTCGATTAAAGTCTGTTGTGAGATTTCAATTAATCTTCACGTTTTGTTTGAGTGTGTACTGTTGTTCGATTGAGATCTACAGTTGTCACGTTTTGTTTTATTGAGGTCTACTATTGTCACGTTCAAAGATCTCAATCAAAGACTTCAATCAAATAACGGTACACGTTCGAACAAACGTGAAGATTAATTGAAATCACACGGTAGACCTCAATCGAACAACATTGGTTAGAGTTAATCGAAGCTTTTAAATCGAAGCGTCTGATCTCACTAGTGGTTTCATGTGTTTTTTAGTTTTAATTGTATATTAATTGATTAATTTATTTTAATTGGATAAATAGAATGTTCAAAAAGACTAAAATACCCTCATATTTAACGGAGTTAGTGAAGTGGATGGAAATGACAACATTTGTTAAACTATAGTGACTAAAATGGCAAAAAAAATTTTTTTGAATTGAAATGGCAAATTCAACGAAACGTTAGGGACGAAAATTACATTTTACTCTTTTAAAAAACTTTGATGTTTTAGAAAAAAATTTTATTTTATAAAAACTTATTTCTTTAGAAATAAAATTAATAAAAAATATATATCTTAATTTATTAAAAATTATTTTAATATTAAAAAGAATTAAATAATATTTTTAATAATTAATGTGATTATTTAATAGAAGAGAGGAGCGGAAAAAATTTGATGAGAATGAATATGGTGTTGTCATGTGTCCCTACTAGTTACTCTTTTATTAGAGTAGTGAGATGAGATTCTCAACGGGCTCCGACCGCCACAAAAAACCAAATTTATCCTCCTCCCTCATTAATAAAACCGACAATCTCATGATTTAATTGATGATGAAATGTTTAAAAATGAAAAGATGAAAGATTTAAGGTAGGTTTTGTGAATGAAAAAGTAACAAATGAATTAATATTATTAGCAACACGTAAACATAAATTAGATTTAATTTTTATATGCAAAACTACATAATCACCCTTTTTAATAATAGACAGTTAACGGGTATGGTTATGGTAAAAATAATGTTTAATCTAAAAAGGCTAGAAAGGATTGTGGGCTTGACACATGTCATTCTATTGTTTTTAAACAGAAGGGCATTTTGAGCATTATGTTAAATACGTCAACTCATTGTGTCTTATACATTCATCGTGTCAAATATCAGTTTATTGTCTCATATATTTTACATCATTTGTTATATGTTTTTATCATTGTGTTTTACGTTTTAGATCGTTTTGTGTAATTTTTGTCATTGTTTTTATAAATTATATAAACTTGTTATCTATCATTATATTGTACAATTAGAAGTACATAATGATATACTTTCACCAATGTATTTTTTAAAACTCATAGCATTCAAGACAATAAAATATGCTATTTTTATCATTATTTAGATTATATAAACTTGTTGTTATATATCATTGTGTTTTATAATTAAAAGTACACAATTATGTTATTTTACAAATGAATTTTAAAAACTCATAGCGTTCTAGATAACACAATGATAATTAAAAACACAATGAGCTATTGTGTTATTTTGTCATTGTTTTTAAGTATTAGATTAAATAGTTGTTAATTTATTATTGTACTTTACATATTAGAGATACATAACAATGCTATTTCACCATTATATTTTATAAAAATTCATTATTAAAAAAAAACACAATAATATTCAAAAAAGCACAATAACTATTAAAAACACACAATGAACTGCACTAAAGACAAATGACGATATATGAGCTTAAAAATCGTAAATTTTTTAATTTTATATAACAATATAATCATTTTAAAAATAAAAAATGCTCGGTTTTATGGTCTAATTTTTATAAAAAAATAATATCGTACATAAAAGTTATAAACGTTTAAAAAATAAAGGAACTTACAAAAAGCTTTCAATGACTTTTTCTAAAATACTCACCTAACAAATTTTTTTTACAATTTAATTTTAACTATTGATTAAAAAGACTGATTGTTGAGATTACTTTTTACACTTTTTTAGTTTTAAAAGCCTTTGTATTTGAACTTTTCCCGATAGTTAACATTTAATATAACATAAAACTTTTTTAGTTGAAATTAATAAATTTTAAAAACTTTAGATACTTAGATGCAAAAAATTTATTTTTTTATGAAAATAACAAATATGACAAATTATGCTAAAAGAGAATTCACTAAAAAAAAATACAAGAGTTAATTTCAATTTTGCCACACAAGGTTTGACAAAAGTAATAATTTTTATTTAAAAGCTTTAAAACATCAATTTTATTTCAGAAATTTTATTATTTGTATTAATTTCAGCACAAAAGTTTTATTATTTGTATTTAAGTTGAAACAACTTATGAAACTTTTGAATTAAATTGAAACAATATATAATAACTTTAAAAGAAAATTAATATTTTTAATATTTTAAAAACAAATAGTTATTTTTATCGAAACCAAGTAAAATCAAATTTAACTCAAAATAAAACAAAAGTTTACATGTGTCTCTCTCACATACCGTCCCCCTCCCCCTCTCTCGGTGAGAGTGGAAAATCAGCAAGGTAGAGCTCAACGCAGTGATCAGCTTAAACCCTCATCTCCCTTCGATTTTGTGTTCTTCTTAAGGTCAATTCAACACTCTTCTATTTCGATCTTCATTCACTTAATGCATTCTTCGTATGTGTCTAATTAGGTCATTTTTTGATTTTGTTAACAACAACGTGGTTAGCGAGTTTCAATTTAAAGCCCTAACATTGATGTTTATCATCTCACTTTGTGTGTGTTTGTATGTTGTTAGCAGAAGAAAATGTCTGATAAAGGAGGAAAAGGGGGGAAGTCTGCATTGAAATCTCCAGGTAAAACCCTAATTCAATCTCAAAGCTTTTATGTTCTTCATTTCATGCTTTAATTTGAACAATTTTTTGTCAGTTTTTGAATTAATTTCTAGAAATGCTTGATAGTTGAGTTGCTAATTTCTGTGTAGCTTCTAAAGGAAACGATGATAAGTTGAAGGGAAGGAAAGTTCAGTTTGATAATGAAGGTTTAACCCCACTGATTTCACTTGATTTATTACCCATTCTCTGGTTTAACCTTAGTTTTAAAAAGTGCGCCTGATGCGCCTGGGTAGGAGGTCATCCCTCCTGACTGCATGAGGCGAAGGGCGCGCTTGAGCCGATGGTCAAGATCTCACGAGGTTCTAGCTTCGTGCTTCTTGTAGGTTGTACATAGAGGTTATTATCTATAATAAATTACATATAGAGGTTTAACTATCTTAATTTGGGATGGATGATGATAGATACCTACCGAAAATGTAAAAAAATATCATATAAATACCTGATGCATGTGCCTTTGCATTGGCTGCAATGACCTTACCGCCTTGGTGCGCCTCATGGATTTTAAAACTATGGGATTAAATCACATTTTCCGTATTGATTTTGCTATGTACATGATAATGGTATTGCAGATATGTTTGATGAGAAGTTTGAGACTAATGGAAATGGAAAATCTAATGGGAAAGGTGATACCTCTTTTTCCAAAGGTATGATTGTAGAACCATTTGTATTATTTTTGTTTTTCTTTAAAATTCTGTTGCTTATATTGTATGCATACTTATTTAATTCTGAAGGCAAAGGGGGAAAGGGAGACAAGGGAGGATCTGGAAAGAAAGAACCTCCTCCACTTCTGCTTACGGTTGAACAGGGTTAGTATTTGTTCTTTAGCTATTAATCCTGATGAAATTTATATTAAATATGTATTGCTTTAAGTGATTGTGATGGTATTTGTAGTCTTAACATCTGGTATCCATCATTATGCAGAGCTTCCTGAGAACGCTAAGTGTTTGATGAACTGTGAAGCTGCACAAATCTTGCAAGGAATCCAAGATCATATGGTGCTACTGTCCAAGGATCCCACAATTAAAATCCCAAGGTGGGAAGTTATAAGCTACATTTTGATTTTTCTTAGAGGTGGCACAATGGGTGGGTCAAATGGGTTGGGTACGGGTGAAAGCAGGTGGTGATTCGGGTTGGGTCAAAATGACACACTGCTGAACTTGTATCGTTTTTCCAGTTCGTTTGACAGGGCATTGCAGTATGCCAACACAGGCAATTTTTACACCAACCCGCAGTCCGTTAAACAAGTATTGGAGTATCCTTTACAGCATATATCAGTTCATATATATTTTGTTTCTTTTTTGTTCTCTTTTAATGCCACATTTATTATATTTTTCATAAATCTTAGCAACTTGTACTGATCCCTTAACTCAAATCTAGATCTCTCAAGAAACAAGATGTTTCTGACAGCGAGGTATTAATCTAAACCTCAAAAGCTTGTTTTCTAATATACAACTTTGTATCTTGATAAAGAAATTAAATTATTTCAGATATGTGTCATTGCAAATACTGGAATTGACTCTACTGGTAAAGCTTTTGCTCTCATGCCATCGCTAAAGGTATGATACGCCTTTGTGTTTTATATTCCTTTGCTTTTACTTGCATTAAAAGTTATCTTGTCTTGCAGGCCAAGAAAAGCAAGGTAAAGGAATCCTTGAGTACTGCATTGACTGAGCTGAAGAAGCTGAAAACCGTTACAGAAAGCACTATAGTGCTCGACTGAAGGAACATGTATTCTACCTTTAACCTGAATATTTGGCTGACTTTGATGCGTAGGAAAATGCTGACGTGGCTTTTATTGTGTAGATGCAAATACGTTGTGATTTGCCTGATATGTACCCGTTGCTTTTCACATAACAGTTGATGTTTTGGGTTCGAGTTTTTGTTCAAGTTCTCTGAAAATCAGGCTGAGCAGTGACTGATCTAACCCAAGCCCATTTGTGGTCGTTAGTGCTGACTGGATTCTTGGTGTTCGCCACCTCATCCATAGGAATGTAAGCATAGTTACCATTTATCGGGCCCGTCACAAACCCTGTGTAGCCCGCCATAATCCCATGAATAGCAGAATGGGCCAACAAGGTACAGTATAAGTTATCAGTAGCATTGGCCGTAACAGCCCGTATCATGTAAGTAGGGTCTATATACTTAACCGTAAACAACTCACCCTTGTGATCCCTCTCCCACCATTTCTTGAGCTCGGAATTCAACCACGCCCCGACATCCAAAAAAACAGGATTTCCCGAATCATCCGTTTTCTGTGTTTGTGAATCAGTCCTGGGAATAATATCCTGGCCTGCTCCTTCCGCCACCACGATGACCGCATGCCCGTTTTCTTTCAACCGAAGATCGATAAACTCGAATAAACCGCCTTTTCCTTCAAGGTAGAAGTCGTTTTCAGGTATCAAACAGCAGTCTACATCACAACTGCTTAGGGTTGCATCGAGGGTGATGTGTCCTGTGTTCCGACCCATGAGCTTGACCAGGCCTATACCATTGGGTGCACTTTCGGCTTCTACATGGGCTGCACTTATAGCCTGTTGAGCCATCTCCACAGCTGTTTGGAACCCAAATGACCTGTCAATGATTCCCACATCGTTGTCCACTGTTTTAGGTATCCCAGCAACGGCAATGTTTAGCTTACGACGCTGAATCTCGTTGAATATTTGTACCGCCCCTCGTAGTGTCCCGTCTCCTCCAATAATGTACACCTGTTCAGGATCAAGGCAGGTTACCATGAGCTTTATTCAAGTATGTCATGCTATCTAGTATCTAGATAGATGTAACAGGTCGGGTCGGGTCGGTCAGGTCATAACTGATAACCCAATGGATCCAAGAACTTGTTGATCCAATAATTGTTCCACTAAATCGAAAATGAAAATTTCAAGAATGAACCTGGTTAAATCCGCGATTTTGAATGGCATCTACAATCTTGTGAAGATCAAAACCACCTCTGGAAGTTTCAAGTACAGTGCCCCCTCTCTTGTGCCAGTTATGAACCAGTTTCGGGTCAAGCTTTACCGGGTCACCCGTATAAAACCCACGGTAACCTGCCTTGATCCCGAATATCTCCCTTACCCCATACAGCTCCCATAACCCAACCACCAGTTCTCTGATGACAGTGTTCAACCCAGGACAAAGACCTCCACACGTAACAATGGCGGCTCGCACCTGTTTAGGATCAAAGAAGATCTCCTTGCGGGGTCCGGCATGGTGGTAGGCCAAGTGAGGTGCAGATGACGGGAAGTTGCCTGAGAAATCAAAGACGATTTGACGGAGGATGATGTCGGAATGGGAGATGTAGAATCCATCTTTGTAGGAATGGTGGTAGAAGGTGTTGTGTTGTAAAGGATTGGTGTGGGTTTGAAGGTTGGGGAGGTAGTCAGTGAGGTGAGGGAGTCGTTTCAGTTTGACGTTAATCGGAGAGATCGTGAGGCTTTCGAGCTGGTCTTGGACATGGTCGGTGTTCATGGTTGGTTTATTCCGGTGGCCGGCCGGTAAGATGATTAAAGGGGAGGTTAGTTAATCTGGTGATGAAGAGAATTGAAGGGAGATGGATGTAATCATCCAACACTTGGACATACCACAAGAGTTGTAGGGTAACCTCAACCAAATTTTACTCTATAATCAACATGATAGAGTTTTCAATTTGGTATATCAAATTTTAAATATTAGGGCCAACTGCAAATTTTCAAATTTATGAAATTACATATTTTCCCGAAGTATACTTAAAAAAACATTATATTTTATGTATTAAAAATTGTGTTTTAAAAAAATATGTAATTTTTTTTATGGAGGGGAGGATATATGTAATTCTCCCTAGTTATCAAATGAGTATTATGTCCTTGCGTGATGTTGTGAAAAGACGTTTAAGTTCATGATAGAGTTCAAATCAAAGTAAACGTAGTGACACGTTAAATTGTGAAAATAATCTATTTTTCATAAAAGTTGATATAAAAAAGAATGAAACTTTTACGTAAGAGAGGGCGTGAACCGTAAAAAGTTAACACACATTTCTTTATACAAAGAGATCGAAACCTTTTGTTATTCGAGGACATTAACCATTAAAAAAACTAACATTCAAACGTAAATAAAAATCAACATATACAAAAACTTAAAGAGTACAATTTAAATTAAAATAAAAGAAACCAAAATAACATACCAGTAAGAAAACCAAAAAAATTAAATAAAAACAAGAAAAGATGAAAATTGAACAAATCGGCCACGAATGAGGTGGCGATGGTTCGAAACAAACTCCTCTACTAAGTTGTAACTTGTTTTTAGTTCTAATGAAGTGTGAGACATGGATATGAATTTTTTGTGAGATCGAGGTAACTTTGTGTTCATGTTTCATGCTTCTTCATCCACCAACCCTACGTATTGCAATTACGTCAGAATTGCAATATATATTTTCATCTAACCCTAATTCATTGATGTGTCAACAGGGACACAAAAACATAAGGTTGCTTCTCCGTTAGGGTGATCTTTTAATTGACATTGAAAATGAAAATTTTATAATGTCAATAATCAAATTGTTTATATGAATTATAATCGGTTAATGGATCATAATTTGAATGATTAAAATCTAATTTGCCTAAGTTTGTTGTTACTAAGAAAAAATGTATACTACACAAGTACGCACATGTTTTAAAAGAAAAATAAAAGATTACAACTTTAAATATCAATACATTTTCTAATGTTAGGGTTCATGCATAAACTTTAATAAGAGGTTTTGCGATATGATAGTATTATAGTAAAAATAGTATTTATTCTAAAAAGACTAAAATGATTGTATACTTGATACGTGCCCTTTTATTCTTTTAAAAAAAGTGCATTTTGGTTATTTTAAAAATAAAAAACGATCGTTTTTATGATATATTTTTTATAAAAAAATACCGTCTTACATAAAAGTTATGAATGTTTAAAAAATAAAAAAACTTGAAAAAAGTCAACAAAAGTATATACCCATTTAACTATGGTTTTAAAAACCGGACCGGACCGGCCGGTCCGACCGGTTGGACCAGGAACCGGACTCAAATCCAGTCCGGTTCGGTGCTTAAAACCGTTTTAATATTGAACCAGTGGTCGGATCGGTTGAACAGGTCGAACCGGCGGTCGGAACAGGAACCAGACCGGTTGAACCGGGGGTCGGACCGGCTGAACCGATTTTTTTATATAATTTTTTATTTTTCTGTAACTTTTACATATAAAAAATAATTATAATTTTATCCGGTTCTTATATTCGGTCCAACCGGTTGAACCGGTTCGACCAGCGAACCAGTAAGACGTCTGGTTCATTGTCCGGTCCGGTTTTGAAAACATTGCATTTAACAATTTTTTTCTTATAATTTGATCTTAACCATTGATTAAAAAGATTAATGGTTGAGATTACTTATTAGAATTTCTAGTTTTATAATACTTTTTATTTGAACATTTCCCTTTGCGATATGGTTTTCACGATTTTGAAGTTAAATAATTTGTAATGGTTTTTATAGTCTTTTAATTAAACAAATAATTTTATGAGACTTTTTTTTTAAACCTTTCCCCTTGCGATATGATTTTAACGGTTTTTACGTTTTTGTAATGGTTTTTATAGCCTCTTAATTAAACAAAGTCAAACCATTATATAACTAAAGGACAATTGGGCTTATTGATCGGTATAAAAAAGTTACATATTTTAAGTGATTTATCAGCTAATCATAGTCTATTTAATTAGTTTTGTTAGCTTTTTTAATAATTAATTTTGAACGGATGAAAAATTATATAGTTTAAACGATTTTCAAAATCGATTTTAGATATCAGTTATAACAAAAAAGAGATTAATTGAAACAAACTGATCCTTCAAAATAGAATTGAATTTCAACTTTTATATAACATAGAAACTCAACCAAATAATTTAAACTCAAATAAATTATTAATGTACAACATATAACATGTTAGAAAAAATATGTAAATGTCCCTTCAATCTATAATATATAATATATAACTTATAACATATTACTTTTAATCTATAATACATAAAATTTATAATTTATAACTATAATTTATAAGTTATAACTTACAACCTATAACTTAAAATTTATAATGTATAACGTATACCGTTTAATTTATACTTTATAACATATAACTTATATTTATACTGTATAATTTTTAATTTATAATATTTATATGTACGATGATTGCACCAAATTGAAGTGAATTAACATGTTACGTCTCTGTTACATGATAATATGTTTATCCCGATTAAGATGGCGAATTCACAGAGGCCTCAAAATTGAATATATGCTGATAAGCATTCAACCCCATTTGGATTAATGTGATGATAAAACAAAATACACATAATATTAATCTTTATCTTAATCAACAACCAAGAAGACTCCTACTATACCTCTACGTACATATGAATCCTATAAATACATGCATTCATTCGTCCATCAAGAACACTCAATCAAAACTCCATTGCAGATCAATAACAAATGCATAACATGAAGGTTTTTAAAGTTCTTCTCGCCATCTTCATCGCTTTATGCTTGTTGCAATCGTCGTCTTCCGCAATCAATAGCAAAAAGGTATGTTAAAGATGAGTTCGTTAAAGAAAAAACATGAGTTAAACCTTTTAGTTGTTGTCTGTTGTAAGCCTGTAACATGCATGCAAACTAATGTTTTCTTTTGTGTGTATTATTCGATTTTCGCAGTCTTATATCGTCTACTTGCGAGGAATAGATCATGAACTCGAAGCATCTCAGATCAAAGATTCTCACTTTGAGTTTCTTGGTTCGATATTAGGGAGGTAAATCTGCATACAAATGCAAAACATAACATAATAAGTTTACTTTTAATCTTCTTTTATGCATACTGAACAAAAATATATTGTGTTTTGAAACAGCAAAGAGAAGGTAGATGAAGCCATGATATACTCTTATAATAAACAGTTTAACGGCTTCGCTGCTGTTCTTGATGAAGAAGATGCTGCTAGAATTGCAGGTTTGTTATGTTCTCATAACAAAAGACTTATTCATTGTATCGAAATCTTTAGCAATTGTCGTTAACTCGCATTTGTGTGATGTATATAGAGCATCCGGATGTGGTGACTGTGATTCAGAATAAAGCGCGAAAGTTACACACAACGCGCTCTTGGGATTTCTTACAGCTTGAAAAGGATGGTGTCATCGCTTCGTCTTCTTTGTGGTCGAAAGCAAAATTTGGTGAAAACATCATCATTGCCAATCTTGACACTGGTAACTTGTTTTGTGATCTCCTGATCAGTTTCAAGTGTTACATCTTGATTTTATAGTTTTATCATATGTCAGGTATATACTGTTTATGTTTGTTTGTTTGTTAGGTGTTTGGCCTGAATCAAAAAGCTTTAGTGGCAACGATTATGGACCGATTCCATCTAAGTGGAAGGGTGGATGTGAGAATGAAACCTTAGTTCATTGCAACAAGTAAGCATAAGACTTCTTTGTTCTTTTTAGTAAAATGCGTGATATTACTGAGTATGTTTGTTTATTTGTTTGTTATTTTTAGATATTTGTATATTTTGATGTTTGCAGTAAACTTATTGGTGCTAAGTACTATAACAAAGGTTATCAAGCCACATATGGAAAATTTGATCCTTCACTTAACAATGCGCGTGATCATGAAGGACACGGTAGCCATACTTTATCTACCGCAGGTGGTAACTTTGTACCTGACGTGAGCATCAATGGGATCGCGTTTGGAACCGCTAAAGGTGGTTCACCACGAGCCCGAGTGGCAGCTTACAAGGTCTGCTGGCCACCTACCAATTTAGGAGGTGAATGTGACGATGCAGATATAGTCAAAGGGTTTGAAACCGCGATCCATGATGGTGTTGACGTTATATCAGTATCTCTTGGTGGATCACCTGCTGATTACATGGATGATGGTCTAGCCATTGCATCATACCATGCTGTCAAGAAAGGTGTCACTGTTGTGTTTTCTGCAGGGAATGATGGACCCAAACCTGGAACCGTCACCAATGTGGCTCCTTGGGTCATAACCGTAGCGGCTAGCACCATTGACCGCGAGTTTCAGTCTTTTGTTGACCTTGATAGTGGACTTACCCTAAAGGTTCAAACATTCATACTCTATTAGTTTACCAATTAGCTTGTCTTCCTTTTGAGTTATAAACATATAGTTTTTCTTCTTGTGTTTTGAAATAATAGGGATTAAGCATGTCTAAACCCTTGCCACATTCTGGTTTTTATCCTCTACTTAATGCTGCAAATGCTAAAGCTGAAAACGCCACAACGATGAATGCGTAAGTATTGCTATTTTCTTGAAACATTTGCTTAATTAGTTTAGCGCGGTTTGTATATTAATATTGTTTGTGTATGTATGTGTAGAGCGCTTTGCATGCCGGGTGCACTTGACCCGAAGAAGGTTCAAGGGAAGATTTTGGTGTGCTTAAGGGGAGGCAATGGTAGGGTCGACAAGGGCACACAAGCTAAACTTGCTGGTGCGGCTGGCATGATTCTTTGCAATGATAAAACCACTGCTGATGAAATAATAGCCGATCCTCATGTGCTGCCAGCAACACACATCACGTACGCTGATGGGCTTCGGCTCTATGAGTATCTCAACTCGACCAAGTAACTACCATCAACCCAATCTGGCCCATTTTGTCACCTCTTATCATTATATCTTTGATGTCACTAACATGTATGTTATGTTGATGTAGGGAACCACAGGGGTACATGACCCATCCGCAAGCTGCTATAAACGTAAAGCCTGCTCCATTCATGGCTGGGTTCTCTTCTAGGGGCCCGAATTCAGTCACACCCGAGATTCTTAAGGTGTTTGATCTTCCAACTGATATTTTGTTTTACATGCTGTAACTGAAACATAACTATCTTAACTTTATAAAAATGTGCAGCCTGATATTACCGCGCCTGGAGTGAATATCATCGCAGCATTCTCCGAAGATGAACAACCAATACTACCATATAACATAGAATCAGGTACTTCAATGTCTTGCCCACATGTTTCTGGAATTGTCGGTCTGCTCAAAAGTGTCCACCCTGACTGGAGCCCTGCCGCCATCAAATCCGCCATCATGACCACTGGTAAACTTAACAATTATCACATGATCAGTTAACTTCTAACTGTCTCAAATATGTTAGTTTAATAACTGTTTATTATATCTGTGTGTATTTGTGCAGCAACTATAGAAGACAACAGAGGCAAACCGATGATGGATGATGCTAAAAACGAGGCGAGCCCATTTAGCCGTGGTGCTGGACATATTGATCCCAATGCCGCGATGAATCCTGGACTGGTTTATGACTTAACCCCAAATGATTATCTTGACTTCCTATGCACTAGAGGATACAACAAAACCATCATTCAGAAGTTTTCTGATCAGCCTTACAAATGTCCTGAGAACAACAGCATCTTAGACTTCAACTACCCGTCCATAACTGTCCATAAACTTAACGGTACAGCCACTGTCACGAGAAGATTGACGAATGTGGGCCCACGTGGCGTCTATAGAGTTGCTGTTAAGAGTCCTGCTGGGATATCTGTCGATGTGAAACCGAACATTCTTGCATTCGGGAAGAAGGGTGAAGTGAAGAAGTTTGAGTTGACAATGAAAGCTGATGGAACAAGTGTAATTAGAGATTATGTTTTTGGTGAGCTAACATGGTCTAATGGCAAGCATTACCATGTGAACAGCCCCATTGTGGTTTCTGTGGCCTAAACCATTTATTAGTAGTTGCATTAAGTAATGACTTGTTACTTATTAGTTTTTTATTTTTGAATTTTGTTTAGAAGAACTCTTTCAGTTGAATATTAGGTTTTATGTGGTGAATATTATTATATTGATGGATTTATTATGCTTTTAATTTTATAAAAAAGTGATTTAACTGTACGATTCCTTAGCTCTGTTATTTGAAGTTACTTCTTTTCCTCAAATTATTTGAAGTTATATTTTTTCTTTCTTATTTACTAATGTGGGATCACAATTTATAAACTTATTATAAGAAATTTGATTTTGAAAAGATTAGGCTGACATATACAGCAATACATATGACTTTTCAAGCACAGAAGTTCACCCTTTGTCAATCTTGCAGAGGTAAACAAAGGTTTCTTTAGACCTTTGTCTGCAATGGCACTTATACCAACATGCTAGCACTTGAGGAATGAAAAACTGTTGAACTCATGAGATGATGTAATAGCATACATCTTTGTGAATATAGAAAACATACCAAGGTTGTGATACAATAGTCAATCTTAAGAAGCAAGACTAATAGCTGCAGGGCTATGAAGCATTAAAATACCTGAGTTCGTTTTCTTTTTGAACGCCAAACTCACACATCCTCTAATTTAATCCTAATCTACTCCTATTAACTAACGCCACCAACCCTCACTAGTTGGTAAGAGGAATACACCCTTTATCACCAGAATGTCCCCATAAAGGACACATAAGTTGTTAGTTAACGATAGAATATAGCACCAATGATCATTGTAAAATCTTGTTAATTAACATTATTAAAGGTATTAGTATTAGAACAATAACTAGTCTTATTGACCATCAAAATGGTAAAAAAGTTACCCTTAAGTCAATATTTGCATCCTTTATAAGCTTCTAGAAGTTATTAAATACAATGTTCTGAAGCCAAACATGAGAGTCTGTCTCTTGTTTAACATATCTTGCAAATAACAGTTTCAAGTTGATGTCTCATCATATGATGAGAAAGTCTTGATAACAAACACAGGATCTCCCACTTTAATTACCTTTGTATTTCCTTCATTCAAATCACTGCATACCATATTTTGTCCAAAGTAGACCTGCAAATCCATTAGAATTATAATAAGCATGATTAAATGAACATAATCAAACCATATTTTATTAGTTATAGATGTTAAGAGCATCACCATTCCTTGTCCCTTTTGACCGGGACGCAACACTTTTCCTGACCGAAACTTCACAAGAGTTTCAGTCGGCTCAGAAGCAGAAAGTGCGTTTTCTTGATTAATTGTGGGTACCTGAAAAACACTCAGCAGAAAGAGTGTAAGAATTAAGAACAAATGCTGATTATATTAGGGCAACATAATAAGGTAAACCAAATTTAGTCAAATATCTGTTTCAGGTAACTAACCCTTTTTACCATGTAAAAAACAACAAAGTTTCAAACTTTCGATATGAGGAAATCTTCCTAGTTAACAGGTTTTAGGCGTCATGTCAGAAAAAGTATTTTGACAGGCAAACAGGTCAGATTACTTTAAATCAAGATATCAGAGAATTGGTGTTGCCTTGAATCAAAATGTTGAAGCTTTGATGGTTCTTTATGGCTCAAAAATTACTCGTAATTTCAAATAATTTGATGGTTACCTTTTTTTTATGCAATTAGCCCACTTTATCAACAGGCAGCTATTGCTTATATGAAGATAGCTAACAGCACAAAAGAGCAGGTATACTCTTTACCTTACAACGGGAGCAAAGCTTGACGCCATGGAATGTTAAATTTTCTATTTTAATTTCCTTCCATAGGTCCTCAGAAAACGGTGCACACCCATCAACCAAAATGCTGAAAATCGTAAATACAATCTCAAATTATGTGAATATGGTGTCCGGGAAGGAGGGGTCAGGCGGCTCGAGTAAATGAGTATCCGAGTAGTTTTACTACATGCCAAAATGGGCCAGGTAGACCCGTAAACATGTCTTTCTGTAATGTGAATAATCAAGGTAGTAAATATGATTACAAAGCTTAAACTATTGAATTAATAATCTAATATTATAATAAATCTATTTAAGAGGTTCTAACTTCTAAGTATTTGACATGTTCAAGCCTTTTAATTATTGGCCAAGTTTTAACTTTTATCCATTTGAACCATCTTGAATGACTAAGGTTGTAAATATAGATACATACTTTGGTCTAAACCGGTTTATTGGTAAAGGTTCCTCGAGTCGCTCATTCAATGAATCTAGAGATCCCTGCCAAAAAGCATAAAATTTAATAACTATTTACAAAATTAATACAAGAACAAATTTGAAAACCAACCTGGGAAGCTAAAAGGAATGGATATCCATCAGAAAACAAAACTCTGTATCCAGGTGCATAAGCTGGATCCACAGGTCTAGTCTCCGACTCTGTAACGACATACTTTAAATGTTACTGAAAGTCACATAGGTAGTGAAATGGGCGGTCAGACAAGTTGCTTAAAGGTCAATACTCAATTCAAATACCGCATTGGGTTGACCAGAAGTTCCAAGTTTTTATATGAACTATTAGTGTGAAATATGATTTTGAAACTTACACTAATTCATTGATAATCATATATTCTACAATACTATTGGGCTACTCAACACGTTTGACCTTCTTGACTCATTTTCTTTTTAAGTTTTTCCTGGCACTATATTTCTGTGTTTGAAATGTTGGAGATCAAACATAACCCAAATCAACCAATTGATGAACAAATAGGCCATTATTACCTTCATTAAAACGCACCAACCGACTTGGCTTGCCAAGATAATTAGTGAACCATTCAGATGCCTCATCTCCCTCATCCAAAGCAGACCCTGACCATTCCCAAACCGAGACACCTTCACATATTTGAGATGGTTTACACAGTGAGACCTTTAGCTCATCCATCCCCGGTGCTCTTATAACTAATTATTGCATTAAACATCATCAGTGATTCAACATTAAACTCATACTAAAGAGAAAGAAACTAGAGAAATGATGGCATAACCCTTGGATCGGGCTTATATAGGTTTGGCCCATCAAGCCTGATTTCATCCACATTCCCCTCTTTTCGAGGGGGGGAATGTGGGCGCATTAGGCTCAATGGGCAGACCTACCTAAGCCTATTCAAGGGTTAAGTTATGTCATCAAGAAACATGAGAGATTATTATCTACCTAAGTAAGAGCTGTTGTTTGGCTCCCAACCCACTGCAAATGCATCCTTGGGCAACTCTACTTGAACTAAAGCTAACTTTGGATCCACTCTTTGTGTAGAAGCTCTGCCTTTGGAATTCACAACAACCCACTGTCTATCCCATCTAAACCCTGTTTATCAACATCAAAGATAGAAACTTTATCCTAATCACAGGTAGTTTCAAGCTAGCATTTTTACTTCAGTTCCACGTGGAAATTGAGAAATACAAAGGGGAAAGAATCACATGGAGGTTGAAATTTACAGATAATCTTGAAACATAAAGCAACTGAAGTCAGAATAGATGAAGGATAAAGTATATGAAGGGAGATAGGGTGAATCACCAGTGGAAGAGAGGGGTGCTTGTGAAAGGGAGATGCCTCTGCAGGATTTGATGGGATAGAGGAAGATTGATTTCACTTTGGCTACTGATTCTGCCATTACTCCCTCGACAAGACCTGGATTTCTTGATCAAAATGCTGCTCTTATATGCGAATTGGGAAGGTAGGCGAAAGTTTGAAAGCACCCCAGTGATTGAACATTTGTACATCTTTTATCTCTGTATATATGTATCACTCTACTAATAAATAAAAATTAAATCCAAACATTTGTTATCATACTAGGTTATTTAATAATTTTTTATATTATTAATTATATAACAGTAAATTTATTTAGCTCGTGTTTTACACGAGATTGTAACCTACTTCTTTATATATATTAAAAGAAAAAAAGATTTTAACACATCTAATAAAAAAAGGTTTATTTGTAACACATGGCGCATTTATTTTTAATAAATAATTATATTAACTACCAATATTTTACTTAATTATTTTTAAGATTAAAAATATTTTTTATAAATTAAGAAATAGATATTTTACAAATGTAATTTCTAAATAAATAACTTTTATAAAATAAAAAATTCTCTAAAACATCAAACTTTTTAAAAAAATACGAAATATTTTAAGACTTCTGTTTTATTTAATTATGAACAAAAATAACTAAAATTTAAAGTTATAATAAGAAAACTTTTAAAAATGATATTTTTGAAAAATGATTTGTTTTGATACAAAATGTTTAAAAAAAACATTAAAAAAAAATGAAAAATAAAAGTATAAAATACAACATCATTGTTTTATTATGTAAGGTCTTTACTCATATATAATTTCAATAATATTATAACTCAAGATATTGTTTTATAATTCTTTAACTTTTGTTACTAACTATTTAATATTTATTTATTCAACCCGTGTAATACACGAGATACTAACCTAGTTCTCTATATATATTAAAAGAAAAAAAATTTAACACATGACAAAATTTAAGTCAAAACATTATCACATGACAAGATTTAAACCAAAGCATTAACACATGACATCATGTCAATCGACAAATTTAACTTTTTTCCCTTACTTAACAATCAATTATTGTAAATTAATATAATTTCCATAATTATTATCCTTAACATGTTGAGATCATTATTAAATAATCAATACTAAATTTAGAAAAATTAAAATAATCAATACTAATTTTAGGAAAAATAACTACATATCAATTTTAAATTTGAATTTTATATTCTTGCCATATTTAATTATAAATATTCAAATCTTTTTTGACTGGAAAAGATTTATCATGTAAAATCATCCTAATTTTCAAAGTTTCCTTTTAAATTTTATATATAAATTCTTGCCTTAATTAACTATAAATTATACTAAACTTAACATCGTTTCCCTAATTATTATCAACTTTTCTTATATATATACACATATTAAATTGTCAGTATATATACAATTACTAACGATTTCATTCTACTACACAAATCTTTTTTTTTTCTTTCACAAAACTATAATAATGACATCCAACATGGTGAATACTTTCCGGTAATATTCATAATCAATTCATTATTTTTTATTTTATAGTTATCACGCTTCATACGTATACATTTTTTTTTAATCTACAGGTCATTTACGACATCTGATATTACTTTATTGAAGGATCTTAATATAACACGTAATGATTATACCATCAATGTTTGAATAATTCGTCTTTAGAAACAGTCAATGTATACTAATCCATCAGAAGATGATTCCCCCTAACTGTGTGTTTTGTCATGACTATAAACAAGAGAAAGTGTCAATATTTATCAAGAATTGGTTTGTTTTAAAACAACCCTATTTTACATATAGACAACTCTATGTCACATTGTAAAGAGTTACGAGACGAGATGGATTAAAGTTGGTTATATTAGATAACAATGGTGAAATTTCAAGTAAAACCTCAAATGTTGTATATAAGGAGGTTTTTAGATATTTGTAAATATTTACTTTTTTTCAAATGTATTACAGTTTTTCATGTAAGTTTATTGTGCACATATTTTCTTAACTCTTATATTCTTATACATTACTGTCTTATATTTTTATGAATAATTAATTTTTCATTCTTTTCATGAAGAATTAATTTTTTCAACTCGTGTAACACATTGGTCGTTAAGCTAGTTTATTTATAAAATAAACCTCAATTGTTCATATTAATTTTGATGCGTTGCGTCTGGCTCACTCAGCCACATCATCAAGGACAAAATCACAACTACAAGAAAACATCATTAAGTCATGTTTAAACATAAGATTTAAAAGACCTTAAACTCAAACCATCACCCTCGTATGCTATTAGACCAGAAGGTCATTGGCGACACCGCGACGGGCATGGTCCTCTCAGTTACATTTGAAAATATTGTTAGTTAATTTTGAAATGAATATTGTTAATATAAATAAAAGGAAAATAAAAATGGTGTTGTCATGTATGTAAGCATAGATGCGAAACCTTTCAAAAATACGTTTTTTTGATTAAAAAACTTGGAAGTTAAAACGCAAACACATTTTTACTTTTTTTATTTGTGATTCATGTTTCGTTCATTTTTTCTTATTTTTATCCATTGAATAACATGTTATTTATCACTAATTAACCGTGATATTTCTAGCTCAAGATAATAGTTAACATTCAGTAGGTATTCGTTGTAATTGGCATCAAATATGAAAACATAGAAAAACTAAATAGATTAGTATAGTAACCGGAAATTTGAGATTCGAAAACTAACAAGAAGCAAAATGGAACAAGGGTATTTTTTTTTCTTAGGATTGTTTTATCTAGAAGTATATGAGTGAAAGATATATTTCAAAGGGAATGAAAGAAATAAGGAAAACAGAAAAACATAAATTACGGATCGATAACGAAAATAAAAAGGATGTTTTAGTTTTAGTTATATAGTTGGTATTGCATCTAAGCTAACCTGTGTGACAATATCTTATTCACTTTCCTTAATATATAAATAGGGTATTTGAAATTAAATTTTTAATAACAAAAAACAATTAATCTATAGTATCTAATAAAATAATGTTTCTTTTGCCACTTGTCATTTTCTTAAACCACCATTTTGACACTTGTCATTATTTTAAACATCCTCACTTTATTTTTCCTGCAAAAGGGTATTATAGTAATTTAAACACTCAAACTAAGTTATCTCTTAATAAAAATCAATTTTATTAATTGATACTTTCTCTCTCTTATCTAGATTTTTTAAAATCAAGCTATATTTTTAAAAAATAAAATTTTATTAAGAAAATTAAAATTCACATCTTTTTATTAACATAGAAATCATAAAAAAACAAAATTTTTATATAATATAAAAATTTTTAAAATATTAAACCTTTTTTAAATAAAATATCTTAAATCGGTTCTTTTTTTAAAAAAATATAAAAATTATGAAATTTTCTAAAAGCAGTTTTATTGAAACAAGCAGAATAATTAGAAACCCGAGTTTTTAATAAACAAGATTTTTACAAACAATAATTTTTTTATAATAAAACATCTTAGCACCAATGTTTAAAAATGAAACTATTTAGGTAAGAGAGTTAAAAAATAGTATAATTGTTTTATTTCTTGAGCTATTACGTATATATAATTTTAATCATATCCTATATTAAAATATCGTACTATAACTCTTCGTGTTTATTACTAACTATAATCTGTTTAATAAATGGGTTTCTAGCCTATTTATTTATCTGTATATCTATCCATCTATATCAAAATAAAAAAATCTAAAATAATATTTGACACAATTGTAAGTTTTATCATACTAACTTTCTTATTTCTTTTTATTATTATTAATAATATTGAATACTAATAATATTACTCATATGATTTTCAAATTAAAAATTATATAATTTAATAAATTAAAACCTATTTTTTATTAAAAGAACACTTTTAAAAAATAAAAGTTTTATAAAATACATAATACAACAAACCTTTCTTAAAATAAATTCATTTTTCTTAAAACAAAATATTTAAAACCCATTTTTTTATAAAATAAAAGTTTAAGAAAAATATGTTATTGTTTATTTACTTAAAGTAGTTATTGATATGCAATTAGAATTATATTTTATCTTCAAATATGGTTTTATTATTTATATATTTTTTACTAATTATTTTGTATTTTATTTATTCAACTCGTGTAATACACGAGTTACTAACATAGTTAAATATATAATATATTAAAGGAAGGTTTAAAAGGGAACATAAACAAAAAATAAAAAAATAGAGAGAACCAATCCTAACCACATATTTTAATTTCAAAAATTTTAAAAAAAGTCAATAAAAACCTTATTTCATTGCAATTAAAATAAAGCAAAAAAAATATGTCACATTGATTTCATTTGTGAAACACTTCGATTCCACTTGTGAAATGTGACTTTGTTTTTTTTTTTTTTTTAATCTTTCTTTCCCTTTTTACGTTGAAATCATATGGCTATGTTTTTTTTTTTTTTTTTTTTTTTTTTTTTTTGTCTTTTTCTATAAATTTTTTGGAACTAAAATGTATGGATAATATTGGTTACGTAGTTTTCTCTTTTTTTGATGTTCCCCACTGAACCCTCCACTAATATATTATTCGTAGTAAGGAGTACGCCCGACAGGATAGGTTAACACCCTCCTACCTCTATACGACTCGTATAGGTGGATATGGGCCGTGTAAAACTCAATCAGAAAAACAAAAACTGCAATTGACAAAGCCGTCAAATCAATGCAATAAATAACTCGTTTGGCTCTATATGCATCGTATAGGACTAAACAAATACGACTTTTTTTTTATTTATTATTTTTTTATTTTTTGACATAAAACTCTTCGATTTACGCGTGAATTATTTAAAACATCACAAGATTCTTTTAAAACTTAATGTATAAACCAATCTTTGATTATGTTATATTTGTTCAATTCTCTTATTTTCATTCAATATATATATATATACATATATATATATATACATATATATATATATACATATATATATATACATATATATATATTCACAGCAGGTCACGTTACCACTGTAAGTTAGCGTTATATTGGTAAAACTAGTGATTCACAACAAATGTTAAATAATTAAAAAATATTGTAAGACTATACTTGAATTAAAGATATTGATCCTTTTAATGGTATAATTTGTATAAAAAATAGCATAAAAAAGTTAAGAAGGTTCTACAAAACACGTGAAGTTTTCTAAAAAAGAAGAAAAGTTTTGAAAACGAGGGGAAGATCATTACAAAAAAGAAAACAAATTTCCAGTTCCAATAAATAGGGAAGTAAGGTGCCTGGGTATTAGTAGTGGTGGATGATTCACATAACCATGATCCTGCTCAACATTTAGAGTGGCATCAATATGCAATGAGACTAACCAAGAAGGAGTATGGTGATGACAGGGTGTTTTTTTGTTATTTATAAATAGTTTCACAATGGTTGGAGAGGAACAAACAACACTTAGCATATCAAATAGGAAACCGGCAAATGAGAAAAAGAACAAAGGTAAAGAACACAAGTAGAACACAAAGTTTGGTTTTCAAGAATGATATATGTTGCTCTCAAGTGTTTTACAATTGTTACAAGGCTTAGTCCTAAGAACTGCACTTGAGATACTTTATACTACATCCTACAGCCGGCCATACTTTGAAGGCTAGCTGGAACACTAATCTAGACAAAAAAATTAATGTAAAGTCAAAAGACAGATTGTCTTTTGACTAGTAACTATGACATACCATATTTCACATTCTAAAATATTATACAAGTACAATAGTAAAAAGTTACAGACATGGACACCATACTTAGCAGTTGACAAAAGTAAAAAGGTAATTACCAACTTATACAAGTTGGTAAGTCTTCAGAGTGGCAGCGGAAAGTAGATTTGCTTTTCTCGAAGTATGTTAGAGAATAACTGTGTCCTTTTTGTCTTCGTGTTAGAGAATAACTTTGTCCTCTTTGTCTTCGGAAGAAATCTATCTTTAGATTTGGAAGACTTTGTCTTGAAGCTTCGGAAGATTTCATCTTTGGCTTCGAAAAAAATGTTATTTGGCTTCGGAAGATTTGACACTTAGAGAATTTCTTAGTGCTTTTGTCAAATTTTCCGAAGTAACTTCCTTTGTACTTCAGAATGCATGTTGAGAGAACTTTGGTTTGCATCAGCCTATATGTTAACTCTTAAATAATGGTTAATTGCGCTATTTATTGCTGGTGCTAGAAGACAAAAGTACATGTTTGGGAGCTTTATGAAAGTATTAGGACAAGCGTAAAGACCAGATGTGCAATTACACGAAAGATATAGCCAAATCAGGCACCACGATATCCATCACCGTATCATATGCTGATCACCGTATTAGTCACCGTGTCCTGGACAGATTTCAGAAAAAAACATTGTACAAAACATTGATCAGCGTATGGGGGTCGGCGTATGATATGCCAGTCAACTTAACAACCTCCGGATTTTGAGGTTTTTCTCCCTTATTTGAACCCAATTATTAGGGTTTCGAATTAAACCTTTCCTCTGTGATTTCTGGACGTTTCCATGGCTATTTTGAGAGTTTCTTTCACCCCGGTTTTACCCGAATCAAGCATCAACAACCTCCAATCCACCATTGAAGATCCTAGCATGCCTATGTGTGGCTAAATCATTTGTGATTGCGTACGGGTGGAGAATTTTTGCTAATTAAGACAGTTAGTATGTTTAGACTAGGGTTTTGTGTTTAACACTTGGTGGTTGAATGTAATTAAAACTTTGATTGATATAAACAGGTTATTTATAAACAATGTTGTTTGCTTTATCATCAGTTTTCGGTTTCCTTGCATTGTTAGCTCATTGAGAAAAGTAGATAACGTGATATAGGTAACTTGATAGAATTTTGAAAAAAGAATCTAAAAAGCTTGTCCTTTTTTATCACTTCAATCAAAAGCCATAATCTTGAGTTGTGTTTGTGCAAACCCTAATTTAACATACTGATTGTTGATCTTATGGAATATGAAACTCGAAAATGATTACTTCCTCTTTAATTTTTAAAGTCTTTTTAAAGTTTGTTGCTTTTTGCAATCGTGTTGCTTAAAATATTCCAAGTTTTTGTTTTTGTTTTTGAAAGTCTTTCATACGTAACTTAGTTCTAGTTTAGTTAAACACTTTACGCCAATTCCCTGTGAAGACGACTTTATTTACACTTACACAATTAAAGTAGCTAAGACTGTTTATTTACTTTATTTTTTATTGAGTCTCGACAATAAGATCATATGGTTTAGCAGCGGAGCTGAGCAAACAAAACATGAAGCCACGTAAACATACTATCAAAACTCTGAAACTTGAACAATGATAACGTTGCCACTCTGAGAACCATATATAAAGACCCCTTATATCACTATTTACACATGCACATTACACATACTATTGATGGTCGCGGAGATAGTCAGGAGCAGGTAACCGGCTCGAACTGGCGGTTTGTATACCGGTTTTGTAGCCCGGCACCCAAAACCGGTTTGTAAACCGTTTTTAATTAAAAAACCGGTTAAACCGGGATAACAACCGTTTTTTTTATTAAAAAAACAGTTTTCAAACCGGTTCAAACAGAACCGGATGGTTTGAAAATTATTAGTGAAAACCCGGTTTGAAACCGAAAAGTTTTAAAAAAAAAACAGTTTGCACACTTGAAGAAAAAGTTGATCCGATTTAAAAACCAAACCAGTTTGGTTAAAAAAAACCGGTTTGTACACCTCTACTGCCAGAGGCACTGCCCCTAGACCCACGTTGTTTAGTAGGCTTCATCCTTTTGAACTATCGAAGTGTGTAGCATCAAATTAAAAATAACATTCTCAAATCTCTTAAATATTATTCATATTTTTATGGCCCGGTGAATCTTTGTGTTTAATGTTATACATCAATTACACAAATATAAAGTAGGGGTGTGCAAGAAACTGAAATAACCGAATTGTAACCAAAATAACCGATGCAACCGAACTGAAACAATACAGTCAAGCTTGGAAATTTAGAGGTGTAATAATACACTTATAAATATTATTAGCCTGTTAGTTATTTGTTTAACTTATATTATCTACAAGAGATTGAATATTTAGGTTTTAAGAATAATCTTTAAACTTTTTTTATTTGAAATAATAGATTAAAATGTTTTATTAAACTTTGTTCTTATATTTTATGGATTGTATTTAATTTTTAATGTAAACTAATATATAAGAATATATAGATTATATTTATATATCAACAAAATAACATAAGGCCAAAGTTTTTAACTTAATATTTTATTTTAAAACAATTTTTTCTTTAAAACTTGAAGTCCAAATGATAAAATAGAAAAAAACCAAAACCGAACAGAAACCGAATTGAAAACCGAAAACCAAAAACCGAAAAAACCGAAACCGAATGGTTTTAAAAACCTAGAAACCGAAATATCGGTTTTTGGTTTCGGTTTTAGGCTAAAACCGAACCAAACCGATCATGCTCACCCCTAATATAGAAATGTAACCAAGTTGAACAACTAAGGTTATTTTGGTCTTTAAAAGCTTAAGTCGAACTCGAGCTAAATGAGCTCAAGTCAAATCCAAGCTTAACAAGTGCCAATTTGTTACGTTATAATAGCAAATCAAGAAATGAAAACGTTGAACAAACTAGATGTGCTAAAAGCTAAAATTATTATTTATCTAGACGTGTTTATAAAGTATTGTAAATAAAAGGCTAACATCTCAAAAGCTCTGGTTCTGTATTTTTATTCAGAGAATTAGCATAGCACTTTTATAGTTTTATGTAAAGGGCCAAAAACATTTTCTCATCAAAACATTTCACTTTATAAACAACATATCAATTTATTCAGCCAAAATGGTTTTGAGTTGAAAGTGTTATTTCAGGGAAAAAAATATTAAAACAGCTATATTTTTTTTATTACTGCTAATTTCATAAAAGTGATCTATTTTTTTTTATTACTGCTATCAAACAAAGAAAATTACCAAAATAAATCATTTCTTTAACAAGGGATCATGGTTGCAGGTTGTCAGAGATGACAAACAACCATGCTATTTGTAATTTTCTCACCCATGATCACTTGTAAACATGGTATTCTTAGAGCAACTAACAAATATTATTCAAATTCAATAACTTTTAAGTTATAAACAAGATCCAACAGCTTGAAAATAGGTTAAAAATACAGCCCTTTAGTTTTTTAGGTCAAAAGAAACTTGCAGCAAGTAGGCTTTGGTTTCTATTTATTACGTTTAGCAGCTCGCTTTCCTTGACCCTTCTTAGGCGGTCCCTTGCCACGACGCTTCAGCATTTCAAGTTTCGATAAGCGCCTGCAAAACATGAGATATATATGTTTTAATTTATAATTTGATTGCAGTTATATAGGAATAAATTATTTGCAAATTTGAGAAGTAAACATGACATAAAAAACAGAACTATTAATAGTACAGAATCTAAAATTTTTAGAATTTCTAATGAACTTGCGGAATCTATACTCCGGGTTTGCAGCTTTCACAAACAAAAAAATAAGTAAAAATAATGAAGTTTGCATTTAATATCTTCATTTCATTATTCTTGAGGTACCCGACCCGATGCATTATATTGTATTTTGACAGGTCAGACAGGTAGAAAAGGGATAAAATTGAAGCGGATCAAAAATCACCTAAAGGGCAATGATATATGCTAAAACTTTTAAATCCTTCTAATAAAAATAATATTTTTTTTACAAAAGAATTGATCTTGTAAACATAAGTACAATACATGTACATTTTATAAAACTTTAAAATGGACACAAATGTAGGTGGGTTACCCTGACTTGAACCGTTTCGACTTCCACTAAAAATCACAGGTTTTTTTAGCAGAATCATTTTTACCCATTCCATTATCCAACCAGCCCATTATACCACCTGTAGCTGTTCTCCATTTTGTGTGTCCACACTTATTATTTATATTCCCGTCAAGCAAAATGGGGCATACTTATACACCACACAAAGCAAACAACCATATGAAAATTCTATAATGTCAAAAACTATCAGGCTCATAATCATCAAGACAAGATGTCTTTGTATATTCATAATCTTAGAATTAAAGGCAATACAAATGACCAAATATCAAATACCAAATATCGATAAATTATACATTGGAACATCAAATGGTATTTCATGTACATAAAGTGATAAAATCATGATATGCACATATAGATTCCTACCATATGATTCTTTAAAAATGAGCCATCTAAAACAAAGGCCTTTCACATTATTTGAATCTTAGTCTTTCACATTTGTAGAAAATAAATTTTGATCAATAAATATCTGAATCTTAGTCTTTCACATTATTTTTCTGAAATACAATGGTTTTTGATGGTTTATTCAGCAAAAATTCATAGTTGCATACCCCCCTTCCTTCCCCTTTGACCAATACTGATTTCTTATTGATGTTTTGGTGGCTATAAATGTAATTGTGTGCAAACCTAGAAAGAGATAAACACAAAGAGATTATAAATGAGAGATTTAGGGGAGTGTTCATTACAAAACTAGTTTTAAATAGAGAGCCACAAGAACCAAATAAGCACTTATACGTAGTGCTTAAAGATGTATAGAGAGAGAGATGATTATGCGGTTACATAATTGCATCATGTGTCCCGAAGGAAACATCCTCGTGGTAAAGTAGTATACTCCCCAACCAAATGGTTGTGAGTTCAAATCCTACAGAGTGCACATGTGGTGTTTTTTAGGAGCAACATAGGTGTCAAGTAAAAAGTGTGTGTGTGTGTGTGTGTGTGTTCACCGGTCAAAAAAACATAATGCTTCATGAATCACAGTTCAAGCAAGAGATACAAGTGTTTGTAGTTCTCCTAGTAATCTACTAAAAACTGGTTGTATTGGGTGGCCCTACACAAACACACATATATACACACATAAAGGAGTATAGTATATCCAAGATGACAAACATACTCATGTATGTGCTAAAAGTTGATGGAAAGAGCAGGTATTCAACTTACAAACATATTCATGAAAGCAAATTATTAGCTAGAAAGTTTTGCAGGTAGGCAATCAAATCATTATATGTAGAGGTTTAATCAACCAAGAAAAATGAAAGGCCTGATAGGCTAATATCCGCGTGTATCATATCATATTATAGCTAATTTGCAATTATACTTACAAAACTGAGGTAACTGCATATCCATAGTCATTCATATATAAGAAAAAAAGCAATTAGCACAATTAACCATTGAAGGAAGGAAAAACAGGTCTTTCATGTAAGATAATATTTTAGGGATTATGCACTAAAAAGCTCTTTACAACGTTGCAGTCATGCAGATATAGAAATTAGCATATTAGTATGTCATGCCAAATTTAAAAAAGAAATTTCCACATGTAAGATCAGGAGGGTTGGGTAACAGGTCATAATGGGTTTAGCCAACCCATTTAATGCATTTCCTTTAGCTATTCCTTAACCATTGACTCATGTAAGATAAAAACATATCCCAAAACGACTCTTTCATAAGTAAATGGGTCGATGCTGCCACCTCTACATGTGAATACAGATATTAATCAATCTACAAAAGAAGATAGAGAAAGGGGGAGGGAAGATTACTCTTGTTCTTTGCGTTGCACAACAACAGGGTCCTCTCTTTGGATGTCATTTGGATACCACGACGCAACTTTTTCTCCAATAAATTTTTTGCGTAAAATTTTATGGGCTGATCTCTGACCAGTTGGATTAAGCACATGACCAAATATTCTTGCCCTTGCTTCTGTTACTCCTCTAACTGCTGCCTGAGCCAACATGCTTCTTAAGCTTGAGGAGCTCATCTTTTAGACCTCTAATACAACAAAATCTCAACATTTAGTACACTTTAACTAGATGGTGATATTTTGGCAAACTTCATGCTAAAAATTACCTATTTGCACTCATTATTACAAATTAATGATTGTTCTTTACTTTAAAAAATTGCCACATAATAGCAACCAAGTTTCTTCCTTGCTCCCCTAAAGTCACTCACACTTATACTGAACTCCAAAAACCACTTAAGTTTCAATATTGTTCCCATGTTGTAAAATTTTCAGAAATGGTTAAAAATAAGTGATATAAATGGAAGAGGTATGAAACTTGGTTACTTTTTATTGATTATAAATGTAAAAAACATCAATAAGTAGTAACCGAGTTTTGTAATTGTTCTGCTTAGGTCACTTAGACATAGGAAACTTCACAACAACTGAACAATATTGAAACTTGAATGGTTTTTGAAGTTAAAAAAAAGAGCTTAAGTGACTTCAATAAAACAATATTTACACTTGTTTAGTACCTCATATCTCCTCCCAAATTTAACATACTCCCTAACCCCTATTGTCCCATCCATGTAAATTACATTGTTTCAATTGCCATATTACCAGTATACATATGTGTAGGCCATGTTATATGCAACAAGAAAATGATAAATGAGAAATAAAATCTCCAAGAACAACGCAGAAAGTTTGTGCCCAAAAGGCCAAAATGAGTCCCATTTTACAGTTACATAAACCCTAAATTTCTAAACTTGGAAATACATACAATCAAACAGTTGGTCTGCATTCTTCTGTGTGGTATAAACTAGTGCATACGGACCTAAAACAAATTTAATAGATGGCATAAACCAATACAGAACGAACACATAGGGTAAATGCAAGCAGAAATTGAAAATTATCGCATACAAAAAAGGGAGATTTAAGTTTCTTTCATTACAGAAAACGACCCATCAAAGCGTATGGTAAACTAAATCCTTAAGAATAAACAGAAATGTAAATCAGAGAGAGTGAGATGATAGCGCACCTTCAGTAGAAGGGAGATGAAGGCGACGATGGTTAAGGGTTGGATGTTATGTGGGTCAATAGCACTTGGGGTTTAGACCCATAAAATAAAATACATGTCTATATTTATGTAAATATGTTGTTTATATTTTAAACAATGATTATTAATGATTGTTAGTGCATAAAAGAAAAAAATTACTGTTTAATTTGTATATTTAAAGAATCACTGTTTAACTCTTATAAATTTTTTAATATTTTTAAAAGTAATTGTGAGTAGAAGCATGAAAAAAAGGTAATAATTAAAGTATGAAAAAATATTATTTAATTGAAAAAAATAAAAAATAAGTTATGTTTTTTAGTGTAATTATAAAAATAAAGATAGAAAACCTGATATGAATGCTCTAATAAATTTATTCTATATACTATATCTTAAAATATAATTTTATAATTTTATAATTTTTTATTTTGATTATTTTTATTTATAATTTTTTAAATATTTATAATTTTTTATTTTACCAATTGTTAATATTATATAACATACAAAACATTCATAAAAGCTATTAGCTTAAACATGTAGAATTTATTCCATCCATAATGAGTTCTAACCTAGTTTTTATAAAAATACGTATTTTATCAATGTCACATGTGGTTGGGTGTGATGTTTCCATGTTAGTTTTTTGACGGTTTTACGAATCCGTCTCTAGGCAGAGTATTAGTACTAGTTATAAATCAATTACATTATGTAAATGTGACGCTCTCTTTCTGAAAAGACTTACAGTTGGTCAATCATATCATAAACATTTCATTCAAACATTTTAATAGAAAACATTACAGCAAAAAAACTTAGATTATTTTTTTCATTCATAAATGTACTTGTCAAAATATATATTGTTTCTTGAATTTAAAACATTGGCATTGTATTTCTTTAATTAAAGCATTAAATTAAAAGAGTTGTGGATGGCAGTCTCTAATTGCCTAGTAGCCTGGTCCTCCGTGCCATCCTTAGCATGTATCACTTCCTGCCAACTAATATGCATACAAAGTTAACGTTGCTGAGATATAGAAAAATGTTCTTATAACTTCCTTAAATGAACACACATTTATCATTCATGCTAGACGAACCAACTTTCATATCACTTATTATAGTGTTCATTATCTTTTCTTTAATTCATTATCTTTTCTCTTCTTCATTAAATTGAGTTTACACAAAGCAAGAGCCCAACACATACGGTTGACAATAAATTCCATAACTCCTGCTAGTACACATATAAATTGGTAGCTAACCCCTGATAGTTTTCTCACACTTCAAGGCACACAGCCTGCTCATGAATAAAAATCCATAATTTGACTCACATAAGGGAAGTATTCTTTTGTGCTTGCAAGGATTTTATTCATCTTTAGGGCCCAGATAACATTCATTAGGTTTCATTGTTATTCATTTTATTATTTACCATTTCACTTTACCATAGGTAATACTTGTTAAAATGTCTTTTGTATCATCACATAACATGGATCATTAGATAGCACTTTTATATAAGTCATATATATGAGAACTCATTTTCAAGTATACACCTACTGATATGGTCAATACTTAGTCAAACTCATAGTAAAAATATCTTAAGTGTCACCTAATGCGGGTAACAATAACTTAATAATAGGTCAAATGCATATATATAACTTAATACAGGTGTGACAAATGCAAATGAAAGAACAAATGCAGATGAACATCTAAGGCAAACAACCAATGTTGATATCCAACACTTAGTCAAATCTCGATAATAGTAACAAATGTGGGTTAATACTAATGCAGGTGTCTAATGCAGATGACCCACACTTAGTCAATACGGAGAGCACTAGCAAATACGGATAAAAGGACAATTCGGGCACCCAATGCAGATGACCAACACTTGGTTAATGCGGTAGTAAGGATGAATGCGAGTGAACTTACTTAGTCAAATGTGAGTGAGGCAACAAATGCGGGTAAGTTAATGTTTCTTCCCATTTTCATCATTAGTGTTTCTACTCTATCATTTGGTATTTTGTGATTTAATCCGTAGATTTCGATCTTATATGACTATAGTTTATCACTAGAATACATCATGTGCATAACATCATCATATTACATATCAAACACATCATTTTCATAGTAAAAATGCCACCTTTATGTAGTAAATCGTATATCTAATAAGAGTTTAACGTGTGATATGCATATTAGCCCCAAATTAGGTAAAAAAAAAACTATAAAAGAGTGGATATAGAACTCACCTTGTGAAGCCTTCAAACAAAACCCTAGAACCGAAAACAAAACTTAAGATCTGTACACATGCACACAGAAATACATTGATATCATCATTACAGCTTAGATCTAGCCTAGATCTATGAAAAAATATAATAAAAATTATACCTTTGATGATTTCTTCAACTTTCTTTCTCTGGAAACCGTGGAGTTTTCTTTCTCTAACCTTGGAGACAATATGGGCACATAGAAGTGAGGGAAGAGGGCAGCCTTTCTCTTTTATACCCACACTTGGAAACCCTTTTTCTTTTTGTCCACCTTTGGCCCTTTCACTTTATTTAAACCATCCCTTATTTCCTTTTCTTTTTTCTAATAGTTTCGGGTGTTACAGTAAATAGAGTTGTTCAAAAATCTTACCACTCGTTAAAAGTCGGCTCGTTTGTAAACTAGCAAGTTGGATTGACTCGGTGCTCGTAACTCGTTTGTTAGCTGGCTTGTTGGCTCGTTTAATTAAATTCTAAATTATAATAAAGTAGATGAGCTTAGCATCCGTAATTAAGACACATAATAATAATAATTATGGGCCTAACTTCAAATAGATTGATCAAACGTTAGAATATAGCAATTAATAATTAAGATGAGTATAACTTCATAATCTAAACCCATTATTGTAAAGCTTAGACTAGGTAGCCGAGTATGCGGTGAGTACTCGGTACTCGGCAAGGTGCTAAGGTGATTTTCATCAACTAGGTCAACATTACTCGAAATTAATCAAACTCGGTACAAATCGGCCAACTCGAAATTTTTGTTGTTTTTTTTATTATTAATTTTCGTTGTTTTTCACCGATTTTTTGTTATTTTTTTGTTGTTTTTCATGGATATATTTTAAAAGATGAAAATTAAATGATTATTACGCCTGTAATATTACAAAATGGATTATTATTTGAAATATTGTAATATGTAAACATGTATCCTTTTGATTCATATTGATATTTAAGTATTTTTTATAAATACTAGTAAGCTTATGATATTTGACATATTTATGATTTTCTAAAAATTAATTTCTTTATAATATACTACATTTGAGTACTACCCACTTATGTCGAGCACTTGCGACTTCCCAGTCGATCGACCTTGCAGTGCCTAGCGAGTTCTGCAACCATGTCTAAATCTAAAAAAGAAGTAAATAAGTTATATTTGTACTTCAAACATCACACCATAACCTAATTTTGGCATCTTCAACCTTGACACATTCATCAATTTATGAATTTGAGCATCTTTAACCTTGACACATTCATCAATTTATGAATTAGGGCTAAGTACATACCTTGTCTCCTTTTCAATGCAAATATATTTTGATTAAACTATGGTTCACAAATATCATATCATATTTATGGTTCTTAACAACCTAATTTCTTGATTTTCTTTGATTAATCAATCTTCTTCACTTTTCCTTGGTCGATGTTGAGGGATTGGATGTTACAAATGATATTAAAGTTACTTCTTTGTCGTTTAGAATGGTAAGGCAAATCTCATCAAAGATGGTGAGTTTCTCATGGGTTTTCAATGGGACACCTCAGGCGAAATTCATATGGTACTTGTAGGACCCTAAGAAATCGCAAATCAGCAATGGACAAGATAGATGTTGGGTTCATAAGGAACGATCTATCTCAAATGTCATCAATGCATTTTAGGCATATTAGTTGTGGACAAGACAAGCTCTTGGAAAGTTTTCATCCGGACAAACAAAAACAAATCTTGAGCTTTCTGAGGGCAAAGTGTATAATATTGATGGTATGAGAAAGCCAAATGCTACAAATTACAACACTTTAAGCAAATCTAACATCAAAAGTGACAGTGGAGATGAGGGTTCATGGGAATAATCCACCTCAAATACTATCTAACAGGTTTTGGGTGCATTAGCTATGGATAAAAGAAGAACTACTAAGTTAAATGTGCTAAAACGCATTGGCTATGGATAATAAGAGAACTTCATAGTTAAGTGAGCTAGGGTGGTAACAATCTAAGGATAGATAAGCTCGTGTGAAGTTTTCACTTGGGTAACCAAAAGCAAATTTGTGAGCTTCTAATGGGCGAAACATACATTATTGATGGTATGAAGTACCGGATAATACACTAATAATTTATTTTTCATTTTCTAAACATTCCTAATCTCAAACCATATTCCTATCTATGTATTTTTCTTTAATACGCCTTTCTATTTCCTACCATTTGCAATATTAACTATTAACTATTTTGTCTTATTATTTATAGATTTTATAATTAATTTGTATTAAATATTTATAGACGTATGGTTATATAATTATTATTTTTGGGTTTCATGTTAGTTGTGTCATGTATTTATGATATTTTGAATAAGGCATCTTTTTTTAAGAAATCAAAACATAATATAAGTACTACGTTAACCAATTCTTTAATTACTTTCAATTACACACAAAAGAAAAGAAGAATTAAGTATATATAATTACATATATAAACAAAAAAAAAAAAGAATTAAAGGTACTTGTAATTTTTTTAACAACCAAAATAGAAAGTGCGGGAGAGAAATATGTTTTTGTGAACGGCTAGTTAGTGTTTAGTATGTTAATAACACCAAGTAATTTTCACCGATGTCAGGAATTGGACCCATAACCTCTAAGAGAAGCAAAGGTTCCTGCATCCCCCTTGGATCATTAGACTCAAAGAACATTGGCATGGGAGAAGAATATGTGGGTAGTGCTTTCTATATATTGAAAAGCACCTTTGTTTGTTTGCTACTAGTTGTGTGAACAAAGTAGACCCTTATATTCTCTATACATGTGTGTTCGCTTTTTCTTTGATTTTCCACAACATAATTAAACCACATACTATGGCCTTCTTGTAGAGTTTTTTTAAAGGGTTGAATCAAAGTATTAAGTATTGATGAATACGTATGTTGAAATTTTTTTTAGTGTTTATGAATCCGATTGCCTGTTATAGTGTTGATGAATCCAGTTGCCTGTTGACTATGAATATACATATTTCAAGTATTGGTCAATATAGTTGATCAATGCATGTTCTTAAAGCTTAATTAAGTGTTGTTCAATGTGGATCTTATATCGATACGGATACAATAAATATACTAAGGTGATTAGTAGTGTGGTTGAACAAAGTGACTGATAATGTAAATCATGAATGTGTAGTAAGCGTTTATGGGTGTGTATGTGTTGATGATTGCAGATGAATGTTGACGCTTTATTCTCTACCGATGATCAAATGATGAATGCGGCTATTCAATAGTGATGACCGCGGATTATTCAATGAGATGACTGCAAAGGTGGTTATAAAGAGTTGACTCACTTAGCGAACGTTGAATTAAAATATGCGTTTATATTGAGGTTCTAGTTGTCTCTTAGTAGGATATATAGATTGCTTGATTGTTTGTATGAATTAGAAATTCTGCATCTACTATGAAGATTACAAGTGCGATCACATCGATTCAATCTCTACATGCTATATGCTTCATAAAGCGTCACTTGCAACTTACTAATCACTATAAAAAAAGTCAAAAGCAATACATGAAATCTAGACAAAATGACCCTTTTATCTGATATGTTTATAATATGTATAGTCTACTGCATTGGTGTATTTGAAATGAAAGATGTTAAAATAATGAAAGAGATACTTATATTCTAATAATATAGTTTCTTTCTGATCTTAATACCTAGAAGTAGAACTGCTATCTTTAATGAACTTCATAATGATGTGATGACCAACAACCACTGAATAAGAAATCAATTGCAATTACAAGTTTACAACCAAGAAAATGTGAACAAACTTGATCATTCAAAATTTGAGTTTTGATAACATATGGCAGTTTCGTCATGTCAACTAATACAAAAATGTTATATGGCTGCTCAAACACCACGTCATCAAATGTAGTCGATAATGTTTTCATGTAATCAACAAAATCACAGAAGTATGAGCTTTTCATCAAGTATACAAATATTTCAAAATCGCATGTACTAGTTTTTAGATATTCGAAGTTGATTGTCTGGGGGATGACTACGCCTCATCATGTTTTCCCTCTAAAGTTTCTTCGTCGCATTTCTTGCATGACACTCACATCCATCATTACAATTCGTAGATCTGATTTCTTCATTGCAAGTTTCATTTTATCTGCCTCGAGACTCTACTTCTCTACCTCCAACCTCGGCTTTTTATCTTCAAGATGTAATTCTTTTCATCTTCCTCCTTGTAGAACTCCATCTTCTTTGTCTTAAGATGATAAAACTCTTTTTTCTAAGCGTAATAATCATGTAGAAGAGAATACTTCATCCTAAGTTGGATAACTTCCTCTGCCGACATTTGTGGGCCTAGTGATTTCCTCTTTTAACTACCCATTAGTCGGTCTAATTCGATAACTTCCTTATCAATCACATTTCTCGTGTCGAGATCAAAAACTGAGTCATCTATAGAGACTAAACATCTAGTTGGGGTTGGTGATGGGAACTTTGTCTTCTTGTTGCTTTACATCATGCTTCGTGGTGTGCAAAAGTCACTTAGGTTCGTCCATTAATCGTGTTAACAATGCTCAAACTGGAAGTGGTGTATTTCTAGTAATTGATGTATAATCTTTGCATTCTCAAGCTTAAATTTTAACAAAAGATTTCAAATGTTAGCACAATGAAAAAAAAGAAAAAGACTACGCTCAAAACGATAGCATGGAATTCCTACCTAATTTTGTCAGGTCACGCCACTTTGAATTAATCCTGTAACTTGAGCAAATTTTACATAAAATTTATTTGTGGCCTTTTAAGTTTTAAATACACCACCAATACATACTACATACTATATTTTCCGCTCCGTTATTGTTTCTTTATGTTGCTGAAAGTAGTCGAAGATTTTTCCGAGTGTCAAGAGTGTTTTTGATTCGTTCCTTGAACGAGATCAATGCCACAATTTAGCCATGCAGAGAAAAATAACTAATCTTCTTCTAGGCAGAAGTTCGCACCCCTCTTTGAATTGTTAACGTTGGTTGGATTGTTAGGGGACAAGAGCAAAGAGTACTCTAAGGCTTCCAAAGGAGTTTCCACTTTGTCCATCATAAGTGGGACCAAATTAAGGATTTAGCTAAGGAGGTTGGTGACATCTCTTTTAAATGCACATCTTATGAATGAAGGATCTTTTCAATTTATAGTCCCTCTTTGTGTTGTCTATGAGAGCAAAACAATAATTAACAGTAAGTTGAACTCAATAGTTTAACTAACAGAAACTAAACCATACAGTTTTTCTTGATCATTGTGCCAAATTAACACCATAAACCGATTTGATTTGATTAGGTGACCAATGTAACACCATAAAACACAGTTTGTTTTGATTTGGTAGCCCTCACATTATTCACACGAAGTTCGAACCAAGTATAACTTTAACGAACCGAGCTAAGAACCAATTGTAACATGTAGATTATTTAGCTACAAAAATAAGAGAAAAACACAAACAAACATTATCTGTAAATTTATAGATGCAAAACAGATGTGAAATTATTATACCTACTTACTTGATACCAAACTTAATGTGCTCCAGAATACCACAATGTACCAAGATAAACAAATATTTCTTATAAATAATCCAACCCATTTACAAAATAATCACATACAAAATTTAATAGAATATGAACCGTCGAATTCGAATTGAGATCATTAGACACTAAATTCTTATAAGAAATTGCATCATACACCTTGTACACAAAATAATTCAAAACATTTTAAATCAAAACATTTTTCATAATTTAGATAGATCAGAAGTAAAAATTTAGGGATTCAAACTTGAAGTAGATGAATTACTAATAAATGCATGTGAAATTGCAACATCTCCAGTCTATTAGGTAAGGGTAGCATAACTTGGTGGATTTTTCATCACAGTAGGTGTTTCTTAGACCGTCACTTTTAATATATTTTAAACGAAGTCTTCAAAAGGAGAAGAAGTGTTGATGGTAATGAATGCTAAAAAAGATGTGGGAAAGGGTAGATGGTTGGGGAAGTAGATCTGTTAGGGGAATCTTTGTATGTTAAGAATCACTACAAGTTTTTAAACTCGGCATGTATTTTAGGGGATGCTTTAAAGATGATGAATGAAAAGGAATATAGGGAAAAAATGGTATTTTCTACATATTTTTTTTTAAGATAGAGAATATGATAGACTCGAATATGAATACTTTTAGGAAAAGCTAAGGAGAGGATGGAAGAAGGTGACGTGAAGCCTAGATAGAGAAGAGAGAATGCTACGGATGGGAGAGTCAGAAATATGACTTCCTCCTCCCTAGGAGACACATACGATATAGTTTTTTTTTTTTTTTTTTTATCTCACAAGTCGTTGTTACCAACAAAAATTCAACATAAAAGGAAGAGAATTAATTAAAAACCGCCGATTGTTAAAAAAATATATGCAACAAATATCTTATCTTATTATTCATAGTAAATCAAGTTGCTAGCGTGGTCTTATAGTTTGATCGTTAATATTAGCTCACATGTTTTACTGCTTCCAAGCAACCAAATTAAGGAAAAGTCGTACTCTTAGGACTACAAAACCGTTAGCCAAATTACTCTCCTAAGAGTATGACTTTTCCTCATAATCAAGATCTACTATGTAAGTTGGGTCTTCATCTACCTTTACTTTTATTTAATTATTTAGTTAGTTAGTTTTTTTTTTTTTTGGGGGGGGGGGGGGGGGGGGGGGGTGGTTTGCTAAGGAGGAAACATAACTGCTATGGATGTGCTACAGCTTAACTAAAGCTACGGATGAAGATATGGCTACACGTGAAGATAGTTTGTTAGTTGCCACTTATAATTGTTAGTTAAGTTGGTTAGCCTAGTTTTCTAATGCTATGTAATTTTCATTTTGAGTTAATAAAAAATTCCCTGAATTCTCTCTTCTAAATTTACAAAGCTTATCGAAGTTTATTATCTAAAAAGAAATGAAAGAGGAAGCGGTAAAAGAGTTTAGTTCATTTGTTTATTTTCATACTTATCCCTCTTTGGTTTTCAATATATAAAGTAAACTTTGACTTCGTTGTAATGTCTTGTTTCATTAATATCAATCACTATCTAAAGTATAGATAAAATTCTTCCTAGACTTGTCAACAAAATGAAGTTTTTAATAGAATAGCCTTTTATGTCTTATCTACATAAAAAATAAGTTTTTAATACAATAGCCTCTTATCTATATAAAAAACAAGGGTAAATTAAAAGTTAAGGTCTTAATATGTTAGATAAGTGGTTGCTTCTTGAATAAAATGAAAAATGCCTCGAGTGATTCTAACGGTATTCAACGATCTAGCAGATGGCAGGTACCCGCAGATGGCAGGAACCGGGTACGACTTAGAACTTTTTTGGAACCTTTTGATGGTCATGAAATGGCTATATGGCCTTTTATAGCCTTTTCTAGTTCTATTACCATGTGTTAGCATAAATAGGCATTGGATGTGTTTGTTAGTCACAACACTCTAAAGCACTCTATATTCATCCTCAAAAACCAATGTGGATATGATTTCCAAGTAGATGTTAATTCAAGTATATGTTATAGATGCTAACCTCAACCGCGCATTAATTATGACTTGCACTTGAACTTATCACCAACTCAAAGATATACAAATAAAAAGAATGATTGGTCCATAGAGCCATGCGAGTGAAATCTTCTGTGAAACTTGTATAATACTTGGCAAATGAATTAATGGCTATGTGTTTTTGTAATGTAATCCTGCTTAAGTTTTTGTAATTTCTAAACAGAAATAATAAATAAAAAATGAAATTTATATTAATGGAATTTATATATTTTGTTGTAATAAAAAAACGGTTCCATTCCCGACCCAATTCCAACCCTACTCGGACCGGTTCCAATGGGTTACGGTTTTCCTATCTCTCTAGAAACTCAAACCCTAAAGAAATAACATCTGATCATCATTTGAGAAGACATTGTTATTTTTGTAGCGGACTCCATCAGTACACATTACAGTAGCAATATTAGTTTGGGGGCTGTTTATAAGCCTCTTAATGATTCCATTAAGAGGTTATCTCTGAATCGGTTAGAGATAGAGTGTTTCATGCACTTAAAAGTCACCTCTTAATGATTTATAAAACCTATTAATGGGTAAGTTTTAAAAACATGTTAAATGATTCAAAGTCTCCCTTTTATTCAGTTAGACCTCTTAATGACTCGATATATGGTTGCCAAACATGGGCCGGCGTGTAATATTTTCTTTATAAATCTATAGAGTTACTGTGTTGAATACTTGAAATAAAGGTATTTTAGAAGTTTATGTGACTTCTAGATGGCTTTGGACCTGGTTGACCCATTTTGCTTAAGCTCTTTTACCCATTAAAAATATAACATAATCCAAATTAACCCATTTATAAGTAAACAAAATGAGATTTCCACTTCTATTTCACATAACAAAAAAAACTACCTGACCTTTAGACTCTAAACATATGTAGGTTTGATGATTGAGGTCCTGCACCCTTATTGTTGTTGTTCTTCTTGTCTAGCAAAAAAAATCAAGGAACAAATTTATAATTTTTGACATTCTGAACATAAATTTTGGATGAAAAACTAAAATTTCATGTTATAAAATCTTACCAAATGGCAAACCCGTAAATAAAAAGCTCGCCCCAATAACAATGTAGCATAACAAAAGAACCACACCTTTAAGATAGTGAGAAGTTCCATCCTGATATTTTTTTTTATGTTTAGGATACATGCAGACTGCATAAATGTATATAGAATATTAAGAGAAAGAATTACATGCAATGAGAAGGCTGTGACTATGACTCCTAGAGCAAGCGATCCAGTTTCAAGAAGACTAAAATCAAGATCCATGTCAATATTGATTATCCACGCAACAATTACACTCAATGGGACCTAAATCACAAAAAAACTATGATTATAATGATATTTCCTGAAAAAAATGACATCACTAGTACATATGATACGATGATACATGAGACTTGAGGTGTCAATATGAGCAGGCTAGGTAATTTGTTATAACAGGTTAAGTCGGCCCAGGTTGAGCTGACCTGGAAACACTTTTGTGTTTGTTTCTTTTAATGTATTTCTTCTAAAGTTAGTTAATGCTTAAATATTATCACAAACCATATTACCACAACCATATTTATGAATAAAATGATTTAGGAGGTAATATGCAATATTAGACTAGATTATTATTAGCGAATAGTTTAGGGTTAATTATGTAATATTATCCTCTATATAAAAAACCCTCTATTGTAACCCTAAAAACACAATTACTCAATACAATTACAATTACAAGGTTTAACTTGGTATCAGAGCCACGAGGGCTCGATCATCGCCGAAACCCTAATCAGGGCGGCCGACTGCCGCCATCGCCGCCCTGTCCAACCATCCATCATTGCTCCTACTCTTTTCACATTTTTCTTTTTCCTTTCTTGTTAACCAATAAGGTTTAGATCCTGCCTTTAACCTCTAATCTAAATCATAACAACCCTATTACACCACCATAGCAGCATAACCCGTTGCTTCTTTTACAATAACCACCATTACCACCATCACCTTCAATAGGCGAATACAAACCGCCATTGTCTCTTTCCTTTCAAGCAACCACAACCGCCGCTAAACCCTAACCGCCGCCGCTGCCAAACCCTAACCCTAGCCGCCGCTAAACCCTAACCCTAGCCACCGCCAAACCCTAATTTTGGCCGCCGCAAACCACATACAATCGTCGCCGCTCTTCTCTTCCATATCAACCCGTCATCGCATACAATGCGATGCTTCACCGTTTCGCTGCCACTATACAACAGCTGTTCCGCCATATAACGGCGGCGCACCTTTGTGCAAAATTTTTTGGTGTAGTTGTTAAGGAGATACAAGAGAAGAACAACAGGAGTTTTAGTTTCACATCGTATACAACACGATAACAGGAGAAACACAACCGGTGTCTCACACCACTTCGACGTCTACGGCTAGCAAACATGGCTGTCGGATTAAATAGGGGAAACAACAACCCTTATTTATTTTTAATTGACATGATGGGGTCGGATGAGAACTGATGGAGTAATCAAGTGGCCTGGATCAGATGTTGAACAAGACCAATAATTTACTTATTTTCTTATTGTTATAGTTTTTTGGTTTTAGATATCAAGCTAAATCTCTCCCGAGCTTAGCTTGCGGGGGAATGTTAGACTAGATTATATTAGTGAATAGTTTAGGGTTAATTATGTAATATTGTCTTCTATATAAAGGACCCTCTATTGTAACCCTAAACACACAATTACTCAATACAATTACAATTACAAAGTTTAACTTGCAATAAGAATACACATTGGGCCATTTGTGACTCAGCTAGAGAACCCAAATTGACCCGTTGGTAATGTAAATGGACCTTAATTCCCACCTTTACATGAGACCATTTCTTGGGTTGCCTATTCTCATTGGTGCTACGGATAAAAATCGAATGTAGGTGGCAAAAGATGTGGCGCGGTAACGAGGTTAACATGGGTCATAACAGGACCAATTGGACTGGTTAAACCTACTGGCACCTTCTTTATTGTATAATATATTATATAAAAGTACTACTAAAATAGTAACTAAACATTTACAATAAAGCAATTTAACAGGCTTCAATGACTTGAATATGATAATTTGACCCATTTCCATTTTAGCTATTAGAAACATAGTTTGTTTGACCTGTTAGCAAAAAAATAAAAATAAAATTGACCCATAGTCACTAAACTGGTTGAAATTTCCCCTCAGACTTGGCTTGTGGCTTTATAAAGCTTGAAAAGCTCATGCTCGGGTTCACTAAAGTTTAAGTTTTGGCTCACGTCTTATAATTTGGCTCCATCAGCTAGCTTGAGCCTTGGCTCAACCCACATTTGTCTCTCTTTAGGATTTTACTGGCTAGATGAAATAAAAGAATAACCCTGAAAATAATAAACAAAAAAAACTCACCACAAAAACAGCAATTTGAGTTGCAGAACCAAGTGCCACTCCCAAAGTTATATCCTGCGTTCATAAAATTCATATATTAATACATTACTTTCCATGCATGAAATTAATAACCAAGTTTCTCAGCAGACAACTGTAAATTCTACCACTTTTTGTATAAGCTAATTTTATTTTTCATTTAAAATTGACAAAAACTATTTCCCATGTAGAAAAATTTGATGTCATAACCTTCAAGGGGGTGGCCCATTTGTAAGCGACTGATCCCCTCCTGCTAATAGAGGTTTTAGGTTCGAATCTAACCACCCCTTGAAGACCATATGCACAACTCAAGTTGTGTCTTAACCTGTCCATTTATTAGAAAGTACTGGTGGGGGCGGTGAATTTCAAGTGGCGGGTTCTCACCCAAAAGAAAAAAAAGTTGATAACATCATCTTTTTCCAAAGACCTTGATACATCTCACCTAAAAATTGGGACCGTATTTACAATGATTTCATGAGGGACAAATACTTGCCCTTTTAACATGTTTTAACCATATAAAAGGTAAAGGGTGTAAATATGCCTGCAATCACCACACAAATTTTCAACCTCAGCCGATCAAAACCTACATACCAACTTATTCTTATAAGCAAAGATGATGGCTCCAGCGTGTTCAGCTGCATTTCCTACAATTGGTAGCAAGATGATGCTAATGAAGCTCAATGGCATTCCCCATGAAGTTGAGGCAGCCTGTTTAATAAATTTAATTCAAATAATTTGTAAATAAATTCTAAAAAATAAAAAGGAGCCAAGAAGTTAACAACAAACCTTATACCTCAATAGTGTCCACTAGATATTCAGACAACGATGCAATGATAGCTGTCATTCCAATTAGCCAGATGATTCCACCCCAAAGCCCTATCACAGGACTTTCATCTTTGCTTGTATCCAGGTTATCCTCTACCTCTTCCTATATAAAAATTCCATCAGTTAGTTGTAACGAACAAGTGACTGATGCATAAGTACCAAGTGTTTTGTAATTGATTATCGTTACTGTTTTCAGTGTTTTGGTCAACTTTTCTGCTGATTTCTTAAGCAATAAGAATTTTCCAAAACACTCAGAATCTGATTATTTGAGTATTACAACTTCAAAACGTAGAAGCATATCCAAACACCCCTTTAAACACCAGATAAACATTTCCAAAATATGCATCCAAACACTCCTTTGATTCGTTGTGATGTGAACATGTAAAAAATGAATTTATGAGCAACTATACCTCTTGTGATTCAAAGATGTCATTGTGGGTCCATAATTGAAATGCAAGATAAGCAAAGTAAGCAAGCAGCATGACAATAGAACAAGCTCTGGACATATATAGTGTTGCGTTAGTAGCATTTGACACGTCAGCAGCTGGGTTTTGATCATATGAAGCAGCATATTTATACAGCAAGGGCATTATATTGCACAGCAATGCCAGTAACAGCAGGGATATATTCACATCTGATTGTTTCTGATTCATCAACATACATTTTAAAGAACAAAATCATTATACTATACATCAACATATGGTCACTTATAGGGGTTACCATTCCTGACATGACCCAAAACACCACATGAGAATGTGTAACCCGTGTAATTAACCGTTTAAAATTAGAAGAAAAATAAAAGTATATATTTTATAAGGTCAACCTGTCAACTTTACAGTCTGTTTAACCCATTTACCACAACCAGGTTAAATCCTGGGAAATCATTTATAACCAATGTAACCTGTTTACAACTTAATTACTACCTGCCAACCTGATTAGATATATGAAATAGACAGGTCATGTTTGGATGACATGATGTTAAGTGGTGTATTGATATATTGAATAAATTTATGGGCAGGGCCGGCTCAACCATTTTAGTGGCCTAAGGCGGGGTTAATTTTGGAGGCCTTTTTCTTAAGTTTTTAATAAAAACCCTCCTCTTTTATCCGGGCTTGGTACCGGCAAAAATAAACTAAATAGCTTATATTTGGCGGAGTTAAATTTTTTTTTAATCTACTTTTTATATATTTAAAAAACATGCGAAATATTTATATAAAGCTTATTTTTCTAGTTTTTTTGAAGCAAACTCTTTAATCAAATCTTCATACTCAATCTCATAAGATAAATCTTTTTCAATTGACAAAATAGCTAACCCATTTAAATACTTTTCTAGCAGGCCCAAGTTTTAAATACTAAAATTATACCAAGCCTAGTCTGGCCCAAAACAGAACGGTTAGCCCAAAACGTAGTAGCTAACCCAAAACTATAATTACCCTAGCCCAAACACTGAAAAAACTTGAGGCCCTCAACATGTGGAGGCCTTAGGCCACCGCCTGGCCCAATAACCTTATTGGGCCGGCCCTGTTTATGGGTCATGTTCGGATTCATTAATGCAATCCTCCAACCTGCAAGGCTGCAACTGATTGTCACTATGCAGTTTCTCCTGATTTAGTGAATGAAATATAAAGATTATGAGATGGGGTTTACCCTATTAAATCTTTGATCTGTTGAAATATTTACAAGGCCGCCACAAAGGAGAGAACTTCCAAGAACCAAAAGCAAGTTGGAGAGAATAGAACCCAAGAGAGAGTACTTAACAACATCTATTTTGTGTTGTAGTAATGCAAATATTGCAATTATAAGCTCAGTTGCATTCCCACATGTTGCATTTAATAGCCCTCCCACTGCAAATTATCACAGTAATTATTATTAATCACAACCTCATTTCTAACAACTTCTTATTGAAAGTGTTATAGGAGCCTCATGCTTGGCTTCTTTCACCCAATATATACAAAAACAGAAAGCAAATACGTCTACAATTATTTTGGCTTCAAAAGATTACAGAGTTTGATCTGCAATAATATTAATCAGGGTTGATAACCGTGTCATGCTGATGGGTTGAATTAAAAAATTGAAACAATGGTATATTTATTCAAATTAAACTTTAAAGACATTAATCTTAACCCAAACACACTTAAAATCATGTAACAAGAGCACAAGCCGCTTAACCTATTTATCTAAATGAGTCAAAAAGTAGAAAATGACCATACTCAAGTTGCAGAAAGATTGTAGCAAATGGGTTAATCAGATTGTAAACGGTTCGACAAGTAACCATAGTTGTCAATCGCGAATAGCGGTAAATAGCGACAAGCCATCTATAAGCTATGTAGCGAATAGGGGTAAATAGCGACCGCTATTTCGTGTTTAGCAATTAAGTAGAATAATATGTAAGAATGTTTTACATTCAATAGATAAGCATGTTTAGCAATAAAGTAGTAGGAAATCTAAGCAAAGACCTCCAAAATAGATAAAATACTCGATTACTAATCATCTAAATCTCATATTTACAAAAAAAAATAAATAAATAAAAATAAAAAATTCCGCTATATACCATATAGCGGCCGCTTAGCTATACGCTATGTAGCGCGTAATAGCGACCGCTACGATCGCTATTGACAACTATGCAAGTAACCTTATAAAATATGTATATTTATTTTTTCAGATTTTAAATATGTTGAAGACGGTTTAAACCAAACATTACCTGTTAATCAAACATTTTAACCCAAATACAACTTGTTTAATAAACAAAATTGATTCCCAATGGGCTATAATAAAAAAAATTAATGTATTTTATAAAAAAGAAACATATTTTAGTGGTAAATACCAAAAAAACATGTCAGAAAACAGGCGTTCTTTGCACAGTTTTGTAATTTAACGTGTACGATAAGTTTAATTCTTTTCGAACAAAATATTCAATTCTCTTTACAATAATTTGAAAGTAGATCTTGATTAACACATGACATAAGTTTGAAAAGTCAAACTATCTACTATTATATATCTATTATATTTATATACTTGAGAGCCGTTTTGAGATTTATAATAACAATTATAAAAAGCGACTGGCTAATATTTTATATAAAATTCTCCATCACGTAACTACTTGTAGAAAACAGAAATAAATTATATTATACTTAAATATGAAAACCACATATATCAATGTCTTTGGGCTTTCGTTTACCTGTTGCACCAGTGTAGAACGAAATTTGCCTGCATTTTACAAATGTTTAGAACAAAATTCAATCATCAAAATATAATTTACCAAACATAAAAATAATAATAATAATAATAATAACAATCAAATGTCTTACTCTGTTAGAAAGCTAACTCGCTCTGCAAGCGGAATCAGTCCAATCAAACTCATCGAGAAAACCCAAGGCTAGTAATCAAAAACCCCAAATTCACCAGACACAATCACACAAAAACAACAAAATCACCATCAAAATGACCAAATTAACACGAATTTCACCAAACCGCAACGTAATTGCTAGTTAGGGTTTCAACAAAAGAGTATAACGACGTTGATCGGCGAACTCACCTGTGACCACCGGAGACAGTGGGCGGCGACGGCGATCGGAACGGCGGGAAAGAGGACGCATAACTTAGTCCCCAAAACGACTTCGTAGAGGCTACAGAGGAAGGTCCTAAGACATTGGAAGGGGATTTTGGAGAGGAGAGGCTTATCGGACTTTCGCCGGAGGGAGGAGGAGGACAGGTTGTGAGCACTCCGGCAGTGGTGGTTTCCGGTGAGCCTCTTGACGGTGCCGTCGTCGAGCAACCATGGCTCCGTCACCTCCGTCACCGTCTCCGTCTCCGGCGAAGGCATGCTGCTGTTGTTGTTGTTATTTGGGTGAAAAGTTGGTAGTGTGTCTTGTTATGTATTATGAGTTGTGACTCGACTAATAAATATTGTTCCCTGTTGTTAGTTATACTTTTTTTCTTTTTTCTCTTTCCTTCTTTTAATAAACTCGAAAGCATAATATTAAAATATTAAAAAAACATTATTATAGTTGAATTTTTATTCAGAAAAATATTATTATAGTTAAATTACTTTTGTCAAACCTTAATAAATAAAATTAAAATTATTTTTTTAATATTTTAACATAAGAAATAGTTAAAAAGATATATTATATTTCTAACAAATGAGTAAATGCTATAATTATATGTTATATATATAAACTAGGTTAGTGACCCGTGTGTTACACGGGTTGATAAATACTTAAAATGATACATGGATAAATAAATTCATAGTAATATATATATGATGTTGAAGAGAGAATAAAAAGGTTATTGTAACATAATAGTATTAAAAAGTTATGCCGTTCCACAATAGAAACAAATGAAGATAACATGATTGAATAGAAAAAAAAACATATCGACTAATGAACAAATTTGATAATATTTACAAAAGTATACAACAATTATATGTAACTAAGACAACGAATAGTTAAAATTAAAAATTATTTATTTATAAAGATGTAAATATTTATTTGTGTAATGGTATTGAAGTTTATAAATGATGGGTAAAAATCATATCAATGGAAGGTTAAAAAGTAAACATTACCAAAAATACGAATAATGTTATGAATTTTAAAATTAATTAAAAGGAAAATGTTATTTTGAAAAAAATATGGCAGAATTTATTATTTAATAAAACAAAAAATTGTTAACGGTAATATTAAAATTAATAACTTAATCGTTATTTGCTATCAAAATTTGCAATTTCTTATTAGTTTTAAAAAGATGTCAACTAATTTAAAAGTAATAAATGATCATAAATATAAATTATTTGTAATTGATATGAGTTAATAGTTTCCAAATTCATTGTAACTAAATATTGAATGATGTAGCGACATGTGGCAATGCATGCGTGAGACTTAGGTGGATGGGCTAGAATGTGACCATGTGTACCCATAGTTAGTCTTTTATTAGTAGTTATAGATTATAGATTATAGATCTTATCTTACTGCTCTAATAAAAGGGTAACTGGTAGCAACACGTGTCAATATCACTTTCATTCTTATCAAATTTTTCTCGTTTATTTCTCCTATTAAATCATCACATTAATTACCAATAATATTATTTAATTTTTTTATATTAGAATAGTTTTTCAATAGATTAAGAAATAAATATTTTTATTAATGTTATTTGTATAGAAATAAATTTAATAAAATAAGAAAATTTTCTAAATATCAAACGTTTTTTAAAATATAAAATATTTTAAAATTAGTGTTTTAAAAAGTAAAATTTCTATAAATAAAAAATAATTAAAAGTAGGAGTTTCTAATAAAAAAAATTTTAAAATTGACAATTTTCTAAAACGTTTGTTTTGAAACAAAATTTTCATTCTATTTATAAAAAAGAAAGATTCTAGTCATATATTATCTTAAAATATCATTTTATAACTAATAAATTTTTATTCTATTTGATAATTTTTATTCAACCCGTGTAATACACCGGATTACTAAAGCTAGTAATATATATTACAAGTTAAATAATCGAGCCATACCGAGCCGCTAACAAACGAACTAAATCGATCTGTCTCGGTTCAGTTTAGTTTAAAAACTAGTCATTTCGAGCCAGCTTTTTTCGAGCTCCGAGCAATGAACTATTTGGACGGTCCAATAATCAATTCATGGTCTATAAACATGTAGCTAAGTAAAATGATATTTGTGTATTAGTATGTTTTAGTGGATTATTAGATTAAGAATATTTATATTTAAAATTTAGTTTTAATTATTTAAAATTATTGTCATTTAATAGAATAAAAACTGAAACAAAAAATTTTAAATTTATCAAAAGTTTATACATGTCATTCTAGTTATTCATTTATTACAGAGTGAATTATCGTTTTCTTTCTCGTGGTTTGATAATATTTATCATTTTTATTCAAAAATATTTTTTTTATGCATTTGGCTTCCCAATGTTTGAAAAAGTTATCATTTTTATCCAAAAATATTAGCTCTATAATTTTAAATGTTAAATATTCATTGTTAAAAGAGTATTTATGTAAGTTTTCATATAAAAACAAAATCCTAATTTATGTTTACGTAATGTTGAAAAAATTTTATTCACGGGATTCATGTTTTTAGATGGAAATGGCAACATTTTCAAACCTTAGGAGCCAAATATAAGAAAAAGCCTTTTTGGATGAAAATAACGGATGTAACAAACCATAAAAGAAAAACGACAATTCATTTTTTATTATATGTTATAGATAATATATCATTAAAAACGTAAGGTCACACTTCCCAAAAATATTATCATGTAATTAGGAATTTTAGGATGCTTGCAAGGTGTATCGTACTAAAAAGCTTATATATGTATTTTCAATCTAATGTTGACATTGTAATTCTCAGATCCAATATTATTATTTTAATCCTCAAATAACACATAAATAATCAATCTATTTAATTGTAATTTATGCTTATCGGAACCGAATATGTACCACGTAATCGGCTAGGCTGAAGTTGTTAAATTCATAAGATTGTATTCCACAACCTACTATTGAAAGAAAGAATTCCTTTCTCATACACATTGTTAGAAGATATTGTAGTCAACAACAACAAAAATTAGTTGTAATTTATCAGGAATCCAAATTAGTCATTATGTTAGTTACAGTATATTTTTATAATTTTTTTATAAGTTGGTTGTGTATAGAGTGGTTCATAGATATTAGGATCTACTTTTCATACTTATATTTTGTTCTATAATAGCGTTCACGATAAATTCTCCATCTTTATTTTGATAACTATATTAAAATTTATTTATTTTTCTTATTTTTAATTTAATAATATTTTTATACCTTTATTATTATTTTTTTCCTATTATATACTCACCACTTTTAAAAATATTAAAAAACTTATATGTATTGAACAGTGTTTTCCTAAATATATAGATGAATAGTAATATCTTCTCTGTTATCCACTTACAAACATTTACAACCATTATTTATAATTTTGGAAACCCACGACATCTTATCTTATCTTATTACTCTAATAAAAGAGTAACTATGATGGACACATGTCACAACCACATTTCATTTCACCAAAATTTTTTCGCTTCTTTCTCCTATTAATATCACATTAATTACTAATAATAAATTAAGAAATAAATCTTCTTATTAATATTATTTCTAAAGAAAGTAATATTTATAAAATGAAAATTTTTCTAAAATAGAAAACTTTTTAAAAAATATTAGATGTTTTTAAGTAAAAGTTTCGTAAACAAAAATTAATTAAAATTATAAAAAAAAATAAAAAAAGTTTAAAAACAAAAGATTAAAAATTCATATTATTATTTTATTATTTATGGTCATTACTTATCATATTTATCTTAGAATATCGTGTTATAACTATTAAATTTTTATTATATTTATTATTTTATTTATTCAATCCGTGTAATACACGGGTTTACTAAAGCTAGTATATTTATAAGAAAGCCAATGTGAATACTTTTAGTTAGCTATAGTGCATGTTCATACTTTTAGTTATAGTATATGTTCATGCTATTGTTAATTATTAAATTAATTATAACTTAGGCTTTTAATATTGGTTCAGCCACTAAACCAATACAAGAATAGTTCATTAACAAATATATTTTTCGTATGGTTGATATATATATTTGACATACCAACTACTTCTAACACTATTAACCTCCACATCAAATGATTCACACTCTCACCAACTGGTGAAGGAAAAAGCATAATCTACCATTAGGATGTTTATATGAAAAAATTATAGATATTTACCCAAATTAAAAACAGGTGGATCAAACATCACCTCAAAATGCAGTTTTTCGTATAAATTATTGTTTGATTTTCTTCATAAAAATAGCAAAATCGATCTTAATCAAAGCGTTGTGACTAAATCAACTTCACGTTTTTGGTTAAATACTTCCATGTGGGATGTGAATGGATCATGATTCAAACACAATGATTAATTGTATAAACATTTGTAAGTTGTAGCGGATAGCATTTATAACCTGATTATTTATAATTTTTTATTTTTGTTATGGTTTTTAGAATGCAAAACACTAGACTTTCTTCACATGTGTATATCCACTTCCAATTTTCACCAAAACATCATAAAAAGGTAATATAACCCTAGCAATAAATTGATTCTAAAAAAAATACACTATAGTGGTAAAAAGATAAAAAATTTTTATTTAACTAGTTAAACATAGCATCAAACACAAAGCAAACCTTGTTAATATAAATGTCTATACTCGAATTTAAATCGATCAAACTGTTATCGGTTAATTTGGCTTTACGGACGATTATCATTTCTACTTTTTAAAATTGGTGATTTTTCCTTTAAACCAAAATCAAAATAAAAAACATCCAATGTCAAAACGAATCTCACAGGAGTAATATAGGAGTAATATATGTTTGCCGTTTAAAAACAAAAATAAATCCAACTATTAAATTATCAACTTGGTAAATATTAAATTAGTCATTTATGTTGTAACCCAGTGATTAAAAACAAAGACTCTTTAAAATAAATCATATTCAAATCTAGTAAAAGTAGTTTAAGTTGTGGTTTGGGATCAAACCAAATCTAACTATTAAATAAATTCTAATAACAAATAATATAACACGAATAATATATTAATATAACACATAGTTCTCCCTATGTAACATTATTTTCTCCTTTAGTTAAAATTGTCTTTTTTCTTAAAAATCAATACATTCCAATTAAAAATGTTACATAATTTTGAAGGTTTTGGGTCTAACTCAAAAGTTAATTGCTTTGAAGGTGTGGCAAGCTATAAGCCACTAACAGTGAAAACAAACCATAGTAACGGTTGGTAGTTTACAACGATTAAAAACCGTTACCAATGGTCTAGCTCATGGTCTAACGAAAAATCAAACAATCCAGCTTGTCAACAACTCGAGTCTTGAAATACATTTTGGCCTTCAAAGTTTCATGACCCGCAGTTATACCTTAATGTCCTAAATTATTACTGATTAAAAGGTCCGGCAGGCGTGATACAGTACACCCGGGAACCCAGATGTTGTACTTGAAGACCAGCACTTTCGCACCCTTTGAAGAACAATGACTCGTCTTCTTTCCCAATTCTGCGTCTCCAACTCATCAAGAAAGCTGGTCGGGCCAGTTCTGAAAGACCATCTGAAAATCCAAATAATAACATTCGTTATATGTTTCTGAATTCACATATGACTAGAGGTGGCAATTTTAGCCCGTTTAGTTAGAAATGGGTCGAGTTTGGTTGTGTTTATATTTGCAGGTCAAATGGTTTAAATAGAAAGAATAGGTGGAAGGGGGCTGGTCAAACATGTTGGAGGTCGCCCAAATTCTGCTTTTAGTGTATACAACCTCTTAAATCAATATGATTCAACGATTATAATTGTCATTGTAATAATATTATTTTCCTAATTATTATCAGCACGATAATTATTTAAATAATGAACAAAGGATTGGTTGCATATTAACTGACCAACTCAGTCCCATTCAACTCATTAAAAACGACCTTTCAACTCATATTAAAAACGACCTGTTTCAACACCAACCCGTTATCCAACCTGCCCATTTTGCGGATTTGACACCCTAATTATTTATAAATAGTTACAAAATAGATGTTTAGGGAAAACACCACCCAACCTGTTTTGATAGGCACCAAAATCCACCGGATGACCTGTTATCCAGTTTTCCACCTCTAGTTTCACAAGTTAAAACATGAATAATGTTTACAACATAGACACTTACCTTGAGCCCGACGAGTTGTAGCTGTTTTTCGTGGCTTGTAAGAGTTTAGTAGGAAACAAAGAGTTTTTATTAAGTTTGGATATTGTTTCACATCTGTAGAAAACCAAAAAGTGGAAACCAAACACTAAGATAAACAACAGCTGAAAATGATAAGGAAAAAAAGGAGAGGGGGATACATGTTTGGTCACAACCATGTTTTCCAACAAATTGAAGCAGTATATAGATTCAAGAGCTGTTTGCGATTATAAAATAAATAGCAACTGTAAAAGAAACACTGTGTGTTTAAATCTTCAAGCCATCACTTATTAGACAATAACATAATTTGCAAAAACAAGCAATTCCGGATAAAAAAATAAATGAAAAGAAAAAGCACGAGAAAATGTACAATGCCACTTTTGTGTTTGAATTTCAAAATCTGTTGAAATGTGTTTAAATACTTACAATGGAAGCGATGTTTGCATTTTTATGAAAAAGAATATTGTTTTTTGTAACAAGCAAGTGAAATTGTTAAAAAGGTTGACTATTCAAAAGTCAAAAAACAATAAAGCTTAATCGGAGAAGAAAAGAATTTGCAGATTAATCATTTTTTGCATAACATGAACAGCAAGAATCTTACTCTGCAATACTCTAACTTAACATAATATACAACCATTGCAGAACCGACACCGTAAGTGGCATATAAAGTTATAAACATATCCATGGAACTATGGAAGGGCACATCTCATTACGTATGTAGATAACAACAGAGGGTGTGATCTTAATTCAAAAAACAAGAAAATGATTAAGAGTTATTCTAAAACAATGTCCTAAGTTTTAACTATAGCTGGTTAATTTGGAAAAATTTTATTCTGATATCATGCATCGTATGCAGAAATGGAAATGAGAGGAGGGCTTACACAGTAAGATGTCACTAGCAATAATGAGGTCCCATTCTGGATGAGGATTTGGGAAGGGATCACCCCATGAATCTGGTAAAGAACAAAAGAAGATACAACATCACTTTAACATGCATAAAAAATCAAGCGAAAGATGCATTATAGATTGGCTAGGTAACAGGTCACAACAGGTTGAGTTAAAATGTGTCTTTTCTGGTAAGATTTGATATAAACCAGGTTGGATTGGCCCACAAAGACTTTTTTTCTTTTTCTGCAGATCTTTAATATCTATTGCGCTAAATATGATCACAAAAACAATATTACTTCAAAAGTAAATCTAATTGTTTAAACAAGTTGATCTAGGAGAAATATGCATTAAAAATATACTTTACATGGCTTTTCAACCCTTGGGACCCCGTTTTAGCTTTGTTTTTTATTTGACCTGTTTAATACTCTTAAGTAAATGGGTCAATATTGACATCTCTAACTTGAGGGTATTGACTAGAGGTAGAAAAGAAACCAATTTAACTTAAACTGTCCCATGCGACCCACTAAGATTAATAACTGAGATGTAATAGGTTTATGTAAAAATTATCATATGAAAACTGGGAGTGTGGGACATCAAAGAACCACACACCAAAAAGTAATCAGCCATATGAATAGACAATGGCATACCATAGTATCAATTCAGTAACAACTGGGATGTTAGTCTGTTACAGTTTCAACTCTGATGTAATATGATCATAGTTGACTTGCAATTGGTAAGCATTGCTTTCTCTTGGTTCATGTAACATTCACACCAAAAAGGGCTTGAATAATGAACAATTGAACTATAACTATTTTGATAAATAATGAACATTTTCTACAAGCAAAATCTGTCCACAAACTAATCTTAAAGTTCACAGAATGGTATTCTTAAATCCAAAATTTTTACTGAATTCTTTAGCATGAAATGTTTGACAAAGTAATCTTTTTTTTCTTTAATTAGGTGAACGTGTAGTCTTTCTCTACAATCAAAGCATTAATTTCATTATATGATGTTATCTTTGTGATGCAATAAATTTCAGTTGTTATTGTGAAAATCAACTTTGATATGTTCAGAACTAATTTTGCAACTTTAGTTGTTTTATGCTATACATATGTTCATGCGACATGCTCCTTGTTAGTGAGAAAGTAGAAAATGAAATGAAGAACAATGAGTAACAATGGACAATTCATGGAACAAGTAAACTCAACCCTTTAGCGGTTAGCCACTACCTATTTTGATCTGTTTAGAAGAAAAAGTTTTCATTTGACCCAATGCCACTTTTGATTTATTATCCAATCTAACCCGCCCAACTCATTTGCCAACTGTACAATTGACATAGATGTTAAGAGATATATATAAAACCCATTGATTAATGTATAAGTGAACAAGAGAACTAACGCTTAATATGAGGAAGCACAGGAGTTACTCCATTAACCCTGCAATTATGAGCAATGTTATCTTCAATCTCCTGATCATCATAGTCTGAAGTTGTAATGTCTACCTGATACAACTTCTTCAAAAAGATAGCCAAGGCACCTGTTCCACTGCCATCACTTAAAAGATAATATCAAAAACACAAATTCCATAAATCAAAACACAACTGCAATGCCAAATACACTTTATAAACAATATTCAACCAAAATACTATAACAACATTAAACCACAAACAAGAACATGCGATAGAAAGCAAAGACTGAAACAAAAATATAGAGGTATAACCAACTACACTCGCCTGCCCAACTCAATGATGTTGCGCCCTTCTATTTTTGATCTGTTTTGAACCAACCATTCTACAAATGCAAATGTTCCGGGCCATAGTAGATTGGCATTCATCTGGTGAAAGGAAAACTCTCGAATGACCAATTCCTGCCATCATATATACAATAAAGGCATTACTAAGTGCAAGTCAAAATAACATATATGGTTTCTAAACTTGTGATAGTCATAGAGTAGTTGAATCTGAATCAATTTCTTCCATGGAGACAAACTAACAAATTCCCAAATTGAATTTCCTAATGTCCTCATATGCCTGAACAAACATACCTCGCAAAAATCCCACTCGTATAGTAAGATCTAGGGATAAAGATGTCACTCCACAAAGACCCCCAACCCTCATATGCCAGAACAAAAACCCAAAACCATTTTCTCAGAAGATTGGTAAATCGAACCTAATACGATTTTCTGATAAGAGTTCTTGGACTCCCAAGATTAGTCTTGCATACTAATATTTAGCCAGTTTAATACTTCAGATTGTAGATTATACAACTAATATTACTCCAGAACTTAAAGTACTGTCATAAACTATGAGTTGATCATCAAAGAATTTCAAATTCATAATGAGGTTTTATTAGAATATAGTCATGATATCTCTCTCAACAAACAGTTGATGTGCTATAGATTGGTTTGAAATATGGATTCCATATAAAAACAAATAAACACCTCTAATTAGTGCAACTAATACAAACATAAGCACAGATTACCAAATGCTAGAATTAAGTTACACAACTGATTTTAAAAAGTTATCAAAATCTGCAAAATGAACAAATACCCAATTGACAAACAACTTGAAACACGAAATTGATGTAGTGAAACTCACCATTCCAGGCAATTGGTGTGTTCTCTCAACATAGGTCTGAGAGTTGTCTACTGTTTCATCATCTGCAAGCAGCCAACAAGAGTTCATGATCATAAACCATTGCAGTTGTGTTTGAGAGAGGGAGAGAGAGGGATGACCTGTAGATGTGGCATCATCGTCATGAAAGAGTGAAGATGGGGAGAATAGAGCAATGTCCATCACGATCCCTTCAGCACAGCGATTGATGCCCTAAAGATGATCAAGTTTTTGGTGCTTGGATTTGATTTTTAATCAATACAACGATGAAATTTTTCATTATTCAAGGTTGTTTGGCATCCTGTTTATTAAAAAGTTACCTTTTAATAATTTATAATTTTTTAATAGTTATAAGATAACATTAATATTAAATGATTAAAAGGTTAAATTTTAATGATATCTTATTCAGTTTTAACCATTAGGTTATAAATTATTAGGAGGTAATTAATGACCATTAATAATCATTAAAAACCTATCAAAAATTCTTTTAATTAATTAGAAAAACTACAACCAAAGTAATAATCAACTGAAAAAACTAAAAGCAAACTAGAAGCCCCAAGAAGCTATTTTTTTCCTGTTCAAATCACTTCTGTATGTCTTATAGTTTTATGTAATATCTTTTGGTGTAATATATTTTGATAAGTATTTAAAACTAGTATTATGATCCCGTGTTGTGACATAGATGTGAAATGACATGAAAAATAATATCAAAACGTAGTCGCAAACCCTCATGTTGAAGGGGCGTAAAACCATTAAAAAGATGAACACCAAAATGTTGTTGGAATTTACGTGTTGAAGATGACTTTGAAACCTAAATTTATATATTAAACGAATGTTGTCGAGAATCTGCGTTTTGAAGAGAACGTTGAAGCCGTTGATAACGTATGCGTATTTATGAAAAATGAAACCCTAATGTCAATAATAGTTGCATATATATGATTTGTTTAAAATCAATACGATGTTATATTATTTGTAGGGGTGTTCAAAAATATCCGAATCCGAAACCGAATCCGAAATATCCGAAATTCGGATATCCGAAAATTCGGATATCCGAACTTCGGATATCTGAAATTTCGGATTCGGATTCGGATAGTGATTTTGAGAATTTTCGGATATCCGAAATATCCAAAATATTTTTATAAAAATTTAAAAATATTAAATATTAATTAAATATTTCAGATATTTTCAGATATTTCGGATATATGAAAAGAACTTCAATAAAATTTATTATATTTTTATAAAATTTATTAAATAATACAAATTTTTTTTTTTTGAAATTCGGATATCCGAACGGATATCCGAATCGGAATCTGAAATTTCGGATATCCGAAATTTCGGATTCGGATTCGGATAGTGAAATCCACTATCCGAAATTTTCGGATATCCGAAATTCAGATATCCGAATTTGAACACCCCTAATTATTTGTTTGAAAGATAGAATTAGAAACATATAAATAAATAAATAACTAAGAAACAAAGCATGCATACAACACCATTAAGCATATGTACAACACTATTATGCATAAAAGTGTCGATAATTATTTGAAAGACAGAAATAGGAAAAAATAAACTAATAAAAAAAACTAAGAAACAAAACATATGTACAACACAGTTAAGCATATTGACAACAATATTATACATAAAGGAGTTGATAATTAGTATTATACTAGCATTAAGACCCCTGCGTTGCAGCGCGGGGAGGGGAGTGCATAAAACGTATCAACTAGCACCAATGGCACGTCACCGCCAGTGACCAACAACACTTAAAAGCTCATATTAAAAAAATTAAGAAAAAAAATAACAACGAATGAAAAGTAGACATAAAAATGTTAAGGCTTTGTATTCTCGATCATTATCATATACCTTTGCTTAGGAAGTGGCCTCAACCAGAGCCTCGTTGGACGTTTGAAAATAATGGAAAACCACACCCTTACTAATAAAAAAGAAGCTTCGCTTCTATTCTTTGAAGCTCGTTGAAAAGTCTCTGACATATTTTGTAACATCAAACCTCTTTTGAAAAGAGCACCACGTTCCCTTTTGGATAACATCATAAACATAGTAAAAATCTAGACAAATGTTTAATATTTTATGACTAGAAGCAATACTTGAAATGAGTTATCTGGTACCTTCCTAAAGGTTGAACCTAAAAAAGATAAAACAAGAGTTGAACCTGAAAGAGGTAAAACCTATGTAATTAGAGGAGATTCAAGCAAAAGGCCGTTATTGAAAACCGATAATTCGTCTCGATGAAAAATTGACCATAAATTGTCATTTTGTCATCATGGATATTCATGGTAGTGCATGAGAAGCCAGAATTTTAGGGTCCTGATCAACAAGAATGTTGTGTTTGTTGGATATCAATGGTCAACTTTAACAATTAAAGTTGTGATCCTTTTACAAAAATAGTAACTTGTTATCAAAGTGAGCGGAAACATTTAATAAAATTAATCTTATTAATAAAATACCCAAATCAAGTATTCAAATACACATGATTAATCTAATACAAGCTATATTGGTCTGAAGCTATACCTTGACGATAAAGACCAAAGCTTTGCAACTTGAATCACACAACGGTCTTTGCTAGATGTATGGATTCATGAAAAAGCTCCAATCTTTGCAACTATTGCACCTGAAAACACAATCCGACGATGATAGCGGTGGTTAACAACAACGACGGCGGTGATATGGTGGTACTTTGTGGTGACCGAAGCAAATCGAAGGGGAAAGGGTGCTGAGGTCGACAACCAAAGAGAGAGTGGGGATTAGGGTTTTCACTAATCTTTATTTAAAAATAAATTTATGTTTATAGCCCCGGTTTATTAACAATGAATAACCTTCGACAATTAACATTTAATTATCAAACCCTTGTTGTTTACTAATTTACTTTTAATTAGAAAAACCTTTAAACCTTTTTAAATTATTAAATGTTTAATCATTTAACTATTAGTTAACAAACGTTTAATCTCTTTTATTTAATTATTTCTGTGAATAATAAATCATCGTCTTTAAATAGTTTAAATCATAATGTGAAACAATTACATGTTATTACTTTGTCATTGTTCAAGGTGTAACTCTTTGAATCATACATTAATATCAACATTGATATTATCGATGGATGGACATTTAATATCCAATAGTGTGTACTGAGAGAATGATTAAACTTGGACGCTGACCATCTAACAATAATACCCTTATCAACGACATCTAAACCCGAGGATGTGACAATTTTCAAGCTAGCTCCTTTCTTAGACATGGTTAACAGCAAGGATGAATGAGAAAATTCATCAAAAGAAAGGAGTACAAAGAAGAGTTGAAGGAGGTATGAAAATTAGGGAAGAAAGGTTTATATAGGGTTTTCAATGCAAACTCCAAAAACCCTGAATGAAGTCACGTATTTCAAAAATCAGCCAATCATAAGGTGACATGTCCCCCACTACCCTAAAAGCGTTGCTCCACTACCTTACCAAGTACTATGTAACTGTTGTACCCTTACCTTCACACATCACATGAACTCAAGGCATAAGAAATGATACAATGATTGCCATTTATGGCATAATTGAAAATATACTCATCGAAAAATATTTATGATAAGTCCTTAGAAATATGACAACACAGAACATTAACTCATTAAGTCTAACACAATTGCAAATATAAATATCCAAGGGACTTGTATAGAGAATATACAACCTGGATCCGTCAAAGAATTTGGGTCGAGTAATTAACCGAGGAACCTAATCATGTGTCACGCATCAAAGGTGTGAGAATATCCTCACTAATCTGGATTGCTAATTTAGTTCACGCCCCTTGCACGAGTAATAGACCTCACCATGATAATTTGCATGGGGGAAGAGACCATTCCTAACAATTATAACAACTCCCCTACTAGACTAGGTGAAAATGCACAATTAATAGTAGTTGAAGCAATATACTAATGATTTTTTTATCAAAATATTGCTAATAAGCTTGAATACAGAAAACATGTTTCTATTTATTAGAGCCTCCAAGGCCATTCGAGGATGGCTATCATGTATTGCTCTTATCTTGCACATCTCTAATCGCGTGAGCTCAAACACAGTTTATAATTAGACAATTTATCATGTATAACAATATGGATCCAATTTTGACTAGAGGCTCTATGCCTTCCATGGATCACATTACAACCACTGGTAGTAGACCATGTCTCCCCGTCTATGCATGATTATGGGATATTTTTGCTAATAAGTCCCAAACCCTAGTAGTGTGGCTTTCCCATTTCTCGACACATCCCTTTAATACATAAGGATCTAGATTTACCCCCACCAACATATGCGTATTGCAACATTCTCGTTTATAACCAATTGACCAACATATGCGTATTATAACATTCTTGTATATATCAAGACATGCTTAGATGGTTGACTAGGAATAGTATTGAGAACTAGATAACTATTACCGAGGTTAGCTTTGGTAACCAGTCATAGTTTAGGCATGGTTGATCAGGCAATACATAACGTAGGACTTTGTCACCCTCTGCAAACCCTAGTCTTGACTCTAAATCCTGTTTTTGAACTGAATTAATAACCAAATCAAACCTAGAGTATGCTACCAGTTATTAGAGACAACTGTGTGGCGATTGACTATGAGGTGAGTCCTCAGCGAAACCCATTTGTTCGTGTGAAGACGTGTTTATTTGTTTATAATGCCTGATAAAGATTACTATACCTGGAAATCTCAACCCATTTGTTTTAAGTTGGTGTTAATTTGGACTTTAATTATAAATACACGAGTTAATATGGGTTGGTAAATATTTTCATAGGATCTGAATGGGTAACTTTATAAATGAAGAAGAGGAAAATAAGTAAGAACGTGCAAAATTAAATATTAGAACGAGTGTGGATGAATAACTAGGTATACTTACAAAACCCCATTCTACCTTTCATCCATCATTCCTAATTTTCTATCGTCCTATACTCCTCTATTCACAACTCTATTACGATGAACCCAATATGCCGCCGACCGTTGTGTAGCAATCAAAACAATTCTTCTCCTCTATTGTTGTGTGGCAATCGTAGCACCACTTACCATCGTTGTAGCTATTTTGATACATCCATCTCCTTTCTGTTTATCTATGAGGCTTCAAAATTTCCGACCACCGATTTCAGCTCTAAAGTCACCCCATAAAAGACAACACTTCGAAATCATGAAAATCATTATTGACAAATGATTCATAAATTGATCTTGAAATTGTGAAAATTATAGTTTGGGATCGCGACAATTGAGTGTAAAACTATAGCTTAAATTTGATGTTTTGATTCTTTGATGCAATTTATCACATACGAGAACATATACTCAAAATATTTATAGGTTGTAGTTGTAAGAGAAGATATCTATAATCTATAACATTTAATAAAAGAAGGTTTTTATAGTCATTTTTTTAAGCCATTTTTTTGCCAATTGTCATTTTCTTAAGCCAATTTTTTACCACTTGTCATTTTTGTAGACATACACATATTAATTTTTCCTTCAAAAGGGTATTATAGTAATTTAAATACTAATATAAATTTCTTTCTCTTATTAAAAATGAATTTTATTAATTGCTATATTTTTCTCTCTTATCTAAATTTTTTTAAAATCAAACTATCCTTTCATCGTTTAATTAAAATCTAAATAATAAAAAACTAAAGTTTTATAATATGAAATTTTCTATACCTGGCAAAATGGGCGGGTCGGGTCGGGCCGTGTACCGGGCCAAGATGGGTTTGGGTCAGAGTGGGTTCGGATCAGAAAGGGCTCGCGTCTGAAACGGGTCAGGACGGGTTCGGGTCAAGATGGGTTCGGGTTAAGATGGGTCGGGTCAGGACGGGTCGAATAAAAAAATTGCAAAAGTTTCAATTTTTCAACAAACACCGTAAAATTATATAAATTACAAATAACTTATTAAACCATAATTGATACCACTAATACTACTTATTCATAAATCACACAAATATTAACAGTAAACCAAATACGCCATGGAAGTGCAATACTTGGTGGTTTCTTGAACAGAGGAGACTTCCGGGAAATCGGAACAAATACTCGAAACAAACACAAAATAACTTGCCTCGATCCAAACACAATTTCTCAAAAAACAGATTAACTTGCCCCATCAAACTCAGATTAACCTGCCTTGAAACCAAAATAAGCCGGAAATTTGTCGGGAAATCGGAGGTTAGCAAAACTTGAGAGTTGGATCCACGCCGGAGGACGTCATCGGTGCTCGAAACCACACTACCAGAGTAGCTTAAGAAGAAGACGGTTGATGGTGCAGCTTTTCTGGCAAGCGGCGTCGCAGTGGGTGGTGAACTGGTGATGAGGGTGATAACCGATGATGTTTGATAATGATGGTCCGGTGGTTTTGAGGGTGGCCTAACCCGTGAACAATTTTTTGTATCGCCCATCTGACCCGCAGTCTATTTAGATCAGAATGTCATGGGCCCAACCTGACCCGTGAACACTTTTTTTGGGCCCAGGCTAACCCGTTTTCTTTTTAAAAACACCCATAATTACCCAAAATGAAAGTTATGGGTTTATTTTGCCAGGCCTAAAATTTTCTAAAACACTAAACATTTTTTAAACAAAATATTTTAAATCGTTTTGTTTTTGAAAAAAATTATAAACAAGTGAAATATTTTAAAACAGTTTTATTAAAACAACAAGAATAATTACAAACCAGAGTTTTTAAAAAACAAGATTTTTATAAAAAATATTTTTTATAAAAAATCTTAAAACAAATATTTAAAAATAAAACTATTAAAAATACACTTTTTAAAAAAAATTACAAAATACAGAATACGATGATATTTTTTTAAAAAAAATCATTTTTCTTAAAACAATATATTTAAAAATCACAATTTTTTTATAAAACAAAAGTTTAAGAAAAATACATTAATTGTTTATTTACTTAACTATTTATACGTAATTATAATCATATTTTATAATGCATAAATATTTAATATTTTATTTATTCAATCTGTGTATTACACGAGAATTAACCTAATAAAAAAATATATCAACATATTAGCACTAAATGATTCAACTCATCCTAACATATATTCATCTCGACTAAAACTCATATTGTCATCTTTTTTTTTGTACCGGCTCATCGATCCACATTCATATTAAATTAAACACATCCTTACTTCAAAACTAACTCAACTTTACCCGAACATTTTAACAATTACAAATTCAATTCATTGCGTTTTTTAATACGAATTCAAATTCGATTTCGAATTTGCTTTTAACCACTCCAAATCAAAGATTCTACTAGTCACCCACTCACTTTTACTTTTTGACTCTCCAATTATTATTATTATTATTAATATAGTTTAGGAAGAAGGTAATAATAATAATAATAATAATAATAATAATAATAATAATAATATATTTTATTCGGATAATGGGATGTTTTTTTTGCAGCCTCGTCTCTGTGGCTTGTGGTGGACTGGATGTCTGACGGCCCACGTAGCCTATTTTGTTTCACTCGTTCTTCACCCCTTTTCATTCTACATTTTTAAACTTCGTCCTTCTTCTTTCTTAATAAGCCAAACACCCCCATCTACCTATAATACTTTTAATTTATTCAATAAGTTATATTCTAATAACATTTTTTGCTTTTTTTTTCTTATATATAACTACCATTAATATAATTTTGTTGGGTGTGAAATGTTTATAGTTAGGTGACGCAACGTGATTATGATTAAATAAGTAAGTAATTCGTGATTTTTAATCGATGGAACGAAAAAACCAATCAAACAAAATGAGTAAAAATAATTACGACAAGCATAAACAAAAGTCGAATACGAGTCATTAATCTTATCACTTGAGGATACCATTTTAAACTTCTCTTAGTTATAAAGCCTTTGTGGACTTACGGAGTTTTTTTTAATATATTTCAAAAGAATTTTTAAGCTTAATCTAAAATGCACATAGAAGATTCCTATACAAAGGATCCTTGATTACATATTGATAACAATTTTTTTTTTAAAAAAATTGGCTTCTAACCTTACAAATTCAACAACTAACTTTACGTTTCAAGTCAAAAGAGCCTAATCATGGATTACTAGAAACTAAAACAACGACTCCGAAAATAATTCTTCTCCATCTCTTCTTGACAAACCCCAACTAGTAAGTTCCGGTTCCTTTCCTTCATGACGCTTATCGCGTAATGAATTCTAAATTTCAATTTACAATACAGATAACCAGTTACAACTCTCTAAAAAACAACAGACACAACTGAACAACACACGTTATAACCTCTCAGTTATTGCTTATTTCAAAAACCCAAAGGGCCTAAACTACCCAACCCCAATACTCACACCCCTATACACCATCTCCACCCCTACAACGCATACAAAACCGCCTCACTCCACCAATCCCTCATCACACACACACACACACAAATACACAAACGACGACCACCACCACCAATGGACGGCACCGGAGTAGTGGCGGTGTACGGCAACGGCGCGCTAACGGAGAGCAAGAAGTCCACCTACTCCGTGAAAGTGGGCCTGGCTCAGATGCTCCGCGGCGGCGTAATCATGGACGTCGTGAACGCCGAACAAGCCCGCGTGGCGGAGGAGGCCGGCGCCTGCGCCGTCATGGCCCTGGAGCGTGTTCCGGCGGACATCCGTGCGCAGGGCGGCGTCGCAAGGATGAGCGACCCGCAGCTGATTAAGGAGATCAAGCAGGCGGTGACGATTCCCGTGATGGCGAAGGCGAGAATTGGGCATTTCGTTGAGGCGCAGATTCTGGAGGCGATTGGAGTTGATTATGTGGATGAGAGTGAGGTTCTGACGCTGGCGGATGATGAGAACCATATTAATAAGCATAATTTCAGGATTCCGTTTGTTTGTGGGTGCCGGAATTTGGGGGAGGCGTTGCGTAGGGTTCGTGAAGGGGCTGCGATGATTCGGACGAAAGGGGAAGCGGGAACTGGTATGTTTTCTTGATGATTGTTTTCTTTTGATTTGGGGGTGATTTGGGGATAATGGTTGCTAACTGTCGTTAGATAGTGTTGATTGATACCACATATGTCGAAATCTGTGAGTTTGTTTGGAGTTTGGGTGAAGTGAAGTTGTATAATTGGTTTTGCTTCAAATATGAACCATTAATTTTTGATGGGAGTTGCAATAGAGTATGGGGATTATGGTGTGCTATTGCTGAACAATCTAGATTTGTTTTTGTGTGTGTTGTGTTCTGTTTGAATTTGGGATTGATTTTCTTGAGATTTGAGGATTCATCTGTTTAATTTTTTTTAAAACTATTTGAGCCTTTGAATATGATAAATTAGCCATTTTTAGTGTCCAAACTGTCATAATCATGTGTAGTTTTATGAGGTGGGTGTTTGGGATTGTTTATTTTCAAGCAACTTTTTACTTGTTAACTTTAATTTTTGATTTTTGAGAAGATAATAAGTTTTGGCAATATCAAAAGTACTTTTCAAATTTAAAAAGAAGTTTTTGAAAAGTAAGAAATATTTGAAAACTTATTTTATTTCAATTTCCTATATATCTCTCTGCTGTCTCTTATTAACTTACTTTAATTATATATTTTTTTTTGTTATTTTACAATTTTTTAGTTTATAATTTAATCGAAACATCTTTTTATAAACTTCTTTTGGAAATTCACAAGTTAATAAATCCTTTTTATTAAAAGTCGTTTTCAATTAAAATAAACAATCCCAAACATGGCCGAGGAAAATGGGTAAGGAATACAAATGGTACAAAATGTACTACCATGAATAGAAGAGGAATTGATGTGAAAAGCTAAAGTTTTCATTTTTAAAAAACTTTCATGAGTTTTAGCAGTGCTATAGTTGGTTTTTTGTTTGTGTTTGGTTTTGTTGCTCTGTTATAGTTTGGAATTTGGATAACCAATCATTATTGTAATGAATCCTTACACGGTTTGGTTTTGCTTTTTTTGGCAAAAATTACTGGCTGACCCATAAAATATAGTTTTGGGATACAACAAACTAAACAGGTAGGGTAGGGTTGGGTTGGAAGTTTGAACTGATTTTTAAGTTTGGTTTGCCTGTTATAATGGTTTAATTTTGGCAGTTTGAACTTATTTATATATTAAATCTTTTTTCAAAGTTGTTAGTTTGTATTAAAATTTTTAAAGAAAAAAGATGGTTTATGAATAAAAGACACATACATACTAAAACATATACATAGTTACATATTCCAAAAATGAAAAGTAAATTTAGATTATGTTGGTTAAACGACCGGCTCTAAGTTCAACAGCCAACTTATTTCAGTTTAGGCGATTCAGCCGGTTTGAGTGGTCTATTAACGCCATTAAAAATGTGTCATAAGCTTATTCTTATTCCATACTTTCTCGGATTTTATACTTGGTATGACATATAACTATTTCTCGGATGAAAAAAAAACTCTGATTATATGTTCTCATTCTCCATTTCCTCACATCTATGCTATAAATTATCATTTTCATGGGAAGAGTGATTCTTTTTCATGGACCATTTTAGGCAACATAATTGAGGCAGTTCGGCATGTTAGATCCGTGATGGGTGACATCAGGGTCCTTGCAAACATGGATGACGACGAGGTGTTCACTTTTGCCAAGAAAATTGCTGCACCATATGATTTGGTGATGCAGACCAAACAATTGGGGCGGCTTCCAGTGGTGCAGTTTGCAGCAGGTGGTGTTGCTACTCCAGCTGATGCAGCTCTGATGATGCAATTGGGATGCGATGGCGTGTTTGTGGGATCAGGTGTGTTCAAGAGCGGTGATCCGGCTCGTAGGGCCCGTGCTATCGTCCAGGCGGTTACACATTACACGGACCCTAAGGTTCTTGCAGAGGTGAGCTGTGGGCTGGGTGAGGCCATGGTTGGGTTGAACCTTGACAAGAATGTGGAAAGGTATGCCAACCGCTCCGAGTAAGGGTCACAACATTGGTTCCTCTGGTTGCTGTAAGCTGGTTTAAACTTGGTAGCTTTTCTGTATTTGTTGTTGAATAATTTAGAATTGTTGGAAAATAACCTTATTTATATAAACAAAGTTTGATTTCAGGCTGTGGGTTTGGAATTACTTTCTTTGGCTATATTTAATAAGCTTTTGGGATTGAATTTAGATGCTGCAGAAAATATAGACATATTATCTATTATGATTTTTTTTTATAAAATTCGTATCATAATTGGTCTTGAGACATTTATCCTAGGGGTGCACAAATGTATTACACCCGGGTTTGATTCTTTTTCCATTATTGTTTTTAAACCATTCTTTTCGTTTTTAGTTGTCATAACCATTAAATAATATCAAATTCAATTTAATCTTCATGCCTAGTTTAATCATTTATTTAGTTAACAACATTCTTCATTGATTCATGGTTCGATGCCACACTTGCGCTTATTTGTTAAACATTATTAGGATTTTATTTTTGGTTGACGCTTTGGGATCGATCATATTAATGGTATGAGAGCCACATCTCATCCAAACTCGGTTTTCATTTACGTTTACGACAAAGCACATCTAACCTAGTGAAATTTCTTTTTAAATCTAACCTCTTTGATGGAAGTGGCAAGAAGTCGAGTACTAACATATTTGATATGAACTAGAGATTATATTGTTCAGAGTGGAATCAACCTTAGGATCTATCGTTTCAATGCCCATCTTAATTTGTGGCTAGCTTACAAAGAAATCAAACTTAACTAGAAGATTAAATGAGGTGTTAAAGAAGTAGCAGCAATGGAAATTTGAACAACATTACTACATAATACATATTGGTCATCACTAGTTTAGACAAGGAATCAAGTAGCAGTTGCATGACCATCACCTCCACTGATACATGATTATGCTCAAATTAGTTCCAAGTACTCATCTTCCATAGTAGATTGTTTTAGTGCACAAAAGCCCGTTTCCGGAACAAGAACCGGTTCATAACCTGACCTGGAACCAAAAAAGGACTAGTATTTTAAGAACCGGTTTGAATCATTGTTAGGATTATACCAATAATAATGAACCAAACTATTTGATCGAAGTTTGATTTATGTAAAATGTCAATTGGTTTTGTCAAGAAAAGACAATTGGTATGATTATGTTGAACCAATTGAATGGTTTGCTACAAGATTGATGATATAACAATAAAGGTGAAGTTGGCTGTGGACGAATAAGAATAGACCAAAAACTTATATGAGATGAAGATGATAATTGATGGTGATCTTTTGGAGAAGAGCAGAAGGCATCTTATAGAACCGGAAGAGCGATCGATTTGGAAGGCTAAAAGAAAGGTGATTTGTGATTCGAGAGGCTTAATCTTCTTTGGCTTTTAGCCCTTGAATTCATGTCAATTAAGGGGAATAACATTGCCATTTTTAGCCCTTCATTCTTTATATTTCTTCAATCAAGGATCAAACTTTATGCTTTCCATTTTAACCTCACCAAAAACCAAAATAAACAGTGTTAGAAAAATAACAAAAAATATATAAATGTTTGCAATCTAAAAATGAATATCATTTTTAACATGCCCCTCAGTTCAGATTGCAAACATGTCATGTAAACCTAGTTTTTTTACTTAAATAGTCATGTTGAATAAAAGTTCAAGACAATACTTTCTTTGTGAAAAATAAATACCCTGATCAGCGTATAGAACTTCTATTCCAAAGAAATATTTTAATTTTTCTGGATCTTTAATTAAAATGTTTGTGTTTAAAAATTCCTTTACCTTTTCAATTTCATTCAAATCATTTTCGATTATCAATGTATTATCTACATAAACTCACAAAGCAAGAAACAATGATCCTTGAGATTTAATAAACAGAGAATGATCACAAATACTTTAAACCAAATCATTTTTGACAAGAACACTGGTTAATTTTTCATTGCAACTTCTGGGAGACTATTTTAAACCATACAAAAATTTGATCAATTTACACACTTTGGTTTCATCTTTTGAATAATAGGCCTCTAGTAAAGTCATATAAATATCTTCATTAATATTGCCTTACAAAAAAACATTATTAATATGTAACTGAAATAGACCCAACATATTCTAATAGCTATACTAATAATGCACCTAATTGTGACCATTTTAACAATCGAAGAAAAAGTTTTATCAAATTTCAAACCTTCTCTTAAGCTATAACCTTTTGTACCAACCTAGCTTTATACCTTTCCACCTCACCATTAGACTTATATCTAATTTTGTATAGCCATTTACAACCAATAGGTTTTCTACCTTGTGGCAAATCTACTAGCTCTTACATGCGTAAAGCTTACATTTCTGCATTCATTGCTTCAACCCAATTAATATAAGATGATGCTTCACTAAATATCCTTCGTTCTACACTCTTATTTAACACTGGCGCAAAACATAAATTTTCTTTAGATAACCGAGAATAATTTACTACTTTCTCTAAGCCATATTTGACTTTACGTTCTATAACATAGTCTGCCAAGTTCTTAAGAAAGGAACCGGTCCAAGGCGATCTTCGAGTTTCGTTAATAGGCACATTTTCCTCAGGAGGAACAACCTCATTATCCGGAGAACCTGTGTTTGCCTGCTACGTCAGTTTCAATAGCAAAATTACTTGTCTGCTAACCATTACTACCAACTTCTTAATACCCCCTCCTCATCATTGGAAATATTATCACTTAAACAAAAGTTGGGTGAATTAGACTCAAAACAATAAAAAAACTGAAGTTGTTTAATTATTTTTCAAAAGACATTAGCAAGGTTATAAATTTTACTCTCTTTAAATGGATAAACTTCATTATAAAAGTTCACATCTTGAGAAAAAAATAAGAGTTAAATGCGTTTTACGTCCCTGAGGTTTCATATAAATTACCATTTGAATCCAAAAGTTATAAATGTTGCCATTTGCATTCAAAGGTTTCACAAAAATTGCCATTTGAATCCACTTAACTACTCATAATTAGCGCTGTTAAGTTTTTCCGTTAAGTTTCCTACATTAGAGGTATTTTAGTCAAAACAATTACAAAATAATAAAAATCAACTTTACGTGATAAGTTTTAAGCGTTCAGTCTCTTTTCGTAATCATCATTGCGATTTTAATTTACAAGAAATGATAGGTCAGCAATTCTTTTATTTCAACAAAAAAGTCATCTCTGCACGTTCTATTAGATAAAATAAAATATAAGTTTAACTAACTAAAAGTGATTCATTTCTAATTTAATAAAACATACAAAACAAAACTTAACAGAATAAGTTAACCGCGTTAGTTAGATGTAGCCAAATGGATTCAAACGGCAATTTTAATGAAACCTTTGGATGTAAATGGCAACATTTTAAAGTTTTGGATTCAAATGACAATTTTTATGAAACCTCAGGGACGTAAAACGCATTTAACTCAAAAAATAATTTGACGTTTATCAAGAGACAACAGTTTATAACCTTTTTAACATTTGAATACCCAATTAAAACATATTTTTCTTGAACAAACTGTTAAACTTATTTAACATATGTAAAATAGTAATGAAACATACACACCTAAATTTCCTAAGTGTTCAAGAGAGGGTTTGAGACTAAACATCAATTCATATGGAATATTACCTAACAGAACTTAAGAGGGCATCTTGTTAACCAAGTAGGTAGCGGTTAGAATGCATTTAGATCAAAACTAAGGGGCACTCCCCTTTAAACATAAGTGATCGTGTTACATTTAAAAGATTTTTGTGTTTTTGCTCTCTACTGTGGTGTTTGAATGCATGATGTTTGATGAATCACACCTTTGGAATAAAAAAACACTATTCATCTGATTGTTAACAAATTCGGTTTCATTGTCACTACGAAACACTTTAACAGACTTACCGAATTGATTAATAATCAATTCGTAAATTTAACAATATTTTAAAAGACTTCATCTACCATATAGCTCTGGAATAGTGATCTACTATAATAAAAATATTTAAATCCTTCTTTGCTAGTAACTTTATATGGGCCCCATACATCCAAATGAACTAGCTCTCCAATTTCTTTAGACACATGTCACTTAATGGAAATAATACACGAGATTGTTTAGCCCTATAACATGCCTCACAAGGCTGTGAACTTTTTAGACAGTTAATCTTTACATTATCATTTAACACACAAAATACATCGTTAGAGGGATGCCCTAAACGTGTATGCCACAAATCAGTAATGTTAACACTATTGTATCAAACCTTTGAAGGGTTTCCACTTTTTTCAAAAAATAAAGTCCATCACTTTGGCTACCGGTTGCCAGGATTCTCTTTAAATTTAGATACTGAACAAAACAATTATCTTCAATAAATAACAATGTTAAGTTATTATCTTTTGGAATTTTATGAACGGATAACAAATTTAGACAGTAAATTGGCACAACAAACACATCAATTAGTATGATATCGTTTACTAGCTTTAAATCATCAATTTTAGTAACTTTAGCATTTGTTCCATTAGGATGTCCTAGAGTTAATTTGCACCACAGTTCACCACCAAACCATGATCAAATTTTAATCAAGAAATGCTAGAGTAATTTAAAAATCTTGCATTTATACGATTTCTGAAATGATATAACTTACCTCCAACATTAGACGCTTGTTGCTCAGACCCAGATTTGTCACTAACTAAGCTGATTAGTCTTGCAATATGATCAGAAGTAAAAGTAAAGGGTGACCCAAGTGACGAAGAGGAACTAGGTTTGTTTGCTACAAAATTATTTGTAGTTCCTATTTTAAAAGATTGATTGCTTCGGCTAAAAAAAAAACTAATTTTACCATTTTTCTTAGAATTTATTGGATAACCAATTAACTCATAGCACCTCTCCATAGTGTGACCCAACTTATTATAACATGCACACTTTATGTTAGGGTTGGTTCCTCTACCAAATTTATTGTTTTGAAAAAGTTTGAGACTAATTTTGCTTTGTAAAAAATGCTACATTTCTGATGCTCATTAGATGGATTGGAAGAAGTACTTACTCTATGTGTGTTTTTTTCTTAAAACCAAAGAAAAAGCAGTTTTCAAAAATGGTAGATGGCAGAGGATCGCTAGTTAAGATATTAGACCTAAGCCTTCGCTACACATTATCGAGTCCCATTAAGAACTGCATGAGTTTCATTAGTTGATTTAATTATAAAAATTGTTTTGCAGCTAGGCAAGCACATAAAGAAAGTTTAACTATAACATCAAATTGCTTCCACATGGAATTTAACATATGATAATACTCAAAAACAGAAGCTCCACTTTGAGTGATAGAAATGAGTTTTTGGTGTAAGTTAAAATTAAGAGAGTCATCTACTTAATAATCATGTAAGACACGTTACCTTTAGAAGTGACAGTATAAATTGTGAAAAAAGCAATACAAGAATTAATTTTACACGCTAGAAACTTGCAACTAGTGTAAACTTAACTAACTATGCATGGTCGGCTCGACATAGTTAACTGAATTCTTATCTTTGCATCGCTACTCATTGGGCAAATCCTGATACGTAGTGAATGATCAGGCATACAATTACGTTTGAATTTTTTGCATATCGATATACGGGAAAAAAATTATATCAAAGTTTTCACATAATGCAATAACATATATAAAATTAGAAAACAAACTTTAATATTGTTTGATAGTGTATTGAATAATACGGTTGCAGTTGCAAAAGTAAAATTAAAATATCAACCAATTTGCAATGACATTTTTTCCATAGACGATGCATTGCACACGTGATTAACTTGGTAACAAGACCAACTCAGAGTTGAATATATATTTAATATATAAATGTTGTTTTTAAAAAAATGTTATGAGTTCTTAAGTCTAAATTTGAATGAAGATATATTAACTTGGTAAATGATATCATAATTATATAATATTGTACCATGACAAGAGTTCTATTTTCTTAAGTCTAAATTTGAATGTACCTAGTAGATGAAATTCGATTTGTAAAATGTTTGAAAGTTTATATAGCAAAGACTAACTTTAGAAATATTTCATGATAGCCTTGCTATATGTGGTCAAGTTAAAAACTTTCCAACCAAGGGTTGGTCAACTGTTGAACAAACATCCAAGTTGCTCGGTGCTTTCAAAACCACAACTACTTATTTCTCGATTGTGTATTATCTAAGGAGTTCTTTGGTAGTTCACCAAATATTTTAATGTGTAATGAAAATATGATTATAAATTATAATTGACATGTTTAGAAGAATGAAAGAATAAAAAAGTGGTAACACCTATGAAAAAGAATTTCATGAAATATACTCTAAAATAGATGCCTTCCGTTATAACCAATGTTTTCAGAACCGGATAGGATGTCAAACCAGACGCCTTACTGGTTTGGTAGTCAGACCGGTCGGACCGGATTTAAGAACCGGATGACGTCATAATTATATATATAGTATATTATATATATAATTATATATATAATAAAATATAAGTAATTTATATATGTATTTAATAGTTATATATAAAACTTAACTATAATTTTATATCCAACACACTAATTTATGATTCAACACCCCGTTTTTACCCATTAAAATCAAAAAAATAAAAAAAATAAAAAAAATAAAAAAAATAAAAAAAATAAAAAAAATAAAAAAAATACAAAATCCGGTCCGAACCGGTCTGGTTTCCCGGTCCGAACCGGTCTGGTTTCCCGGTCCGACTAGTGATTCGGGATGAACCGGCCGGTTCGACCGGCCCAAAACGGTTCGGTGTGAGCCGGACTGGCCACCTAGCCGATCCCCGGTCGAACCGGTCGGACAGGCCGGTCCGTTCCGGTCCCAACGACACTGGTTATAACTTATATATGCGGATACATTAAATCCATGCTAAATCATGTTTTCAAGATTGAAACTTCAATTTAAATTTATTCGCAATTAGATTTGAAAGATGATGACCCTTATTTTGAAGCAAATACATAATTACATTTTAATCAAATTTTCAAAGTATGTTTGATATTTATATGTCAAATTACGTCTGGAACAAACATACTTGATCTTGTAGGATCAACGTCCGGAAGTTGATCAAGCAGGAAGCCAATACATATTTTATTTAATACTTTGAGGAATAAATTATAAACGGTCTCAGGGTAAAAAAATATCGAGCTTGGGAGGTATAGTGGAGAGAATTTATATTATTCACAATGAATCACGAGGATTATGAAAACTTTGTTTTTTTATCGGCTTGGTAAATAGGAAGGGAATCCTAATATTCGACTCACTCTCTATTGCTCAGAGTTGAGCCAGTGGGTTTTCTTAGCAATGGGTTTTCTCCTGAGGGGGTTGGGGGTGCGGTCTTGGCTGGGAAACGAATAGGTGGACCCGATTAAGATAACACCTATTCTCCGAAGCAGGGTCGCATATTTGCCGTTCAAAAAATAAATAAATAAAATGTATAGCTTTGGAATTCATCTTTTCTGTTAGTGACAGAGTTCTATTTATACGAACAACAACCTCACTCCAACGGTGATAGATATGTGTGTTTTTTTAGAAGGTAGATTTCTTGGATACAATGGATCAGATACAATAGAAAAAGAAGGCTTGATGACAAAATTTAAGTAGATAAAGAAATTCACGACTAGGAGGTGGCACAAGATGTCCGGCTTATTGATGAATAACTCGTTTTTGATGAAGCACTAGATAACAACAGTAGTCACGAAAATCTTTTTAACATAAAGCAATGCAAACAATGACAACAATTATAAAATAGAATAATAATATGTATTTGCAATTTCTATGTTTTTTTAATGAATTCTTTTTAATTTCAAAGGTTAAAAAAGATAAATAAAAAATGAATATTATTTGTTTATTTTTTTATTCTTCCCATAAATAGTATTTTATTCCAAAACATGTTACAACCCGAATCAGTCCCGAACCTACCTAAATCAGTTCCTCCAGTCCCAAACCTACCTAACAATTTCCTACCAGTATGGTATTGGTAAAACCGTTTTACCAATAGCATACTGGTGCCAACTCGAAATGGTTCCTTAAACCAGTTTTGACGTCAGTAATAGAAATTCAATCTAGTTATAAGCCACACCTGTTTGAGGTTAGTATCAAATTAGTGTACATATAAATGTGTTCATTTAATTACTTGATCCACATAAACATACAAAGCTTAACGACAATTGTGATCTCCACAAATTTCTTGGTGATGGCATCCTTTTTAACTGCCCAAGAGGCTTAGCAAACTATTTTATTTGTGATTAATCATCACCATATAACCACCAACCGTGCAATCACCACTATATCTTCATTCTGCCACCTTCAAATCTCCTCTATCAACCTTCATTGGACTGTGGCGGTGTTGCTTGCAATGATGATGGTTTTCGAATTTGGTGGTGGTGCTAGCAATGATGACGATGTGACAGTGGTGAGCCTGTCGTCCTAGGATTGGTGAGGTAAATGGCACGATGATGATGGTTTGGTATTGGTGGAGTGTCATGGTGGTGGTAATGGAGTCGATGGTAGGGTACTTATGGTGGTGATTAAGAAAGTTGATGAATAAAGGGGTGGTAGGGTTAATGTGATAGTTAAAAATAATAACTTTTTAATATATTAATCAATAAAAAGATTGTGGTCCTATTATTGTTAGGGTAAAATTATAGTTAAAAGGATATTAAATCTAAAAAAATTAATAATAATCGTGTACTTGACACGTGTACTTCTATTATTCTAAATAGAAGGACATTTTGATTATTATGTTAAATATCTCAGTTTATTGTGTCAAATATCAGTTTATTATATGTTTATTGTGTCATATATTTTGTATCATTTGTTATATGTATTTATGATTATGTTTCACATCTTAGATCATTTCATGTTATTTTGTTATTGTTTCTATTGATTATATATAAATTAACTTGTTATTTATCATTGTGTTTTATAATTATAAATATAAAATGATATACTTACCAATGTATTTTTCAAAAATCTTAGTGTTGAAGATAACAAAATATGTTATATTTTGTTATTATTTTTATAGATTATATAAACTTGTTGTCATCTATTATTGTGTTTTATACGTACAAGTACACAATAATGTTATTTCACAAATTTATTTTTTAAAACTCATAGTGTTTAAGATAATACAATGACGATCAAAAAACACAATGAGAAATTATGTTATTTTGTCATTGTTTTTAATGATTAGATTTATTAGTTGGTAATTTATTATTGTGTTTTACATACTGAAATTACACAACAATATTATTCAACCAATATTTTTTTAGAATTTATCATTTTATAAAAACACAATAGCATTCAGAGAATAAAATAAATAACAAAAATACACATTGAACTGCACTAAAAATACGATGATAAGCATAGAAAACATTTGTGTTTATGATGCAATTTTTATGAAGAAATAATGTCATTAATAAAAGTTATGTACGTTTAAAAAGATGGGAAACTTGAAAAAGTTCAACAAAAATGGTTATGCCCAAATACCCCTACAACAAATTTCTTTCGTACAAATTGATTTCAACAATTAATTATTATATTGATTGATAAGATTACTTATTATATTTTTTAGTATTCAAAGATTTTTGATGGAAAACTCTTTATTATTGGTTATATGTTGTGCTCTTCATTATTCATCTTTAGTCTCATTTATTTGGTTGATTGAGGATCATATGAATTGATATTTTAGTCGTTCATATTAGTTTAGTTGTTGATTAGCTACGTTTTTGATCAAAAAGGCACGTACTCCAAGGACCACCAACGTTAACATTTCACAAATAGTTAAGACCATCCGTATTCTCAAAATTTAGAATCAAAACTACCTATTTAAAATACTAAAATACATTTAAAATTATATTTTTAATTTAAAATAATACATTATAAAAGAATAAAAAGTTAAACAATGAAATTTCAAAATCAGAATTAACCATTAAACATTACATAAGTACCATATGGACTAATGCATGGATATTATGCATACATATTATAGTTAACATCAGGGCCGGTCCTGAGGATTTTAATGCCCTGCACGAGCCGGGAAAAAAAAGACTCCTGGGCCCTAACGATTAAATTATATAAACTAATTTTTTTTAAATGAAAACAAACGTTTTAACAATAAAACAATAACCTTGAATTAAAAAATATATTGGAATAGCCGATTCAGTGGACCGTGGACGGTAGTTCTTATCCTTCGTCGGCATCAACACGTAGCAAGCAGTTCGCACGCAGGCAGCAGCAACCACTTAGCTTTCACAAAACACGTGGGACTGTGGGAGCAACTTTGAATAAAACAAAATTTGTGGCCTACCTTATAAATTACTTTGTGGACTTTAATTACAATATTTAAATATTTTAGTGGGCTATTAGATGAGTAATGGGCTCAAAAAAATTAAATTTGGTTTAAAATATAATTGAGTTAAGTTTTTAATTGTAGTATACCTTATAATTATTTTTTTTATAATTATATATATAGTATATAAAAAAAATTTAAAAAATTTTGTGTCCCCTGAGCGAGTGGGCCCTGGACGGGAGTCCATCCCGCCCCTCCTCAGGGCCGGCCATGGTTAACATCATGTTTATAATATATTTAGATATCAAATGCTATTAATTTGTTATGTGTTTGAAATACAAGTTAAATGAAGCTTAATAAATTTTATTTGATGAGGATACAAAGGATAGGAAGATGACGGATTAAACGAAGTTGAAACAAATAAAACAGATAAAGGAAATGAGAGGACGTAAGCTAAGGCCTTGAGGTCATAACTTACGGCCCTATGATACGCTATTTGGGAAACCCGCAATATAGAGAACAAGACCGTTTGGATGGAGATAGGTTGTAACCTACGGTTTGATGGACGTAAGTTATGGCCCATCGTGATAACTCATGGGATGTTTCAAATTTTAAATCCAAAAATTCTAAAAAACATCATCCTACGACATTGAGAATGACGCTTTGGTCAATTCTCAGCCCCCGAAACCCCATTTAATCATTAATCGATCAAAGATTCATTTGCTTATGTTGGCTATTGAAGAATATATGATGCCGATGAGTGGCTAAGTTGTTCGTAATCACTTCTAGGAGGAGAGTTATTGGAAGTGAAGCTTTAAGTCTAGTTGAATTGATGTTTTGGGTTGTTTTTTTTTGACAGAAGAATTTAATTGTGAGTTTGGTTAAAGTTAAACAAATTATTTTGTTTAAGTATTTGCATGCCATCATTCACATAAATTTTTCTTTGCGTCGTGAGTAATTTGATGTGTGTGTGAATCCTTGAAATATATGAATTAATAATTTTGTGAATGAGTGAATCATAAAAGGTTGTTTCATAATCGTCATTTTAATCAAGCGGTTTCAAAAAGTCATGTATATGTGACTCCTAGTCAAATCATTCAAAACCGAATGTGGATATTTGAACTTGAACCCCGGAAGTGATTGCCTTTTTGTTATTCTTTTCATATCCTTAATCAAACTCATTGCTTTCTTTTAATTTATGCTATGAACAACCCAAAAAGATTTGTCTTTTATTATTTGTCTTCGTATTTCAATTTATAAAGTACATAGTTTTGTAGTTTTCATAGATTACTTGTGCAGATGACTTTACTTATACATACTCATTATTTGTATATAAGATTTTTCAAAATTAAGTTGTTTTTTTATTGACCCACAACAACTCGATGAGACCATCCATATAATTTACTCTTTATCTTTTGTTGGTTCGATTAATTAATATACAAGACGATATTCATTGCATAATATTTGAAAAGTTAATTTTAATTTGATAAGATTAATGTTTAGGATGTTGTCACACCCTGGTTTTAGAACATCTCATAGTGTGATTGATTGGTACACTTGTTTTCATTTGTTTATTTGAAATTTCAAAGTTTAGATTTTTTAAAATCAAAACTATTTTAAAAAAAGATCTTCTTATTGAACATAAAAACCACATCTTTTATCAAAAACAAAACTTTTATAAAATATGAAAATTTTAAAATTTGAATTTTTTTCAAACAAAATATTTTGAAACGATGTTTTTGAATTTTGTATAAAATTTGAAATAAAAAAACAATGAAATAAATAAACTAGATTTTTATGAAAAAATACTTATCAATAAAATATTTTAAAAAAATGTTTATAAATAATTTTTTTGTAATGCCAAAGTTTAATAAAAATATTATTATTTTATCACATGATTTATTTAACTATACATATTTTCAATCATATTTAATTTAAAAATATCATTTTATTGTTCTTAATTTTCATAACTATTAAATATCTTTTTTATTAAAAACAAAATTTTTATAAAATACGAAAATTTTAAAACATTTAACTTTTTTCAAACAAAATATTTTAAATCGATGTTTTTAAATTTTGTATAAAATTTGAAATAAAAAAATGAAATAAATAAACAAGATTGTTATGAAAAAAAATAATTTCAAAAAAATATTTTGAAAATAAATGTTTATAAATAATTTTTTTGTAATTCCAAAGTTTAATAAATAATATTATTTTTTATCACATGATTCATTTAACTATACATAATTTCAATCATATATTATTTAAAAATTATCATTTTATTGTTCTTATTTTTCATTAGTAACTATTAAATATGATTTTTATTCAATCGTGTAGTACATTTGTTTATGGCCTAGTAATAATATATATACACACACACACATACATACATTAGCCTAACCATTCATATATTTCACGAGTTGAAAAAGTTAAATTTAAAATAAAATATATTACATGCATGGTTCTTATGTTATGTTAAAATTTTAGATATGATCTTTAAAGTTTAAAAATTCTGAATATGATCCCTAATATTTCTTTATTCTTCATCTATATTATCAAGTTTTGTTAGTTAACAATTAATAATGTTAAAATTTATAAAAATGACATTTTACCCGCATCGAACCATCATTTAGTTTAACTTTAAAACTATAGTATTACTTTTACTAAAGAAAGCTTTATATTCTTGTTTTTTCAAAAATTTTTAATGTTTAATATTTTTATTATTTCATTATTAATATATTTATTATATAATAAAATACATTTTTAAATACATGAATAAATTTTTTAAGATATTTTATAAAATGTTTGCTTTTTAACGTATTAAATCGTCCGTTTTTTAAATGTTGTTTTCTTAAAACCGTTTGATATTTTACATGTTTTTATAAAAGTATTTGGTTTTCTAAAGGTTTTCTTAAACCATTTATATTTTAAAGCACCCTTAATAAACAACCAATTTTTAAACTTAATTTTAAGAAACAATACATTTTCAAACGACATGTTTAATATATTTTAAAAAGAATATATTCAGAAAATGAATAATTACAAAAAGAATTTAGGGCTTTCTCTTAATTTAACCTTACAAATTTGAATGCTCTCATTATATGTACTTTAGAACTATATGTACGGAAAAAAAATGTTACCCATGACATGTAGCGCGATCAATGGGTTTGATTATATGTACGTTCACAATCTGTTATTGTATCTTTTGGTTATGTGAATACACAATGATATATATTAGTTATTATTTTTTTAAATTTCTTCGTTAAAGATTGCTTTGCCCTCGCCACATGGGTTTAGCCCTCATGTGCCCACTGCATCAAACACTTGTTTGAATTAAAGTGAAACTAGTATTTAGTCTATTCTTTAACACTTTGTGATACTTTGGTTTATATACATTGTACTTATCCTCTCAATGATTTTAAATTATTAAATTCCATAATCTTCATATATATTTAGGAGATAAACTACAAAAACTATGTAGGTAGCTATATTTTTGAGAAAATCGAAGACATGCAACTTGAGAAAAATAAGGTTGTCATATTAATTATCATTATTTGTACATCATATGGTTCGAAAAAGTGAATTATTATCATGGTGAGAACACCATTCTAGATTTCTAGACTTCATAGTACAGAATAATTCGAAGTGTTGGTCAAAAGTTACATATAATAAGGATATCAAGTACATGGCGGTAGTTAAAGAAAACCTTCATGTATTATTTGATAAATATAAGGCCATTTAATAAGTAGCACTTTTTATCATATTTTATTTGTTAAAAGTAGTATTTTTATTAATAGCTAATTTTTAGTAGTTAGGTAAAGTAACAAATTTGCGTGCTAAAAAAAATAACAGGTTTGAGTTTTATGATACCAACACTAATTTTTCTCTCGAGTTTAACATCATTTTAGTCTTAAGTAAAAAAAGTATCTTTTGAGGCCGTGGAAAATAGATTTTCAATAAGCTGTGCATCAAAAAATAGCTTGGTTTTATGAATAATCTCTCCTGGTATCTGTCTTCTACACCTTTTGCTTACCGCATGCTTTACAACTCAGCATCTGAGTCTAACGTCCTTAGAAGCTTCAAACGAGAGTTGCAGGTTAGGTTAGCTAGCGGTCATAAAATTAAACGTTTTTTTATATTTAAAATGAGTATAGTATTATTATGTATAAAATAACTTTTTAAAAAATATTAAAATTGTCTTGTATTTTTTGTCCTGAATTAAAATCTAGCATAATATTATACTTTATTTTTGTGCTGTATCAAATTCTAGCATATTATTGTGTTATATTAGAATCCAACAAATTTTACGTTGTATCAAAAAATTCACATTCTAGTATATTCATAAAAAACAAAAATTAAACAGATTGTTGCGCTACAATACAATTTAACACATTGTTGTTTACAATTATGAACATGAATATTTGTATAGTTGTGTTGCAATACAATCCAGCCCAAAACGTGACATGTTTTTATGCTGTTTTACAATACAACAAAATCTTTTTGTCTTGTTTACTATAAAACATGTTTTGTGGCTTTGTATTGTAAAACAGCACGATATTCGAAACAAAAATCCAGCACGAAACAAAACTGAAAAATACACACGCATAGAAAGAACGTTAAATAACGCAGCACACAAACAAAAAATCTAGTATATGAAAAAAAAAAAAACTAAAGATGTAACACGTTTAGAAAGAAATAAACCAGCACATTATATCTCCTTTCAAATATCTCTAAAAATTCAACACATTATATCTCCTTCCAAATATCTCTAAAAATTCAACACATTCAATCTCATGAGAGAATAAATGTCTTAAACTAGCATATAAATATGAACTAAGATCAAGATAAGAGAACAAATTAAATCATAATGTGCTATTGAAATATAAGATGTATGAATAGGTATAGTTGAAGATGCCACCACCGACCTTTTTATGGTTCTTGAAGTTTACAGGGACCCATTGAAGGGAACTCTTTATGAATAGAATGTTCGGTGACGATGCAGAGAAAGTGCGAAGTAGGTAACTTTAGCTCATGATGCACTTAAGGTTTGGACTTTCTAACCTTATTGGTGGGTGCCTTTTGTAAATTTACACAGTACCGAGCGAATTATAAACAAGGATGTAACTCACTTCTTGAATCGAATCAGAGTACAACCAGTGTTTACAAAGAAATCAGATGTAACCGAGACAAAAACAAACATAAGAACACCCGTCGGCCCGATTTGCTGTGACACGAGGGCTTCAACAATACTATCAGACTAAGACTAAAAGAAAATATGAAGATGAACAAGTCAACTGATACAAAGAGGAAGAAGACGACCTTTTGTCTGTTGTGTGTTCATCCTTAGACTCAAAAGCTGTTTATATAGCCACTAATCTTTCCCTTTTATACCTTGAGCTTTTTCACTTTGACAAATCAGCCCCTTGCACAAAAAAGGAAAAGATAGAAAATTAGAACAGAAAAGATGGAAGGAATAAAAACAATTATTTGTTACTTGAATTAGGTATCTTATTTTTAACACCCCCCCATAATTCAAGTGGCAAATATATTCATCAGCCCAAGTTGTTTACATAGGAAAACATGTTGCTCACTGCCAAGACCTTTTGTGAAAACATCTGCGATTTGTTTAGTAGTGTCAATTTTTTCTATTTTAACAATTCCTGAAGTGATTTTTTCACGAATAAAATGTAGGTCTATTTCAAAGTGTTTGGTCCTATCGTGAAAAACAGGATTGGCAGCAATGGATCTAGCAGCAGAATTATCGCAAAATAATGCTACGGGTAAATTGACCTCAATATGTAGCTCTTTTAACACGTTTAGAAGCCACATTACCTCGCATGTTGATTCACATAAGGCACGATACTCAGCTTCAGCTGTAGATCTAGAAACAACAGATTGCTTTTTGCTTTTCCAACAAATTAAGTTTCCACCCCAAAAAATAGAAAAGCCGGTAACAGATCTACGATTAAGTTTGCACTTAGCCCAATCGGAATCAACATAACACTTTAAAACAGATATATTACCTTTTGAAAAAGACAACCCAAGACCAAGAGACTGTTTTAGATATCTTAAAACACAAAAAGCGAGTTGTAAATGAGACTTCAAAGGATTATGCATGTATTGACTTAAAACGTGAACAGCATAAGAAATATCAGGTCTGGTTAGGGTAATGTAAATTAATTTTCCGACCAACCTTTGATATTCAGTTATGTTTTCCAACAAGTTATCACCGGGTAGAGCATTGTCCTTGTTATATGTGATAGCATTTTGTTCTATAGGAGTGGAAACGGGTTTAGATCCTAACAACCCAAACTCAGACAACAAGTCTAAACAATATTTTCTTTGGGACAAATATAATTTTTCATTTTCTCGAACAACTTCAATTCCCAAAAAGAACTTTAGTACTCCAAGATCCTTGATTTGAAATTTTGAGTTAAAAAATGATTTAATTCTATCAATTTCTCCTTTATTATTCCCAGTTATTACAATGTCATCAACATACACTAGCAAGGCAATAAACACATTAGATTCAGATTTTACAAATAACGAATAATCACTAACACTTTGTACGAAGCCGATTTCAAGAAGAGTACTAGTTAATTTTTCATTCCATTTCCTTGATGCTTGTTTTAAGCCATATAACGACTTTACTAGTTTACATACCTTAGTTTCGTTTTCAGAAAAATACCCTTCGGGTATGTTCATGTAGACTTCTTCAGTTAAATTGCCATACAGAAAAGCGTTATTAACATCTAATTGATATAAATCCCAACCATTGTTAACAGCTAAACTAATTAAGCAACGAACCGTTACCATTTTAACAACCGGTGAAAAAGTTTCATCAAAGTCAATTCCCTCACGTTGATTATATCCTTTAGCAACAAGTCTAGCTTTGTATCTATCAATCTGACCATTTGACTTATATTTAACCTTATAAATCCATTTGCACCCAATTGGTTTTCTTCCAACAGGAAGTTCAGTTAATACCCATGTGCCATTTCTATTAAGAGCTTCCATTTCATCATTCATGGCTTGGACCCAGTTTTGATCTTTTACGGCTTCTTTAAAATTCCTTGGTTCAACACTTTTATCCAAATTACTAATAAAGCAAAAGTTTTCTGGTGATAGTTTTGAATAATTTACGACTTTTTCAACCCCGTATTTTACCTTTCCTTCTACCACATAATCGGATAGTTTCTTCGGAAAACTAGTTTGTCTATTAGATTTCCTTGCATCATTTGTGTTATTAGGATGTTGAGATTTACCCTCAGGAGGAGTATTTGCTTCATCATAAACATTCTCAGAGTTTGCGGTAGTGCTACTACCACTTCCATTTTCTTTTGTACCACCAACAGAAATACCAGGCATAGTATCTGTTGTAGGATCTGTTCTTACCGGGTTGTCAATGGTACAATCAGAATTGGCAGGCAGCTTGCTACTACTAACATTTCCTGAGAATAACTGTTTTTAGCCTCCTTCTCATCATCATTGGGCGTATTTAAACCATTCTTAGAAATTTTGGTGACAAGTTCGATATCCAGATCAAAAAAATTTAGGTGGTCAATTTCAAAAGAAGTGTGAACAATTTTATGAGTTGAACTAGATTTAAAAGGGTATATATTTTCATAAAATTTTACATCTCTTGAGAAAAACATTACTTTGTTATCTAAGCTCCATAGTTTATAACCCTTTTTTTGATTTGAGTACCCAAAGAAAACACATTTTTCAGTTCTACTTTCAAATTTGTTATGATTGTTCAAAACAGTTGCAAAACAGAGACAACCAAAATTTCTAAGATGGTTAAGAGATGGTTTAAACCCAAACATGATCTCAAATGGTGACTTTCCTAATAACACGGATGAAGGAGTCCTGTTAATCAAATAAGTAGCAGCTAATACACAGTCAGACTACATATTAAGAGGAATTCCTCCTTGAAACAACAAAGATCTAGCAACATTTAATAGGCGTCTATGTTTACGTTCAACAACTCCATTTTGTTGTGGAGTATATGAACAAGACGTTTGATGAAGAATTCCATTTTCATTTAAAAATGTACTAAAACTATTATTGACAAATTCGGTCCCATTATCGCTTCTAAATATTTTAATAGTTTTATTAAATTGGTTTTTTATTAGGTTATAGAAATTTTTAATGTTACTCATAACTTCATCTTTAGATTTCAACATAAACACGCACACACATCTAGAAAAGTCATCCACCACTGTTAAAAAATACTTATAGACTTCTCTACTAGTTACCTTGTATGGTCCCCATAGATCCAAATGAACCAATTCACCTATTTCCTTGGATTTATGATCGCTCAATGGAAAAGGAATCCTGGTTTGTTTTGCCCTATGACATACCTCACAAGGAAGAGTAGGTGGGTCTGACACATTAATCTTTAAATCGGTTTTTAAAATATTTAAAACTTGATCAGATGGATGACCTAATCTAGAATGCCATAGATTCCTAGCACATGTATTGGCATGACTACTACTATTACACACCTTAAAAGGTCTAGACTCATCTTGTATCAAGTACAAACCGTCAACTTCTCTACCAGTCATTAGCACATTCTTTAGATTCAAATCCTGAACATAGCATTTAAATTCATCAAACAAGATAACTAATTTGCTGTCTTTAAGCAGTTTGTGCACAGAAAGTAGGTTGACACTATACTCGGGGATAACCAAGACATCAAATAAAGTGATATTTTCATTTATTTTGATATCACCTATTTTAGTAACCTTTGCAGAGGTTCCATTTGGATGTTTAACTCTCATGTTAAAGTCTGACATATCAATGGTATTAATTAAATTTTTATCAGACATCGTCATGTGTTGGTTAGCCCCTGAGTCCACGATCTAACCATGACCCTCAACCATACTAGAAACACTAGAACATGAAACCCAACTCATTTCAAACGCACGTGCCATATTCGACTGCATTGGTTCCTCTGTCGGTCTATCTCCTAATAAAGCCATTAACTTGTTGATTTGTTCACCAGAAAGTTGAAAATCTGAGTTTATATTATTAGACTTTCTAAAATTTACACTTGATTTTTGAAATCCTTGACCAGTATTTGAATTGGTTTTAAAACTGCTTTGTCCAGTTTGTTTCTTTTTAAAACCTGGAGGGTATCCAACGAGTTCATAACAACGATCAACAGTATGTCCAATCATGTCGCAATAAGTACATTTCAAATTTGGATTTGGATTTCTTCCAAATTTCTTTTTATTATCTAAAAATTTTGAGTTAAAAGCAACATTAGATGTTTTACCAGAAGAGGTAGACGAGGGACCACACCTATGTGATTCCTCACGTGAGATTGTTGCAAAAGCAGTTTTAACTGTGGGTAGTGGATCCCTCATTAACAGATTGGACCTTACAGATTGATAACTGTCGTCTAAACCCATTAAGAATTGCATTAATTTTATTAAATCTGAAAACTATGTGAGACTTTTAGAAGCAGCACAAGTACAAGTAGGTAGCTTGACTAAAGCATCGAACTGACGCCACATTGAGTTTAATTTATGATAATATTCAGACACAGATAAACCATTTTGAGACATAGAATTGATTTTATGGTGAAGATTAAAAATAACAGATCCATCGATCTTACTATACGTTTCTTTTAACTCTTCCCATACATCAACAGGATTCTTTGAAAAAATTTGACCCTGATATAACTCTTCGGAAATTGAGTTTAAAATCCATGAAAGCACAATAGAGTTACATCTATCCCATTGTTTAGCTAATGCAACATCATTACCAGGCCTTACACATGTTCCATCAATAAATCCTACTTTATTTTTAATTTGTAAAGCAAGAGTCATTGCATTTGACCATACACAGTAATTTTCAGTCCCAGTTAATTTTATACTAATGATTGATATATTTGTGGTATCACTAGGATGAAGATAGAGAGGATTACCAAAATCCAAATTACTAATTTGTGTTTCCTTATTAACCAAGGTACCAGACTCAGTCATGTTGTCTAAAAAAATCAATCACACAAATATTTCAATAAACAATCAGGAACAAAATTTAATATATAATACTTAAGCACACAACGAGAATGTGACTGCTGAACCAAAAATTAAACAATAGTAATACTAATTAAAAACCACACAAATGGAAAGGGACACTAAAGCACCTCAGCAATGAGTTGATAAATAGAACAAATGCATCAGACAAATAAATCACAAAAGATGCAACAAGATTAATGCACACAAAAAACACCAGTGGTCGGTCACCAGTAAATTTCCAATGCCGGTCCTTCTAGCCCGGCCCAAATTATGCCTAACAAACAGAATAATCTCAATCTAATTGAACTAAATAATAATAAAGAGGAAGAGAACAATACTTACAGTACTTCAAGGGCGATGAGAGAAGAAAACATTAGAAGACTTACAGGGCATTAGGCTTTAACATCAGAAAAAAAGAAAATAGAAAGAGACTCAAGTCTCCTGAACCTTTGCTTTGTGTACAGAGCACGAACAGCGGAAGTCTTTTAGGGGTTTGAAGATGATGAACCCTAGACAGCGATGAATCTGAAGTAGCAGTCACGAAGAGCCCCAGGAAAACCTTGAGCTCTGATACCATGTAAATTTACACAGTACCGAGCGAATTATAAACAAGGATGTAACTCACTTCTTGAATCGAATCAGAGTACAACCAGTGTTTACAAAGAAATCAGATGTAACCGAGACAAAAACAAACATAAGAACACCCGTCGGCCCGATTTGCTGTGACACGAGGGCTTCAACAATACTATCAGACTAAGACTAAAAGAAAATATGAAGATGAACAAATCAACTGATACAAAGAGGAAGAAGACGACTTTTTGTCTGTTGTGTGTTCATCCTTAGACCCAAAAGCTGTTTATATAGCCACTAATCTTTCCCTTTTATACCTTGAGCTTTTTCACTTTGACAAATCAGCCCCTTGCACAAAAAAGGAAAAAATAGAAAATTAGAACAGAAAAGATGGAAGGAATAAAAACAATTATTTGTTACTTGAATTAAGTATCTTATTTTTAACACCTTTATTGGTAACATACCCAATATATATAAAAGATAATGGTTTCATTTATGTGATGAAATAATGGAATTAGGTGAATAATTAAGTTTGATGTGAGAGTGGTATTTGAAGAAGAAGCAACAAAAGTACACCTATATTATTTTTTATGATCAAATGTTAAGAACCATTGATCAAAAACAAATAAAAGGTAAAGATGTATTTTAATTGTTCTCATAATTTCTTTAGTATGCAAATGAACTCTCTACATACATACACGCACACATACGTGCCCCGTACGCACCATTCATACCCGCATACGTACACGCACGCGTGTACGTACACACATAAGTACATGCATACAAACATGCCAACGTACAACCTTACATACATGTATACGTATACGCAAGCATAGACACCTGCATTCAAGCATACATACACGCACAGACACGCGCACGTGCACACACACACACACACGAGCACATACTCACACACACACACACGAGCACATACTCACACACACACACACACTCTCACACAGACATGCACGCATACGCACAACCATAAGCGCACACATACGCGCATGCATGCATACATGCGTCCATACACACATACAAACACAAACATAAACACATGCATACATACACATATACATACATACACAAATACATACATAGATACATACATACATGCATGCACGCATATGCGCATACGCCCATGTAAGCATGCACGCATACGCGCATACACGCATACATACATGCATCCACACATACATACATGCATCCACGCATACACGCATCCACGCATACACACGCACATGGGCATACATACGCACGCACGCACGCACTCACGCACTACACATACACACATACACGCATACTTACATACATACATAAATGCACACATACACACATGCATACATACATACATACATACAGACATACATACATATATACATACATACATACATACATACGTACGTACGTACGTACGTACCTACATACCTACATACGTACATACCTACATACGTACATACCTACATACGTACATACACACATACACACATACATACATACATACATACATACAAACATACGTACAGACGTACCTATGTACACACATAGGTACACACGTACGTACGTACACACATACATACACACGTACGTACGTACACACATACATACACACGTACGTACGCACATACATACATACACACGTACATTCATACATACACACATACATACACACATACATACACACATACATACATACATACACACACATACATACACACATACACACATACACACATACACACACATACACACACATACACACACACACGTACACACACATACACACACACACATACATACATACATACATACACACATAGCTAGCAATGTTTTACAAGCAGCAACACTGTCGATTTTCCTTCAAAATTCAACATTGTTTGTTTATTTCCTCTAATGTAGAACTGTTATACAAGCAACAACACTGTCAATTTGCTCCAACCTTACTCCAACCGCTCTACTCTTGCATCATGTTTCCTTAGGAACAATAGCTAGCAATGATAACTAGTCACCTTCCTAAGTTCATTCATATTCATTTCTTCGATTTGAGTACATGTTCGGATTCACATAATATGCTATATGCTAAATTTTTAATTCGATCTGTTCATTTTTCTTTTATCTCTAAATCCACTTTGAAAAGAAATGGTAAATTTTCTTTTGGTGAGTTTGATTTGTTGTTTTCATGAATTTTTCTATGTTAAACAAACTCTGTGTTGGTTTGTGATAATTTATTTTAGAGTCATTAAAAAAGGTTACCATCATGCCATCATTTTATTCAACTAACATGATAATTTATTTTGATTACTCAATTGGATTCATCAAGTTTTCTTCGTATAAGAAGATTATTATGTTAGACTTGTCACATACAAAACAACAACATATTACATCTTGTAATAATTTTATCATTATTTTCTTTTGATTTTGGTTTTTATTATATACTAGTTTGCGTTTTTATGTTGACGTTGTTATTTTACTATAAGTTTGTTTGTTGTTTTATTATATGATGCTTTTGTTCTTTTTACTATGCACTATATATCAAAATATCATATAAAAATATGTTTTGTGCTGTTTTACTTGGAATATACTTGTTTACTCTTACTCAACTAAAAGCATCTTGTTTTATGTTAAATAATCACTTCACATATTAATTTATGTAAAAGTAATAGATAATGTGTTATTTTACGTGAAAGTACACGAAACATGCTTTTTAGCACGAAAACAACTCATAACATTCTGTTTTATGTGCAAATAACACAAAGCGTGTTGTTTAACTTGAAAACCTCTCAAAACGTGTTATTTTACATGCCACCAACACATGAAAACACCATAAATTTGTGTAGTTTTATGTTAACATTGTAGAGAACATTGTTTTATTAAAAACAACACACAATGTAATGTTTTACCTTGTCATTTTACTATAAACAACACATAAATGTATGCTGTTTTATATGATCTTTTACCCTAAACAACACAAAATATGATCTCGTACCCTAAAACAATTCATAACATAAAACAACATAAAAAGTATTTTTTTATCATGGAACAACACAAAATGCTCCGTCTTACCATAAAACAACAAAATTTCAGAGTAGTCTTAGTTGAGGTTTTCACATAAGACAACACGAAGCGTACCGTTTTTCCTAAAACAACATATAACATGTTGTTTTATCTTAAAACAACATATAACATGTTGTTTTTATCTTAAAACAATACATTTTCGTAATAATTATTAAAACAACACAAAAGTGTTGAATTACGGTAAGCCAGCACATAATATGTTGTTTTATCATCAAAACAAAACATTTTCATAGTAATTATTACTTTTTGTTTAAAAGAAGTATTGCAATACTATAATCAAACTAAAGCGGAAGAAACGTTTGATTTTATGGCGTGATTTTTTTAAAATAATATCGTACAAGAAAATGATGAATGTTTAAATAAAATGGGCGAATTTGATAAATATGTGTGTGTACTTTTCTTTTTCTAAAAAGCCATGTGAATTATAAATAAAACTTTATTCTTTTTAAGGTACTTTTGAAATGTACTATGATGAAATGTCACATTAAACATTATAAGGCATGAGAATGGTTAATATAATATTTAATTAAATACGCAATAAGGGTACGTCTTTATTTAACATCCCCTCTTTAATACCTTTCAATAGGAGATGATCATCAATACAAAAAACTATTAATCTAGCCTAAAACATGAAAGGTAAACAAAAGGAGGCAATTCGCCACACAAAAAACTTTCATCCGAGTCTTTGGGGAGATCAGTTTCTCTTCTATGATGAGGTATAAGTTTTTAAAACTATGGCTTGTTGTTTCCTCCACTGTTGAACTTATATTATATAGAACTTCTTCTAATAAAATTGTAATTTAAAAATACAACTCTTTTTAGAGGGTAATTAATTGAATGATATACATAATTCAGGATTGAGTTGAAATAAAAACCACTTTTAACCCGTGTATAAGTGTAGTAATCAAGTTTAAACACAAGAAAATTTGATTTACCAATTAATAATATTGTTTGAAATATTGTATTCACCCTTACAAACGTAGTTTGTGAGATAATGCATTTTATGGTATTTACTTATACTTAGTGTGATCGAATATACTAATTGTGGTGCAACACTGAGTATTTACTCTAATTAAGAATATAACATGTCTGTGCGTTCATATAGTGTATCCACATATAAGTATATGTATTAACTCGTGAATGCATGTGTGTTTATTTTTATCCATCGATGAATAGAATATATGTCTAGACATACTTTATTCATAAGTGAATTACATGTCACATTAGACTCCCTATAATATTTCTTATCTATAAATATAACAAAACATAAAAAAAACTCATTTCATCCATTCTCTATATTTTTTATCTATAAATTATAAGGATTATATTGAATAGTGATTTCTTATATTTATTAGCTAACTATTTTTTTTGTATAATCTTTATTATGAGTGGAACATAGAGAAAAAATATAAACATTGATAAAAAAGTATTCTTTAACTGAATAGAAATAAAAACAAGGCATAAGATGTGAGTGGTTTTAAGAAATTAATATAATTTATGAATGAATATACTTTTTAGTTAATTTATAAGAATAAAGATGGTAACTCTGTTATGAGTGTGAGAATGTCACACACACAAAAAAAATAAAATATTTTTATCAAAATAGCTACACGTGATTTGTTTATAAAATGGTTATTAACTTTGATGATTCTTATTTATTTGGACTTAACAAAATATATTGATGTCAGTTTCTATTTAAAGCGATAAATATATGACTTTGTGTGCTTCATATCATGAAAAGAGTGCATCTATGTTAACGAAAACTCACCCATGGACCATCTACAATTCTACATACTTAATGGTTGAATAGTAACATATATATATCATTAATATCACTTATACATGTTTTTTAAACAAGTAACTATCATACATTTAAAATGGATTAAAGGACTTTATTAGAAACCATATTAGCTTATTGAAATTAACCATAACAGATTAGACACAAATGGTTCATATGTGTGATTATGCTTATGATATGATGTAACTTGTGATGTCTAACTAAGTATAAGCAAGAAGAGCATGCTACGACAGAACAAATAGTAGAAAACTTGAAAGATGAGATGAGGAAAGAAATTTTTGTAGCAATCGATGATATGTCCAAACATACTAACTTGTTGAAGCTAGTAAATGACATCCAACGCCTCGGTATAGTCTATTTATTTGAAAAAGAGATCGAGCAAGCATTGCACCATATTTATACTCTATATGGTGATGATTGGAATGGCGGTAGTGATTTCTTGTGGTTTCGACTCCTCCAACAACAAGGCTTTTATGTTTCTTGTGGTAAGTATGTATAAGTTCTATTTATTGATCATAAAATGCAAAAGAAATTAACACTTTTGTATGTATGAAATCAGACATTTTCAATAAATATAAGGATAATGAGGGTTCTTTTAAAGAATCTTTAACTAGTGATGTTCAAGGCATGTTGGAGTTATATGAGGCAGCATATATGCAAGTGCGAGGCGAAGTTGTACTAGATGATGCTCTTGATTTTACAAAAAATCAACTTCAAAAACTAGTAAAGGATCCCTTTCAGTGGAAGTGTAGTCTTTCCCATTCAAGGCACATACATGAAGGGCACTAGAACGACCTATACGAAAAAGGTCAACATGGCTAGACGCACTGCGATACATACCTTTCTATGAACAACAAGACTTACATAATGAAACCTTGCTAAGACTCGCAAAGTTGGATTTAAACAGGCTTCAATCCTTGCATAAGAAAGAGCTCAACCAACTTTCAAAGTATGTTTGTTTGCTCATTTATTCATTCTGGTTATTATTATAGATTTAAAATTGTGTTTAATTTTATGATGTTTTTGGTTTAAATTATATATTTTAGGTGGTGGAAAGCTTTTGACCCTCCTAAGAATTTACATTATGTAAGGGACAGATTGGTTGAATCCTATTTCTGGATATTAGGTGTCTACTTTGAGCCTCAATATTCTCGTTAAAGAATATATTTAACAAAAATGATAAAAATGGCAATGATTTTAGATGATACTTATGATAATTATGGTACTTATGAAGAACTTGAGATTTTCAATGAAGCAATTCAAAGGTATGTGCATACAAGTCTACATCAGCATGCATTCAATGACAAATAACACAATACTCTTAAAATCAAGTTAGTTGATCAAAGTTATCATTTACATATACATTAACTACAGGTGGTCAATTGCTTGCATCAATGCACTTCCAGATTACATGAAGCTGACATATAAATCACTCTTAGATTGTTACGGTGAAATAGAGGACATCATGGGATCTGAAGGAAAGCATATCAAGTTTACTATGCTAAAGAGTCGGTTAGTTTAAGTTTCTTTTATGCACATAGTAATGAGTTGCGGGCCCAGAAATGTTTTTTATGGGGTTCGGGAACTTTTAGGGGCTGGTTTTGTATTGCTAAATGTTAAACATTTTTAGTCTGTTCCGGATCAGCTTGAGTCACATAATATAAAATTTAAGTTATATCTCAAATATATGATAAAAGTATGTCAATCGTTATCGTATAAGGCTTGAGTCATTACAAGGTTTATTTATATGATATCTAGTTATTATTATTTAGTTATACTTCTCAAATATAATAATATGATAAGTAAAGTACCTTGTTAAGACGGCTCAACTCGTAGTAATAAGCAATTTTCCTATTTAGGTAATTGAGTTTATAAAAACTTGTGGCAAATACAGGGTTTTTTGTTACATGTAACTAGTTAAGGTATTAAGCCTAATTGCTCATTACAAGGTTTATTTATTATGATATCTAGTTATTATATTATTTAGAAAAACATTCCTAAGCAAGTACTTCTTGATAAAACAAATATAATAATCACTCGAATTCTCATTATTAAATAAGTAAGTCGGATGATACCTTGTTAAGACGGCTCAAACTCTTGTAGTAATAAGCATAATTTTCTTAATTAGTTATTTGCTATTTAGGTAATTGAGTTTATAAAAACTTGTGGTTTATATAAATTAACAAATTTGGGTACTAAGGGTTTTTTGTTACATGTTGGGGTATTGTGTTTTAAATTTTGTAACTAGTTAAGGTATTAAGCCTAACAGACGTTAGTTTTTCTGTTAACTTTAAAGAAATTGATTAAAATACCCTTGGAGGGACTACTTTTATAAATTTGTATGTTTTTTTTGTTTAGGGACCATTAGTGTAATTATATATACCCACCATCACCACCATCTTTCCACCACTACCCACCATCACCACCATCTATCACTATCAACCCCAACCACCAAGCCCACCCCCAACCCTGCTACCCACCAGCTACCAACCCACCACCGAACACCCACAAGCACCACAATGACCACCATTTACCTATCATCGCCATATCATCACCCTCATCACAGCATCACGATCATCGCATCATCACCACCGCTGCATCATAACCACCATCGCAATATCATCATCGTCGTCATCATCCCCACCTCCACCATCGCACCATCATAATCATCTCACCAGATCTCCCTTTCTATTCCCCTGTTAATCCAAAAAAGCTTTAAAAACCCCAAATTTATGATGGTAGGAGGCTAGATTTTGATCTCAATCAGGGAGTTTGGTGGTACATGGTTGCTAGATGGCGATGACGGTGATAGTAGGTACATGGTGGTGGCAGCCGGTGGTGGGTGGTTGGTTGGATTTTAGGGTTTTACAAAGTAAAAAGAAAAGGGGATTTGGTGATGATACCTGATATTGATGAGAGACGGAGATGGATGTAGTGGCGGTGTTAGTGTAGATGGAAGAAAAAAGGGTATAAGGGTGGTTTGGTGGTGTTTGATTGTGGCAATCTACCGGTGGTGGTCGATGGTGTACAAGGATATTTTGGGTGGCAATCTACCGGTGGTGGTCGATGGTGTAAAAGAAAGAGACAGAGAGGGATTTGGTGAGGAAGGGGGAAAGGGCGGTGGTGGCTGCTAGTGGTGGCCGGCGGCGGTGGTCGGCGGTGATGTCTTTCGGTGGTGGTGGTGAGAGAGAGTGTGTGATGTATAAATACATTATTTTAATTAAATTACACAAATAGTCCCTCTAATTACATAAATAGTCTTATAATATGAAAAGACTAAAATACCCTTGAATTTAACAGAAAATCTAACGTCTGTTAGTGTTAATACTTAACCTTGTTACGAAATTAAAAGTGAGTACTCAAACCTGTTACTTTTTTTGCTTAGTACCCAAACCTGTTATTTTGTATAAACCACAAGGACTATTTATGTAATTAACTCTAGAAACTAATGACATAAATGCCTTCACTGTTTAAATAGTTAGTTGGTGGCAAAGTTTTCTTTAAGATCAATTTAAATTTTCATTAGGGTCGGTGCCAAAATTTTATGTGGTGTTGGTTACAAAATTTGTCGGTGGTCGATTGAGATTTGGTCATATATATACTAATAATTTTGTTTTCATGGGGTGTAGACGACCCCCAAGTGAAACAATTGGGTCTGCCCATTATTAGTAATCAACATAGAATTGAAGTGATCAATCTAACATTTCTTTTAAGCAGATAAAAGAGTAGAGTAAATATTACATGATTGAAGCAAAATGGCTAAATGAAGGGTATGAACCAACATTTGAAGAGCATGAATCAATTACATTCATAACAGGTGGTTACAAAATACTTACAACATCATGTTTAATTAACATGGGTGAGATAGTCACAGAAGAGGCATTCAAATGGGCTCTTAGCTTTCGTCTTCTTGTAAAAGCCGCATCTATGATTAGTAGGATTATGGATGACATTATTGGTCACAAGGTACATATAACTTTTATCTTCATTATAAAATAACTATCATAAGATCAGCGGTAAAATTCATGAATAAAACTATAGGACGAGCGGAAAAGAAAGCATCTTGCGTCAACTGTGGAATGCTACATGAAGGAACATGGTGTGGAAGAGGAGTATGCCTATGATTTGTTCAACCATAGAGTAAAAGATGCATGGAAAGATATTAACCAAGAATTGCTTATATGTAAGGACATTCCTATGGCTCTCAAGACGCGTGTGATCAACCTGGCACGTGTGATTGAAACACTATATAAATATGATGATACATAAAGAACCCTGGAGAAGAACTGAAAGACAATATCAAGTCCTTTTTCATAAATGCTATGAGTGTTTAAGTTTTGGTTTTTCATAGCATCATGTCTCGCAGACTATGGAGATGTTGGTTCATTCTATTGAAGATGGAAAAAGATGGTAGTGAATAAGACCTCAAGTCAGATGTCTTAAGTACTTCTAAATGGTCAAGTTTTCTTTTAATTTGTGGTTTGTCTTTTAATTCAAGGTTTGTATTTTCTTAGTTTAAATAAAATAAGTGTCATGATTTGAAATATTATTCAAACTAGGTGTTTCCACCAACGCGCGTTGCGCGTTTGATGGGTTGGGCTCAGAACACGTGACACCATCGATGATCCGTAAACGGTGGCCACACCTACGCAACCCACACCATTTCTAGTGCATCATCACAGCCCTGTTAACACAATAACCAAAAGCACAACAATAGAAGGAAAACAAAGAACAAAATCATCCAACTAATAAAAGCCAACATCACCGCAAACTATTTAACCAAATAAATAACAACAGAAATCATGGATCAAAGTAAATTATCCAAAACATATTTAAGTCTGTGCTTCAAATGGGGTAACCCTCATCATCATCAACACGATGAATAACCAAACAACAATGTCTCAAACGAGGTAATGCTCATCATCATCGACATATCAGATCACCCGACGACACGACCTGTCGCCGCCGGCAGAGAAAATGGGTAATGGCAACTCCGACCAGCGACAGGCATGATTTTAAAGAGTCTCGTTCTTGAACAGCGTCCACAATACCAGAATAGAGCCAACCCCTCATCATCCACCTAAAAAGGGGACCAGAGGCATCAAATACATGTACATAAAGAGCCAACCCCTCATCATCCACCTGAAAAGGGGACCAGAATATTATAAATTATCATGTTTGTATGTTTAACAAAATATTATAGAAAAAAAAAATTAAAAACAAAGATAATATAAAATAAAATGCAAATTATAAATTAATTATCATGTTCTAAGCTCATGAATATTATGTCATGATAAATTCTTATTTTGTTATTTTAATTTGAGATTTATACATATAACTAAATATGACATATCATTTGAAATGTCAAGATAAATTAAAAGTTGTTTTTGAATTGTCACCTTACTAAAGGGCTGCTTAGCAACTTTTGAATGAGTAAGTGATTAATCATTAATAGTTCTGAATCATTAAGTGCTAAACCACTAAAAGGTCTGAATCATTAAGAGCTCGTATATTACTTAACTATTTAGAGGCAAATGTCTCGATCAATTCAGATAAAAGCTCTTAACTATTCAGAATTAGTATAATGATTAACCATTTAGAGGAAAAAGTGCTTAACCATTCAGAAATTTGCTCACGAAACAAACACTCCGAACCATTAAGTGCTGAACAATTCAATCATCTGAATGGTTAAGAGGCAAACAATTGAACAAACAACCCCTAAATTACAATTATTATTGTTGATTATAATATTATATAATCAGAAACAAAATATGTCATTTGATTGGTTTATAGTTCATGTGATTTAAACAAATTATATGCATTGTTTATAATAGTATGGTACATTTTTCTTATGAGCATATTCTACGAACATTTAATATAATTATCTTTTGTTGAATACAAAACATAGTAAAAATAATACCTAGTGGTTTTTGTAATAATATCATAAATGTAATTTTATTAAAGATATTATAACAATGCATATAACTTGTTTTTAGTTATAAAATTGTCTTTAGCATTTTAAATGATGGTAGACATGTGATTTAGTAGTTGGTATTGTTAACATGTTGTAAGAATATAACTTGTATGCATGATGGTATGTTTGATGTTAAAAATCACATGATTTTAACACTAAGGTATATGCCTTTTTATATGTTATAGATTAATTATTATAACATATTGAATAACGAAAATAAAAAGACTAAATTGTGTTTTCTTATCAATATCGTTAATGTTTGTAAATATATTTTGCATAGAGTAAGTGATCAACTATTTTATTGTAATAAATAGGTGTAAAGAAATGACATTTTATGTATTATACTTTCAAAAGCTCATTATAAATTTATAGAAAGTTGAGAAATTTTGCAAAGATAAATGGGCATAACTCGATCATAATCACATCTCAATTGATTTGTGATGAGAATTTTATCTATGAGAAAATATTGAATAATACAATTTCCATACATGCTGGAAGAGGTAATATTATTAAAAGTTTGAAAACCACCATGAAAGTTGTGTGGTTCTAATCCATTCCGTAGCACGAATGTGATTCATATAATGATCTCATGATCAAGTAAATAACTGAGAAAATTATAATGGTAATCATGTTGATAAGATCAACCATGTTATTTTTGGAATTGACCACAAGAAGTGGCGCACTAAGGGAATGATTCCCTAAGAATAAAATATGAAAATGTGGTTAAAATAATGACACACTATTGTCGTGTGTATTACACCGTGCATTAAACATACATGAGTAAAAGATATATGATCATAAACTAGAAGTTTATGAATGTGAATATTTTATTCGCATGACCGGTTAGACCATTACGAGTCAATAATGATATGAAATGTATTAAGGAATCGGGGATTCTTTAAACTAATAAAGTGTACATGTAATGTTTGCTCTCAAGAAAATTTAGTTATTTACTAACTAGAGTAGGGTTTGAATCCCTAAATATTATGGAATTGATATAAGATCATAAAGAGTATGCCATTTAGTGATTAAAATCTATGCATCATCTCAATGGTTATCAAATCGCAACGTCAATATGTGACTTGGTTGATAAGATAACAAGCATATTATTCCAGAATATTATATTTATTTTGGTGATTCAATAAAATTCCCAAGTTACTAACGATTATTGAAATTTGTGGTGAATACCATATGTTCATACACAAATTGCTTTTGTTGAGACGAACGCTAAACGTTTAATTGATTGCAAAGCCAATAATGAGAGCAAAAGTTCATGTTTATGTTTGGAACTATGTTATATGTTTGTTTTATTGGTAATTCACATCAATTCTACAAGTTATTATGTTTACTCCCTATTATAAATGGTTTTTGGTCAGAAATTAAGCAACTCCCATCTAAGGTTTTTATTTTTATTTTTGTGTGATACAAGTTGTAATTATTTTACCACAATGCACAAAGATGGGACCTCAAATGAGTTTGAATACATGTTGGGAATGAATAACTATTTATATTTAAGTTATTATAGCAATTAAAGAGTGATTTATTTACGGCTCAGTTTGTTGATCTTTCATGAATCAATATTCCCAATATGAGGGGGAGATTTAAGTAGTTGAAAAGTGAAATAAGTTTGAACAAAATTATCTCTGTATCATCTTGATCCTCAAACTTATAATAAGAACAAGAAGTTCAAAAAAGATAGTTCATGTACAAAGATCTATGAATAAATTGTCAAACGCATTAATTGATCTTAAAAAAGTGACTAGGTCACATATATCAACTACTCGTGCTCCAATTAAGAGTAAAAGTAAGAAGGACGACTACATATTGTAGTAAGTTTAAGGCACATTTACAATGTGATTAACCATTCAATTCCAAATAAAAAAAAGTTTGCTCGAAATATGGAGCAAATTATTAATGAATATGGTCAAGTCGAGGTAAAAGTAAAATGGTCCACTGAAAAAGATTAGACGTGATGGTTCTCGAAGAACCTCAAGTACTTGAAAATAAAAAGATCTTAATAAATTATATCATGTTTAGAACGTATGGAATTGAAACAAAATCGACATCGACGATAATTTTGTTTATAATAGCACTTGAAATGATGTAATGATGAGGATCAAGAAATATTATCTGCCTATAAATGATAATGATTGTCCAAAAAATGAAAAGACGCAAACACGGCAGAGTTAAAATTCTCTAATAAAATATAAAGTTATTGGACTTGTTGTCCATGTACCTGAAGTTGAAAAATATGTTGGATATAAGCAAGGTATTTACGCAAAAGAGTTATATGAAATGATAAAAGAAAGTCAAAGAAAAATTTATGGCACAAGGATTTTTATAAAGATCTATACTTGATTATGAGAAAATATATTCTCAAGTGGTGGATGCAACGTTATTCCAACATCTCATTAGTCTGCTAATACGAAGAGAGAATAGATATGCATCTTATAACTATTGTGACTTATATGATAATAAAATTTACATGAAATTCATGAAGGATATAAAATTACTAATCATGTAAATCACGTTCTCGAGAACGATATGGTTATTAATACAAACTAGTGGTAACCCCTAGCTTCGCGACGGGCCGTAAGGACTTTTAAAAAAACTTAAACTTTTCTTATTTGGTTAGCAATAAGAATCATTCATGCCAAAGAGTACTAACCTCTAAAATAAGGTAAATAGAAACAAATACGCAACAACAACAATAAGAATAATATGTGAACAAAACATAAAATAAACCAGCAAAAAATCTTATCAAACATAAACGTTCATAGGGAAAAAGAAAAAAAGTAAATAGCAAAATATGGCGTAGAAAGGATTTAAACATATGGCATTTCACTGCAAATCACACTTCTTACTAAAACAGCAGAAACCTTTTTTGTTTGACAAACCAATACGGATTGATGTTATCTTTTAAATACATATTTTAATCATCTATTGAAGGTTAATTATTTTCCTTTTTATCTTTAAATATATTACAGTGACTTATATTTAATTAAACAGCCAAATAAAAAATATTATTAGAAAGTTACTCTTATTTGTCTTTTTTCTGACCTTGCTTCGATGATAGGTATCTCAATCAGGCTCACTTATCCGTTTCCCAACCAAGACCGCACCCTTGGCTCCTTCAGAAGGAAACCAATTACTGGGAAATTCCCTTGGTTCAATTCTGAACATTTTTGTTTAGAGTGAGACTTGAACTCAATACTTTTTCATATTTACATGTCATGTGTATCTCACCTTAAGCAACTGAACTAAAAATCATTGGTCCAACGTCACTTTGTTATATTTTTATATGTAAGGTTTCATGAAAAATTACTAATAAAATTCATGAAAAAGAGTATAAGAAAATTGAAATAAAAAAAATTGAGATAAACAGTTTGCATTTTAGTCCAGGTTCTTGGAAAATGGAATCTTGAATATAAAACTCCAAAGTGAAGCACGTCTCTCTAAAATATTCCGATCAACACCACCCGCTAGTTACAACCAGTCAACCACCAACAACACCTCTCTGACACCACCGCCCTCATGAACACCGACCTGCTTTACCATACGCTGCCCACCGCCGACGTCTCTACCAAATGCCGCCAGTCACCATCTCCTGTCGGTCGTCCACCACCCGCCAGTGTCCATTCTGTGGTTTGGTCCAACACCACTACGGTACCTCCGCCTCTCTCTCTCTCAGGCGTTTCTGGTCTCTTTCTTCTCGCTTTCTCAGTCATCATCGCCACAACACCGATAGAAGAGGTGTATCTGATCTGTTGGTTCACTTCTCAGTTGGCGTTTGTTGGGTGGCTGTGGTGTAATTGTAGATCTCCGACGGCAGCAATAGTTTTCTTCTTTCTAGATAGGGTGTTTTTTTGCAAATAATGATACTTTGGTGGTCAAATTGAAGACCTTAAAAAAATCACTATAGTTACCGACCATAGTGATTTATATATATATAATACATATTTAGATATGTTATTATGATTATATATATACATTGATTATTTGTGCATAACTAAAGCTCCTCATGAGTTTCTAAGATAATTAATACTTAAAAGGTGATTAACAAAAGAATTTGGTAAAACTAAGTTTTATCTTTAGTTACACCTTATGGATGTAATTCTTGTACAAAAATGAAGTAATGACAAAGAAATTGTACATGATACTTGATTATTATGATGTAAGCTATGAATTGACACAATATGGACATTGGAGATACTGTTTAATGATTAGTAGTGAAATTTTTTGCATATGATATAGAAATTGATGTGCTAAATTAAGAAGTTATATGTCAAAACTTCTAGAGCGTCCAAGAACATACATAACTCATCAAGATGGAAAGAAGTCCATGAAAATTTGTAAATGGTTTAAGGAATTGTAGGGATTTAACCTAAAGGCTCAGGAAATCAAATCAAGATGAGCAAGATCAAGTCACGTGTTCTCGCGCGAGGTCTTTGAAGTCGCGCGAGAACTATGCGAGAACTTTTTAGATTAGTGTAAATATTTAGTCCTTAATGTAATAGATAAGCTTTTGTCATTTTTCCTGATTTCACACTTATTGTAATTGTTTCAAATCAAAATGCAATACAAAGAATGTTATTTACTATTATGTTCAAGTTCATTTGATTATACTTAATCTTCTTACCGTGAGCGATTACATTCTGCATTCTCCTCACGAGATCAATTAGTTGTTATTGTTGATCCTTATAGCAATAAAATTGAGAAAGTCGAATATGCTATAATTGACTCATTGCTTAACTTGAAAAAAGAGATAGGTGCAATTTATTCATTTGTCTTTATCAAAACATCAATATCATATTTACAAATATTATAAGATATGTTGATGTATTTGATCTCATGAAGAGATTCAAAGTTCAAATTATTAAAAACAAATTTGAAAATGAAACATGATATTCCATCTATATATTAGTCGGCATGTGGAGTATTTTTGTGCATCACTCAATTTATATTAATGAGATGATAAAACATTCAATATAATCTGGTCATCATCACATCCCGGCGGAAACGTGAGATGCTTGGGTGTGACTTCTCGGCTCAAAACACATTGATTATAATAACATAAAATTCTAGCAATAAAATCAAACATAAACTTTTATATAATATTTTAGGATTACAATATTCATACAAAATTTGTCTAATCATTAGACTATTACATTCAGTAATCCTAAACCAAAATAGATGTCATGATCACTTCACATTAACTCCCAGCTAGTGATGGACGTGAACGTCCACATGTACGCTAAGATCCATCAAATCCAAAGTATCATAAGCATTTTACTTATGTATTTTACTAACTAATCATATCATACAATTCCTATACATGCACACGTAAATTTCATGCATGCATACATGCATACTTATGTATCATAAGCATAATCAACCAAACATATAAGATCCACATGCTTAATGCCTTAACTATAAGTAATGTACTAAAGACATAAGCTTAGTCAAACCATATTACATCAAGTTAACCTCATGTCAAAAACCAAAACTAAACTAATCTTGAACACCTAAACACTAACTAAAACACAACCTAAAGTCCTTGTAATCGGTTCATTAAAGCACTACTAAACCCGATTAACAACTAAACCACTAGTTAACCCTAGCACTAATGACCAAGTAAGTCATCAACCCACTTGATCGACACCTAGCATCACCAGGACACCAAGCCAATTCCTTCACTTGCCACCTATCCCTAATCAACCGACTAAGCATCCCTAAACTACCACCTCACCCCCTAACACTAGACCTAATGATGAATGGCTCCACTACATGGAACCCTCGGCCGAAGGCCTCTCCACAACCACCATTCCATCGACTACAACCCCACACAACCGCCACCATCACTCTCGGTTCAACCTCCCAATCCTCTATCCCTCGGTTCCCAAATCACAACCATCACCATCACCTTCTACTCCCTCTCTCGGTCACCATAACAACCAACATCATCAACTAAAGCTCCATATGATCATCAACTTCAAACCAACCTACTTGTGATCAAACCTTCAAAGTTCAAGAACAAGCACCTCAACCAGATCATCAAGAAGTTAGAAGTCTTCATCAACTTTCCTTTACCCTCTCCTTCTATCAAAAATCAAGGTTAGATTAATCAAACTTGATTGATTAAAAAGTTTATAAACTATGTATGTATCTAACATACATAAGAACTTAAACCCTCATGTTTTGTCTCATAAGAATTAATCACAAAACCTTACAAAACCTTTTATGATCAACTAAAATCAGTCTTTAAAATAAAGAGTCTGAAGATTTATAAAAACAAAATATATAAATAAAGGGTTTAAGATGTTAAAATATGTGTTATTTTATAATTCACTTGGTTAAACAGATTAAATACCTAAATTACTGTGATTGTGGGAATGAAATTAGGAAATTGTTGAGAAATATTAGAAACAGTATTCTGTAAATTTTGATGTAATAATAATGGGGAGATTAATTTATATAATTTATTCAATAAAATAAAAGGAAATTGTTATACAGAAGCTCTGAACCTCATAAAAATCTGGAAAAATTATATACTAATCCTTATATTTTATAGGAATTTTAGAATAAATTTCGTAATTTAATTCACATATATGCCTGAGTTATATATTTTAGAGAATTCTGTAATTGGAAATTTGGGAAAAATATCTAGATAGAGAGTTAAATTATAAAAAATTTAAATAAATTATGATATTTCGAATAGAACAGTATGTATGAATTTCAGAATTTTTAGTGATGTTATGCTATTTTTTCCGATTCATATGAAAATTGTGAAAATTCTAGAAATTAATCTGTTATGAATTATTGATCTGAAATTTTATGAGATAAATTAGGATTTTGAATGTTTCTACTGATAAAATTTTGATGATTTTAGGAAATCAGTAGCTATTGATTTGGAATTTTATCATAATTAATGAATTAAAGTACTGAAAATTTTAAAGAAATTATTTTATTCTAACAAATAATTATTTTATAGGAATTATTTGACATTTTGGCTAGAAATAAGGTGAGATTCATAGCCCTATTTTTATATTTATGAGTTTTGGGGGAAAAAGCATACTGTTTTGAGATTGATGCTAATAATATAAGACTTTTTGAGATATACTCTCATTGCCATAAGCTGCAACTATTAATTCGGATGAGGAACCGTCTGGTAATATAGGTAGTGCTACTTCAGAAAATATTCCTGCACCAACAGGATGAGTGTTGTGTTGCTATGTTATCTGATTTTGTGATTTGTATTTTGACAGTTATAAATCACTTGGCTTATAAGTAGGTTTGGTTGTAATCTTATTTATATTGCATCAATAAATTATGTTTGGTCATTAAACCTATGTTCTCACCAACATTATGTTGATCGTTTTGAGTATGCTTTTTCAGGTAATCAGAATGACTAACAGTGTTATGTTTGCCTTTGATGTTTACAATGGATGGGGTGAAGTGATAGGAAAGGCATGTGTCAAATTAACTGTGAATATGTATGATCATAGCATATCAGTGGATGCGCACATCCATTATTACTGAAGAATGAAGCAGTTATTTGACACTTTTGTAATAGGGTTAAATGATACTCTGTAATAGTCTTTATGTAGGCTAAATTTTGTATGAATTATAAATGTAACCCAAATATATATATATATATAAAGAAATATGTGATGTTATGTTATACTACTTGTTATAATTAATTTGTCTGTGATCAATGTGTTTTGAGCCAAACAGTCACATCCAAGCATTTCACGCTTCCGTCGGGATGTGACAAAAATAATTATTTATTAGAATAAAATTTTATTTCTTTAAAATTTTCAGCACTTATTTTATTAATTAAGTCAGAATTCCCAAATAGTAGCTACGGTTATCCAAAAATTACCAAATTTTACCAATAGTACTATTTCAATATCTAGATTATCCCATAAAAATTTCAATTAATATCTCCTTACGGGTAATTTCTTAGAATTTTCACAAGTTTCTCAATAAATGGAAGAAATAGCTACATATCTCTAAAAATTATGAAATTTATACATTCTGTCCTATTCAGCATATAAAATTTTATATAAATGTTCATGATTTATCTACTGTTTTTCTGTCAGTTTCGGTTTTCTTCTTATTAATTATTCTAAAATATGAAACTTTATCATACTAGGGAGTTAATTTACAACATTTATGCTGTAATTCAAATATAATACTAGGGTCATCATATAATTTTTCTAGAATTTTATCATGTCCATATTTTCTGTTTGGTATTTTTCTTCTATTTTCACAATTTAATTATATAAATTAATATATCCCATATAATTATTCCATATTTTTCATTTTATTATTTCTAAAATTTTGCTAACAAATCTTTAAATTTTATTCCCACAATCACAGTCATTTAGATTTTTAATCGAAATCATGAAATTAACAAGTATTTCAACCCTTTTAAATCCTTTGTTTTTGTTTAGATTCTTGATTTTTATAAAAGTTCTCAAACTTTCTATTTTAAACTCTTTTCTTACTGATTTTTGGTTGAAAATCAAGTATTCATAAGGTTTTGTAAATAACTTTGATGGTTTATAACTCAAAAGGGTTGGTTATATATGTATGTTCAACACATACATATACTTCTTAACTTGTTAATCATAGGATTTTAAGAATCAAACCTGGTTTGGAGTAGAGAAAGGCTTCGGAGATTGCTTCTTAAGTTCTTGATGATCTAACTTGGTGTGAATATTCTTGAGCTTGAAGAGTTGATCACAAAGGTGTTGGTTTGAAGATGGATAATGTTGTGATGATTATATGGAGCTTTTGATGATGGTGTGTGGTTGATATTGGGATCGAGAGAGTGAGTAGAAGGTGGCGGATGTTGGTTGTAACTTGGGAACCAAGAGAGAGAGAGAGAGAGAGCCGAGATAGTGAGCCGAGGGAGAGGTGATGGCGGTTGTGGTAGATGGGGTGGTGGTTGTTTATGATGTTTCTTGGCCGAGACTAGATCATCATGATCCCTCATCATTAGGTCTCAACCTAGACTTGTGAGTTGGTTGTTTTAGGGTCCTAAGGTGGCTATTAGCATGCTAGGTGTCATGCTTAGGAGACTGATTAGTGTCCAAGGTGGCTAGGTGTCATCTCATGTCACTAATGATAATTTAAGTCATTAGGTTAAGGTTAGTTGGTTGATTAGTTGCTAATCTAGGTTAGTTATTTTTCTAATGAACCGATTACTTGAATTAAGTTTGTTTAAGTTTAGTGTTCAAGTGTTTATGATTAGTTTAGTTTTTGGTATCAATTTTCTAAAAGTTAACTTTGTTTGGTAATGTTTGATTAAGTTTTAGTTTATTATTTACTCGATGAAAACATCTATCAATCAATTAATTAATCACATAATCTTATGATTTGATAACTAACACACATGTTTCAATAATCACAAAGTTTACAAAAGTTCATATACATGCACAATTAAAGGATTTTGCATGTATGTATGCATGCTCACGTATCATATGCATGTTCAATTAAGCACACAAAATTCATAAGAAGTTAGTCGAATAAAAATCACCTTAATAATCCCTAAATAAGGTAAATAAGTATATACTATTAATCTATAAAAATTCTTAAAACGTTAGTTTACCTAACCTTGGTTTTAGGGTTGTCACACAATATGCTTCGACTAAAATAATTAGTCATGGCGAATATGTATAAATGATTTAGCGAATATTTTTGATCATATCCTATAAAAGGTATGAGATTATATATTATGTTAGCAATTAGTAAAATATGTTATCTGTTTGCTTGTTTCCTGAAAGCACATATTGAAATATGGTAGAACTAGTATATGAATACCATTAAGGTATGAAATATATGAGAAAATACTTTACTAACCAATCGGGACAAGTTTGGTTAGTCCTTTTATGCAGAGAACATAACACAACAAGATCATGGATCTTGTGATATTTATTTATGAGATGAGTCAATTCAAGTCTTGCATTAAGATAATACATCATTGCTTTACATAAAGAATGATATGTCAGCAAAAAGTGATTTACCTTTTGTCAAAAGCATGTCAGAGAAAGCATGTCTTCTCTGTCTTCGGAAGAAATCAGTTTCTTGGCTTCGAAAGACTTTGTCTTGAAGCTTTGGAAGACTTTATCTTTGCCTTCGAAAAAAATGCTTTTTGGATTTGGAAGATTTGACACTTACAGAATTTCTTAGTGCTTTTGTCAAAACGTGCAAAGTAACTTACTTTATACTTAAGTATGCATGCTGAGAGCTCTTTGGTATGCATCAGCTTGTAAGATAACTCTTACAAACTCCCCCTAGGTTGATGCTACCAAAACTTAAGAGTAGCTTTGAGTCTTGATCTTCATTTGCTAACAGTATTTATTAGAATCAAAAACATCCCTTTCTTTATCAGTTAATCTAAATTCTTCAGATTCTCAAAGTACCTCTTTATGTCAAAGAGATCATGTAGAGGAACTTCAAGCATATTCTGCAGGATGTATATGTTTTGACTTCCTTGATTTCTTGTGACATACCATGTGTCTAGGTTTGTAGAAAAAGCCAAGGAAACAATGGCTCTCTCAACAGCAAGAGGCTCTAGATGAATTGGAGTTGATTGAGTAGCTTCTTCTTGTTCACCCTCAGGATGTTTTGTCTTATCCTAAGGTGTAGAGGTGGATGCCTTGGACTTTTTTTCTTTTTCTTGTTACTTCTGATGGCCATCCTCTTCCTCTTTCTATATTTTAACTTAGAAGCGTAGTATTGAGTACCAGATGCTCCTTCTGTATCCTTCTTAGTTGGGTCTTTTTCCTTCATATGTTTAGAAGGAGAAGGCTCAGGACCCTACTGTGGGTCAAAAGATGAAACTGGCTTTGATGCATATCTAGGTTCAGGTTATGTTGTCTCTTATGGTTCAACCTTCACCTAAGCGTCAGGTGTAGTATGACTTGGTGGAGAATGTAATTCTACCAACTCACCCTTCTTGATTTTCTGCTTGATCCCCCTAATGTGTTCATCCATAGTGGATAGAGACATTAGACCAAGTCTCCTTCCGGAGAACCCATACAACTTCAAGAAGCTCACAATCTTCATTTTGTCAGTAGACTTCTTCTAATTAGCTCTGATGGTGGCTCTTAACTTAGCAGCATTCTCTCTCATTGTTCTCTTATTAGCTTTTATTTTTTTTGATCTTCTTGTTCTAGTGCTTGAGATATTCGAATTCTATGTACTCGTATCAGAAAGGGTTTAGAGTTGTTGCTTGATAGAGACATACGGCACTCAGGTAGGTTATCATGTTTTGTCTTTCTTGCTCTTTACCCACCTGAGTTTCTTGCTCAACAGCCATAGTCTCTTTCTAAGTATTTTCTTGAATAGGAGAGGGGACAAAGGCTTTATATAATCTTTTTCTCTTTTTTTCTTCTTTGATCTTGAGGAGCAATTCTTTAGTCTCAGCCTCCCTACTCTCTTTTGACACTTTAGTGTCTGCTAGTTCATTAAACTCATCCAAAGGAAGAGAGTTGATTTCATCAATGTTATTGTTTCTAGACTGTAGATAATTCAATCTGGCTGCCCTCAACTCATCCTTCTGAGTGTTTGACCTATGGGCAGCCCTGATTGTAGCTTGCATAAAGTTAAGGGTCTCTTTTGTTCTCTCTCCCCTTGACTTCTCCTTCCTCTCCCTTTTCTCCTCCTCAATCTCCTCAGGAGTTATTTTCCTTTTACTTTTTTCAATTACTAGCTTGTATGACTTAAGGTAGAGAGAGCTTTGGCCTTCTTGTATTGGTTATGCACTTAAGCTCTAGCCCGAGAGAGGTTGTGAGACACCTTTACTAACTGGTGTCTCACTGAGGGTATTGGGTGCTAAAGTAGATCCTATCTCAAGGTTCACAGGTTCTACTACTAGGCCTTCAACTGAGATTTCTCCTTCGAAGCTTAGTTTTAGGGTCTGCCTTAGTATCAAGTTGACCAATAGTTTTTCCTTCTAGCATCTTTCTATATAATATTGATATTCTTCTGAATTCTTCAAGCACCCTTTGCTGGATTCTCTCAACTAGCATATCAGTTTGTCTGTTGTGACTTGGGTTGGCAAGTGACAGGTTAACTAGGGATAAACTCTCATAGTATCTCAGGGTTTGAACATTAAACACTTCTTGTTGCCCCCTAAGACCTAGAGAGTACTAGGGCTATTCTTTTAGCATCATACCACCATCCCATTATTGGGTTGCCAACCGGTAGGATGGGGTTGACATTGCCCTTGGTATTCCCTCCTTAAATAGACTTTGAAACATGGCATCCACATTGATGTGGGCATGAGGAGGTTGAACAGCTGCAAGTGAGGCTAGCGAGTCCTTATTGTCCATTCTCTAAGCAGAACTCCCTGGCTCTATGCTTGCAGTTAATACTTTCTTTCCCTTTTTGGTAGCATCACCCACTTTCATAGGTGAGCTAGGGGTTAGGTCCACCACTTCCACAGGTTCTTGTGGTCCTGGTTGAGCTTGCTTGGTAGGCCTCTCAGCTAACTTGCCTTTGATATCAGTGATATTAAGTTGCTGATTAAGGACCTGTCTTTGTAGGATAGTCACCTAAGGTTCTAGGTGACTTTCTTTAGACACTAAGTAGGTGCAGAGTGTAGATAGTTGTTGCACCTTTAGTTGTATACTTCCCTTATCTTCATCAGAAAGATTATGAGGGGATGAGAGAACATGACCAGAGTCAGTTCCCTCACCACCAAGGATTTGTTCTTGGCTATTAGATTTCCCTTGCTCCATGACAGTTTCAAGAGAAGTGTCAAGAGCTGAGTTGCCATGGTTGAGGTCTTAATAATGTAATCACTTGCTGAAGTAAGAGCCTCTTCCATATGGACTTCCTAAATATGTTCAGGAGAGTCCACCTCAGTTGGGGTTGGATGATGTGGGCTAGATATGGGTGTTTGATCTGGTTGTCGAGACTCGATCAATAACAATTTAATATATCGGTATTAGCTACCTTTATTGTGTAAGGGTAAGTAAGGTCGTCTTCAAGGGGAATATGTGGAAAGTGTTAATAATATGACTTGATTACTTAAAGACACAAACTTTAAACTTAAATATTGGAACTTTGGATGATTTCAAGAATACGAATGCAAAAAACAATAAACTTTAAAACTAATTTACATGAATAATGAACGACAATCACTTCCGGATACTCAATTATGCAATATCAACAAGTTATATGTCTCCCTAGGGTTTTTCAAAACTTAATTCTCAAGATTTCAACTTTTGGTTAAAGTAATAACAAAGGATCAAACTTTTAAGATTCGCTCTTTCGTAATGTTATTAATTCGTTTATATCAAATTACTTCTTAATCTTAATGAGTTCACGATACAAGGAAACCGAAAATCTGATAATCTTAACACGCAACTTTATTTATAAATACTCCTCTTAACTTAAACAAAAAGTAGAATTACATTCAAAAACCATTGTTTAACAAAACTTTAATGAAAACACATAAAAAGTCTCACTTAACATAATCGATTCTACCGGAAGCAATCACGAAAGAACTAGCCGCACATCCTCTTCATTATGCCTTCAATCTTGGATTGGAGAATGTTTGTGGATGATTTCGGGAGTCTTGGAAGACCCAAAATCACCCAAAGTTCATCAATTTTCATCCCCAAGAAGTCCTCTTTCGAATTAGGGTTGATTTGGTTTAAATAAACTTGAAAATCCACAAAATCCGGATGCTATTAGGGTACCGGCGTATCATACGCCCATCGGCATATGATACGCCGCCTCATACGCCTAACTTTCTGTTAGTTTTTCCAGCTCATATGCCGCCCGGCGTATCATACGCCCAAACCTGGAGTATGATACGCCGGCCTACCTTAAAAAGTGCATTTTTTGTAACTTTTGATATTTACATCTTTAGTCCCTTTAGTTCCATGTTTTGCTTCTTTTGCATCCAATTAAGCTTGTTTAGGCTTTAAACGCCTATGAGCAAAACACAACCAAAGTAAACTCATTCCGTAACAACAACGATGTAAAATCACGTAATTAGATCAATTAAACATTGAATTATTACCACAAGATCAGTGTTGAAAGAGCACTCATCTCTTTTTGAGTAGGGAAGGGGAAGAGAGACTAATTGTGCTCACTGAACTCCTAATCTTTATCATTATAAAACTCAAGGTTAGGAATTAGTTGGTTGAGATTAAGAGGCTGGGGATGGTAGCTGTCCACTTAAGGTTATTCACTTGAGTTTTGAGACTCAGAACGAAGGCTTTCAGCTTGGGTAGTGAGCTCATCCGGCTGATCATGAGGAACCTCAACACTGATTAAAGAAGGGATGGGAGTGGTTTTCTCCTCAGGGGAAGTGGGAGCTCTTGGTTCCACTTTAAAGACACATATTTTAGAAAATAATCCTGAATATAATTTAAAAAAATCTATTCAAAGTTAATCATCATAATAGCTGATACAAGATACTTAAATCTCTGTTCATCAAAAGCCTTAGTGAACAGATCATCACATTGTTCATTTGTGTTAGCATATTGTTTATTTGTGTTAACTTTGACCAGTTTTATCAAGACGTTTTCAAAATTGTCTCTTATCAAATGATACCTGATGTTGATGTGATTTGTCTTTGAGTAATGCACTGGATTCTCTGTGATAGAGATATCATTGTTGCTGTCTTTGTGAATAGGAGTCTTCTTAAAATTGAATCCATAGTCCAACATTCGATCTTGAATCCAAAGCACTTGAGTACAGCAGCTTGCTATAGTAATGTATTCAGCTTCAGCAGTTGATGCATGTACACATGATTGTTTCTTGCATTGCCATGAGACTATCCTTCCACCATGAAATTGACATCCCCCAGATGTAGACTTTGTAGTCATGTTGCAGCCACCATAGTCACTATCTGTATATGCATATAGATTGAGGTTAGATTCTTAGGATACCAAAGTCTCAGTTTGGGAGCACCTTTGAGTTATCTAAGAATTATCTTGACAGCAACAAGGTGTTACATCTTGGGGTTGGCTTGATATCTTGCATAGATGAATGTAGTAAACACGATATCAGGACTACTGCTGTGAGGTATATAAGATACCCAATTATATCCATGTAAAAATGTTCATCAACACACTCTCCCACAACATCATGTCCTAGGAAGTGGTTTATTGATTTACACAATTTTTCTTGGTTTTTATTTTTAACCCAACCCTATATATAATATATATACACATATATAAGAGGAAGGTTCAAATAAAAAAATTGATTTGGCTAAAAAGCCTAAAAAGCAATATGGGAAGGACACATGGAAATGTTTAGATTTTAGTATTAAGTGTAGTTTTGTCATTTTGTAATCATCAATATATCAAACAGCACCAATAATGGTTTCTTCTTTTTTCTTCAACATGCTTTCGGATTTTGAGATCTAATTCTATTTTATCAATCTATTATTTAAGTTTTTGATTGCATTTATTCAAAATTCAATTTAATTTCAATACATAATCAATTTTTTCTTCAACATCTATTTATTCTGATCAATGTGTTCTTGAGCTCTTATTCATCAACTTCATCTTCTTCATCTTCAGCTGGTTTAAACAAATGGAGTTTGATATTGCATTCGTTTTGATTTTGATTGATACGAAACATAGAAGTATATTGTTTTTCATTAAGATTTCATTTAGTTTTAATGTTATTTACAGGCTGAAACATCATCCTTTATATAACGGAGGTTGTTTTTACTCAAGAATCCCTTTGATATGCTCAATTTTCTACTTCACGAGTTATACCATGTATTCAAACATGTGGAGGCCTTAAGCCAACGCCTGTATTGGGCCGGCCTTGAGTGGTGCGCCTGGGTTCATCTATTATGATTTTGTAGAACTTATAAATGGTATGCTTGTTTAATAACAACTACACTTAGGTATTGATTAATTATAAGAATGTAGGTAGTTAAAATGTTGGACTTTTAATCACATTCTAATAAGACATAAAACAACAATTGGCTAATTAATTTAAACCTCATATATGGTCTCATGTAATGGGTAAACCCTTTATAATTTGAACGCTTTCAGAAATATTCAATAATGGAATCTATTAGTTAACATATTAAATCAATCACTTGGTTAAATTCTATAACAAGTGCACAATGAACAACTACCAATAATGTATTGCTTTAACATTTTAAAGTAGGCGCTCGCATATCAATGTCGGTTTATAGTTAACTTCAAAGTCCCTCGCTGGAAAGCAATGGACAAACAAAAAAATAACAAATTGCATCAGTTATCATGCATCAATACTGTTGCATCAAAGAAAGTGCATAAACAAAAAATAAGTATGCAGCTGAATTTTCGAGTGCCACCAAAACTTCCATGATTGTTGCATAATTACATAATAGTTTTATAGATTCCTCGTAGTTGAGTTTTCTAATGTAAAAATTAATTGGGTTTTCTAATGTAAAAAGTATACAGGTCTTTATTTTAGATCTAATAAAAGTGGATATATTAGCAATGAAAATACAACTTGTTTTTTTTTTGTTAAGAGTAAGAAATGAACAACTACACTAATACAATCATTAAAGCATAAAAAACATAAAAAGCATAAGTTAATAAAAGTACTACAAGGTGGGATCGTGAGTTAGTAAAATATTAAACACATGAGTTACTTAAACCGACCCATTTATAACTAAAACATCAAACATAAGTAATTGAGTATAAAATAAACTTTTGATAAATTTCAACTTATTTGAACCATGTGAGGCGTTTCTATTTTTACTAAAATTTGACTAGTTGGTGATCACACATAACCAAAGCCACACCTTCACAAAAATCACCCAACTCCTAAATGAAATTATTCTTATAATATGAAAAAAACATAACATTCAACATATTATTTGATTATCAATATTCAAACATAGTATTCCCACTAGATTCTTCAAAATCTCACCATCTTTCTCTACCTACCTAAGTATTACCAACCTAAAAACCATGAAATTGAATACAAAGAGAAAAGGGGTTACCATTGTACAAAAAAAGGCTCAAATGAAAACTAAAGACGTTTATTCTAAGCAATAGCCTCACAAATCTCAAGTTTTTCATCATAAAACAACACTTGATTGGAAGCAACATCAACTTGGTAAAATATTAACTATTAGGCTAATAATTTAGAATAGATATTAAGAAACTAAAATACAAAATTAGTAGGCCATGGCACGAACCGTGGTTATCTTGCAAAAGGTTCCACCGAGATGATTTCGTGGCACTAGATGTTGATGCAAACAGACACAGTGGCGTCGTGGGAAAGTGGCCGGTAGCACATAAAGATAATGGCGTTGTGGGAAAGCCGTCGGTGACGCAAAATAACACCGTGACCCTTCAAGTCGAGAGAGTTAGTATTTCTCACTTGTTGAACCTTCAAAAGCTACGTACAATTGGAAGAAGACAGTTCTATATCTTTTTTGGGCGGTTAAGTTTATTTTGGGCGGTTTTTGAGCGGGAAAAAAAGACTTATGGCGGGTGTTTGTGGAATTTTATGAGATCTATCATTTAGATATATAATTTCTAGTCAAAAATTTTAAGAATTCAAGGTGCAGACTAGATGGTCAAGCACTTATTAATTTTGTTTAACTTCTTGGGTTCGAGCCCAACTCCATCTTTTTTTTTTAAACTTTGTTTGAAACAAATTTTTTTATTGCTTTAAAATAATACTTTACACACATTATTTAAATATTTTCTAAATCATAAAATATAAACATTAGTTTTTTGAATGGAAAATCTACCTACTCTTAATTATACTCTTAAATTACACCAAACTAAACTATATAATTATTGCGTTTGAACCCAAAATCTCATCTTTAAAAGAGAAAACCTTTAGCAACTGGATTATCCTCACATTAGCAAATATTATTTTTTTTTAACGTCAAATCTACTCTACTCCTACATTACACCAAATTACATCATTGCTTGGGTTTGAACCAAGACCTCCCCTCTAAGAGGCAAAGCCTCTACCAAGTGGGCTAGCCCCACATTGGCAGCAAATATTATTTAATATATTATTTAATAACACCAACCTAAATATAAAACATTATCTAAATATAGTTATCAAATGTTAAAATATTTTTATAATTCAAAAACCACAAACATTAACTAAAATACATTTTTAAATAGAGCACATATATTCTTCATCAGTCACATATTCTTGATTCTAAAATCCAAGTATCTTGAGATATTCTTGAGCCAACCATAACTGTAAAAAAAATTAATGAGTAACAATAGTTATAACTTAATTTAAATAAAATTAATACTTAATAAATACTTAAATTTTGTGCATATCAAACCTCATTTAGTTTGACGTGGTACATCAACATATATCCCTTCATCATAGTCAGATCGTAAGTATGTGGTGCCATCAATTCTGTCATCTACCGGTTGAATACCAACGGAAAATGGTGGTAAGTCATCAAAATGATCGTATTCTTCCTCATCGGCGACATCATCAACACCAAGGATACGTCGTTTACCTTGTAATACGATGTGATATCTTGATTTGCTAGGGTCATTGACAAAGAACACTTGTGTGACTTGTTTTGCAAGAACAAATGGTTCAGATGGATAACCATTTGTTGCAAGGTCGACAAGTGTAAAACCATATTTGTCAAGTTGAACACCCGTATTGTTATTCACCCACTTACATTTAAACACAGGTATAGAGAAAGTTGTGTAATTCAATTCCCAAATTTCTTGAATGATACCATAATAAGAGTCTTTAGCGATTGCTAATCTTATATCATGATCCATTCTATCAAATTTAGTTGATGATGCTATTACCGTAACTCCACTATTTTGCATTGTACTTTTTTCATCTTGATCTTTGGTGTAAAATGTATAACCGTTGATGTCGTATCCTTGGTAAGATAACACTCTATGGTCAGGCCCTTGCCCTAATTTTTCCACAACTTTATCAACATCTGATTGGGCATGGGTTATCTTTACCTTATTTTTAATCCATGAAGAGAACTCTTGGTTATGCTTAATTTGAAGTTGCATATTGTCCATATCCGGGTAGGTGCATTGCAATAATCTCATGTGTTCTTCGACATATGAAGCAAGACAAGTCATATGTTTTAGGACATAGAAATGTGCACGCTGTAAGCTATCTTTACTTGGGGTTATCATTTTCATACCGACACCTCCAACCCCTTCAAGTTTGCCCGTGTGACGAGATTTAGGAACACCGATACTTTTGATACCATCTAAATAACCTGCATGTCAATAAATTAGTTATTACGTAATAAATTATTTTTAACAAAACTAATATATATAATATTATTACCTGTACAAAATTCAATTATCTCCTCAGACGCATATCCTGTAACAATACTACCCTCAGGTCGATTACGGTTTCTCACATAACCTTTTAAAAAACCCATATATCTTTCAAAAGGATACATGTAACGCAAGAATACAGGACCACAAGCCTTGATTTCTCCAACGATATGAATTACCAGGTGAACCATAACATCAAAAAAAGATGGTGGAAAGTACTTCTCCAATTCACAAAGCGTGATGGTAATTTCTTTTTGCCATGTATCCAGTTCCTCGGGATCAATCACTTTCGAGTGAATCCGATTAAAAAACAAACAAAGCTTTGTGATTGTGTGTCTTGTGCTCTCTGGTAGCAATCCACGAATTGCAATAGGAATCATATGTGTCATCAAAACATGACAATCATGAGACTTCATACCAAGCAGTTTATAGTCTTTTATTGACACCAACCTTTTAATGTTTGCAGAATAGCAAGATGGAACTTTAATATCGTATAAACATCTACAAAACTTTATTTTTTCAGCTTTTGACATAGTATAACATGCAGGTGGCAGATAAATACGATAACCTTGATCAATAGGGGCAAGCTCTTTGCGTATTCCCATTTCTTCCATGTCTTTACGGACATTTATACCATCTTTAGTTTTTCCAGGAATGTCCAACAATAAGCCTAACAAGCTATCACATACATTTTTTTCTATATGCATTACATCTAAACAATGTCTAACTTCTAAATGCTTCCAATAAGGTAAATCCCAAAAGATTGATCTTTTTTTCCAAACAGCTCCTTTCTCAACACGAGTTCTCTTTCCTAAAACTGTATTTAGATCTTTAACTCGTAAAAATGCATTCAAGTTCTCTTTACTTATAGTTCTATGCTCGGTACTTCCATTAAAGTCCTTTTTGTTTTTTCGATAAATGTGACCAGGCGGAAGGAATCTTCGATGTCCCATGTATACGGTTTTTCTACAATTATTTAACCACATAGAACTTGTCTCGTCTTCACAAACTGGACACGCTTTCTTACCCTTCGTGCTGTATCCAGACAAATTACCGTAAGCCGGGAAATCACTTATTGTGCAAAAAATCATGGCCCGTAATATAAAATATTCTTTTTTATAAGCATCATAGACATTTACACCTTCACTCCATAGAGTTTTCAAGTCATCAATCAAAGGTGATAGGTAAACATCAATATCATTACCAGGTTGTTTTGGACCCTGAATTAACAACGACATCATTATGTATTTTCGTTTCATGCATAACCATGGTGGAAGATTGTAGATGCAAAGAAGAACCGGCCACGTACTATGACGACTACTTACGTTTCCGAAAGGATTGATTCCGTCAGAACTAAGCCCAAACCTTAAGTTTCTAACATCATTACTGAATTCTGGAAATTTTCTATTAATATATCTCCACTGAAGTGAATCTGCCACATGTCTTAATTTTCCATCATTTTTACGCTCATCCGAATGCCAGCGTAATAATTTTGCTTCTTTCTCGTTTGAGAAAAATCGTTTTAGTCTTGGAATAATGGGGAAATACCACAATAATTTAGCCGGTGGTCCATTTTTCGTAACATCATCATCATATTCCACATCTTTACTTTTATTCTTGTATCTTGATTCACCACAGGTAACACATTTATGACTTTTTTCAAACTTATTTCTATATAGTATACAGTCATTTGGACATGCATGTATTCTTTCAACTTCCAATCCCATTGGACACATCAATTTTTTGGCTTGATAAAACGAAATAGCCAGCTCGTTATCTTTTGGAAGCATGTCATGTAAAACGACTAATAGATCTGTGAAACTTGTATCACTCCATCTGTTTTTTGCCTTCAAGTTAAACAATTTTAATATTGCACTAAGTTTTGAATAATTCTCACAACCATTGTATAATGGTTTTTCTGCATCGTCAAATAAATTTCGTAATTTTTCTTTGTCATCATCACAAGGATTATTATTTAAATCCTTTAACATGTCATTTAAACCATTCCCCTTTAAATTGTCGTCATTCAACTTGTCATTGCAAGAACTATCATTGACATAAATTAAGTTGTCATTTTCCTCATTGTCAAAATTAAAGGATGTCGTGACACCATCAACCCATGATTCCCCGTGTTTTGACCAACAAGTGTATCTAGGCATAAAACCATTTATAAACAAATGATACTCTATTTCATTAATATTGTCAAATCTTTGAAGATTTTTACAAATCATACATGGACACCAAATCCATTTAGAGCCAACATTCATCCGATTAGCTTCAGCATTCTTAATAAAACTATAAACGCCTTTCGTATATATTTCAGTAGTACGCCCACTCTTGTACATCCAATATTCTCTATCTTCCATCTGAAATTAAAATAATCAAATAAGTGATGCAGTTTATATACATGTTTAGGTACTCTAAAGCGGTGGATCCTAACCCACATTTTGGGTATTCTATCTCATATGTATACCTTTTAATAGGTGACTATTTAAAAAAAATCGACAGCATTTCCCTTTAACTCCCCAAGTATGTGGATAGACCGCAAACTCAAGGAGTAAAAGGGAAATAAAGCCGAGTTTTTCTTAAATAGTCACTCGTTAAAATGTATACACATCCTAATGAGATAGAATACTCAAAATGTAGTCCCAAACAGGGGACTATCTAAAATTTATCTCTATTAGATAAATTTCAGACGGGTATGTATATAAAGTGTTATCATAAATGAATATGCATATAAATGTAATACATATTTATAAATGTAATATATATTTATAAAAATGTTATAAAAATAAATATTATATAACATATATTTGAATATGCAATATAAATGTTATATTTTACAAACCTTTATATATATGTATGTATATTTATATATATGTGAATGTATGTAAGAATATATATAATTCATTCATCAAAGCTAATTTATATCTTTATAATAACCTAAAAGTTAGAGTTTACTAACCTTTAATGTAGATTTCAAAGAGCACTTTGAGTTGAGCAGGAAGATAACAAATATATGAGATCTTGCTATTGAATCACTGCAAATAAAAACATAAAATACATCACATAAAACATAAATGTTCATTGTCTTTAATGTAAAACAGTAAAATAATATAAATATAACAAACCTTTAATTATGTGAAAGAAATATGTGTTGCGTTTAAGAGGTTGAAGAAGATATAGATATTTTTTTGGAAGGTTGAGTTCGAGGTTGAATATGTGTGTGTTTATAGGTTGAAAACGTGTATGTAATTCAAAATTTAAAAAATAATCTAATTTTACGTGGTTTGTTATTGAATCCGGTGGAGAAACAGATAAAAACAAGCGTAAAAAACGAAATAAAAACCATTTTAGGCGGTTTTGATTTTTCTAGGCGGTTATGTTTTTATTTAATTTATATAAAAAATAGGGTGTATTTTTTTGGGCGGTTTTACTCTGAACCGCCCAAATAAACCAAAAATAAACCGCCCAAAAAAATTAATTTTCTACTAGTGATTCTTCTTTCTTTATATTTTAGTATAAATTATATTTGTTCGTAACTTTATATTTTAGTATAAATTATATTTGTTCGTAACTTTGGATTGCAGATTTTTTATGCTTTAAGTTTTATATTTCGCGTCCACTGATATGATCCGTTTGCCCTTCGGGTATTTATACGTCCTCTAGAAACCAATATTTATTATTATATAGTTACATTCTGCTCTGACTTGTTTGACTTATTACTTTTACATATCGAGATTTGTAGCATGCAATAGGTTTTGTAAATTTGTGCTTGTTTACGCATTTTTCCCTAAATAATAAGATATAGTTTATTGATATGTTATATGTTAGGTAGCTATACTATTTTTTGACTTAATACTTTGTTACCCGAGCATGTCTGACCGTCATTGTGGTATCAATGATATGTCAATTTTCGTGACGGTGTTTATGAAAAGTTTACGCCGTCTCCATCTACACATTAGTACACAAGTAGTACGTTGGCCATATTTATATGGGAGGCCTTTTATAACGCCCCGGTTTTTTTATTATAAAAGAACCGTGGGCTGTGTAAAACAAAATAAAAGAGGACCGGTTTAACAATGATTGATTCGGAATGATATTTTAATTTTTCGCTGGTATGTTAATGAAATGTTAAAAGTTTAAGAACTATGTGCTTATAACGTCCAAAATCCAATAGTGAGGTTGCCTGGAAACATGACTTTACATCATAAAATAGTTTGTTAGTGGGGATAGATTCATGTGCGTACGTTCCACACACCATATTAGTTTTGCTATATACCCATCAATTCAGTTTCAGCTGTGGGTACTTCCTTAGATTACACGACATATTTTATTTTTCTATATACTTGTCGTCTAGATCAATTTAGTTTTAGTTTCAATATCACATGTTTAGTTCACTATTAGATTTTAGTATTATATGCTTAGAATCAGATTTTAGTTTTAGTATCATATGATCCACATTGTTTTAGTTTCATGTGTAGACATTTGATAATACATTTTATCTCTATACCATCACTACTATTGTTCCTTCCATCCCTAAGAAATTTATGGCTCAGCCGTGTTTACTTTTGTTGTGTTTTCTTATTGGGGTGTAGGTAATCGGAGTAATCCGGGAAAACAATGTAGAGTGAATCAAAGATCAAGACTTTTTTATTTCTTTTATTGATGTGAACACTTAAATTAAGTTACTTTGAATTACTTGGGTTGCTTGAATCTATGACTTTGGACAGTGTCTTTAGATTAAAATATTTTTACTATAACCTTACACATAAAATAAATAGTATCTTATTAGAATAATATTTCGAATCATGACACTTACTTAATTAAAACAAGAAAATACAAACCATACATTGAAGTACAAAACTGAAACTAAAGACAAACCACAAATTAAAAGAAAACTTTACCTTTTAGAAGTCCATACCACAACCGACTTGAGGTCTTATTCACTACCATCTTTTTCCATCTTCAAAAGAACAAACCAACATCTCCATAGGCTGTGAGACATGGTGCTATGAACACCGAAACTTAAACGCTCATAGCATTTATAAAAAAAGACTTGATATTGTCTTTCAGTTCTTCTCTTGGGTTTTTTAATGTATCATCATATTTATATAATGTTTCAATCACGCGTGCAAGGTTGATCACACGCATCTTGAGAGCCATAGGAATGTCTTTACATATAAGCAATTCTTGGTTTATATCTTTCCATGCATCTTCTACTCTTTGGTTGAACAAATCATAGACATACTCCTCTTCCACACCATGTTCCTTCGTGTAGCATTCCACAGTTGACCTAAGATGCTTTCTTTGCTGCTCCTCCTACAGTTTTATTCATGAATTTTACCGTTGATCTTATGATAGTTATTTTATATTGAGGATCAAAGTTATATGTACCTTGTGACCAATAATGTCATCCATAATCCTATTAATTATAGAAGCAGCTTTTCAAGAAGAGGAAAGCTAAGAGCCCATTTGAATGCCTCTTCTGTGACTATCTCACCCATGTTAATAAAACTTGATATTGTAAGCATTTTGTAACCACTTGTTATGAATGAAACTGATTCATGCTCCTCCAATGTTGGTTCATACCCCTCATTTAACCATTTTGCTTCAACCATGTAATATTTACTCAACTCTTTTATCTGCTTAAGAGAAATGTCACATTGATCAATTCAATTTATTTTGATTACATATACGGGGCCGACCCCAGTGTTTCACTTGGGGATCGTCCGCACCCCATGAAAAAAAATTTTAGTATATATATTGCCTGATCACTATTAACCACCTGTAAATTTTTTAACCAACCCCACTTAAATCTTAACACCGACGCTAATGAAAATTTGTCATCGAAATCAAAGAAAACTTTGACATCGAGACCTAATATATCCCTAACTATTTAAACAATTAAGCAATTTATGTCATTAATTTTTATAAACTAAACTATCAAAATACTAAATAACTAATTAAGATAATTATTCTTATTACTGCAGGAGTTTGGGAACCGTCTTAACGAGGTAACATCCGACTTACTTATTTGATAATGAGAATTTGAGTACGTGTTAATACATATTTTTTTTATCAAAAAGTAAATGCTTAGGAATTTTTTTTAAAATAATGTAATAACTAGATATCATAAAAATAAACCTCGTAATGAGAAATTACAAGAATATTGTATTGCATTATTCAGTTTTATATATTTGAGATATAATATAATTTTTTTATTATGTGACTCGCTCGATTCGAAACAGACTTATAATGTTTAACATTTACTAATACAAAACTGGCTTCTAAATGTTTAACATTTACAAGCCCATGAAAAACATTTCTGGGTCCGCAACCCATTATTATGTGCAAAAAATTCAAGATATAAACATAAAGAAACTTAAACTAACCGACTCTTTAGCATAGTAAACTTGATATGCTTTTCGTTCAGATCCCATGTTGTCCTCTATTTCACCGTAACAATCTAAGATTATTTTGTATGTGAGCTTCATGTAATCTGGAAGTGCATCGATGCAAGCAATTGACCACCTGTAGTTAATGTATATGTAAATGATAACTTTGATCAGCTAACTTGATTTTAAGAGTATTGTGTTATTTGTCATTGAATGCATGCTCATGTAGACATGTGTGTACATTACCTTTGAATTGCTTCGCTGAAAATCTCAAGTTCTTCATAAGTACCATAATTATCATAAGTGTCATCTAAAATTGTTGCAATTTTTATTATTTTTGTTAAAAATATTCTTGAACAAGAATATTGAGGCTCAAAGTAGACACCTAATATCCAGAAATAGGATTCAACCAATCTGTCCCTTACATAATGTAAATTCTTAGGAGGGTCAAAAGCTTTCCACCACCTAAAATATACAATTTAAACTCAAAACACCATAAAATTAAACACAATTTCAAATCTATATTAATAACTAGAATGAATGAATGAGTAAATTAACAAACTTTGAAAGTTGGCTGAGCTCTTTTTTGTGCAAGGATTGAAGCCTGTTGAAATCCAACTTTGCGAGTCTTAGCAAGGATTCGTTATGCAAGTCTTGTTGTTCGTAGAAAGGTATGTATTGTAGTGTGTCTAGCCTTGTTAACCTTTTCCGTATGGGTCGCTCTAGTGCTTCCTGTATGTGCCTTGAAAGAGAAAGACTACACTTCCATTAAAGGGGATCCTTTATTATTTTCTGAAGTTGATTTTTTGTAAAAACAATAGCATTATCTAGTACAACTTCGCCTCGCACTCGCATATATGCTGCCTCATATAACTCTAATATGCCTTGAACATCACTAGTTAAAGATTCTTTAAAAGAGCCCTCATTGTCCTTATATTTATTGAAAATATCTGATTTCATACATACAAAAGTGTTAATTTCTTTTGCATTTTGTGAATAATAAATAGAACTTATACATACTAACCACATGAAACATAAAACCCTTGTTGTCGAAGTAGTCGAAACCACAAGAAATCACTACCGCCATTCCAATCATCACCATATAGAGTATAAATATGGTGCAATGCTTGCTCAATCTGTTCTTCAAATAAATATGCTATACCGAGGCGTTGGATGTCATTTACTAGCTGCAACAAGTTATTATGTTTGGACATATCATCCATTGCTCCCAATATTTCTTTCCTCACCTCATCTTTCAAGCTTTCTACTATTTGTTCCACCGTAGCTTGCTCTTCTTGCTTATATTTGGTCAGACATCACAAGTTACATCATATCAGAAGCATACTCACACATTTGAACCATTTGTATATAATCTATTAGGGATAATTTTAATAAGCTAATACAGTCTCTAATAATGTTCTTTAATCCATTTTTAGTATATTATAGTTACTTGTTTAAACGACACTTATAAGAGATATTAAAAACATACATAAGTTACAAGTCAACCATTAAATATGTAGAATTGTAGATGCTACGTGGGTGACTTTTGGTTAACATAAATGCACTGATTTCATAATGTGAAGCACCACACAGTCATATATTTATCGCTTTAAATAGAAATTGACATCAATGTATTTTTTTAAGGCCAAATAAATAAGAATCATCAAAGTTATTAACCATTTTATAAATAAGAATCATCAAAGTCATCAAAGAAATATATATAATTGGCTTTCTACTATTTCTTTAGACACAATATTAATATAAATATATATATTTCTTAATTTATTATTAGTAATTAATGGGATATTAATAGAATAGAGAAGCGGGAAAATTATGGTGAGGTGAAATGTGGTGGTGTCATGTGTCCACCATAGTTACTATTTTATTATAGTAAGAAGATAAGAGTAAATATCCATTGTTTGACCGCAAATAGTAAATTCGATCTAACACTTGGTATAATTAAACATCAGTAAATGCATTATCTCACGAACTAGTTTGATTTGATAAACACAATATTTCAAACAATGTTATTTATTGTTAATTAAGTTTTCTTGTGTTAAACTTTATAACTACAATTATACACGGGTTAAAAGTGGGTTTTGTTTAAACTCAATTCTAAATTATGTATACCTTTCAATTAATTACCCTCTAAAAAAGTTGTTTTTTTAAATTACAATATATTTTTATTACAAGTAGTTCTATATCATATAAGTTCAACTATGGAGGAAAAAACAAGCCATAGTTATTAAAACTTATACCTCATTATAGAAGAGAAACTGATCACCCCAAAGACTCGGATGAAAGTTTGCTATGTGGCGAATTGCTTCCTTTTGTTTACCTTCCATGTTTTAAGGTAGATAAATAGTTTTTTCTATTAATGATCATCCACTATTGGAATGTATTTAAAGAGGGGATGCTAGGTAGAGAGTAACCGTATTGCATATCTAATAAAACACTATATTAGCCATTTGCATGCTTCACATGTTTTTTAATGTGGCATTTCATCGTAGTACACTTGAAAAGAACCTTAAAAGAATAAAATTTCATTTATAATTCAGCTGGCTTTTTAGAAACCACATACTCACTCACACACAGACACTCTAATATATACATATAGGGTTGAGTTCAAATAAAAAAGCAAAAGCAATTGTGTAAACCAATAAATTAAATCTCCATATTTGATTTATAAAGATTAATAACTCATATTTGTTTGATTTTCTGTACATGTGTTCCATTAAAAATACAACTTTGTATTATTTTATTCAAAAAAATATGAGCCATTGATATTGATAAATCAAAGGTCTAAATTTGTTTTATTGTTTTACACAATTTCTTTTGATTATATAGGGAAGAAAACGAATGTTAACTATCATTTATTACGATAATCATGTTAACTTTATCAAAATAAAGCAAAATCATAAATTGTTTTTGAAATATTATCGTTATACATATATGATATTATGTTATTTTATGTATATGCGTAAATTCTCAAATGCAAAAAAGTTATGAGAGGTGCAAATTACATTTACACCTCTAAATATTTGTTAGTTAACTTACACTTATGAAATCTTTTTTACACTTATAAATTTATACATATACATAAAAAAACATAACGTTATATATGTGTTATAATGTTATTTCAACAAAAAAAATAATGATTTTAATTTCATTTTGATTAAGTTAACATGGTTATCACAATAAAAGAATGTTAACATTCGTTCCGCGCCCTATATAATTATATATATATATATATATATATATATATATATATATATATATATATATATATAAATAGGGGTCGGTTACCATACAAAGTGTAATTTTCGTGCAAAACGTACGAAGTCACCAGAGGGTGACACGTGTTTTTTAGCGGAGGGGTAGTTTCGTCCGCGCTAAATTACGCATAAAAGTTACATAATTACGCAAGTTATATTTATAATTACGCAAGTTACATCTATTATTACATAAAGAAAAAACTACTCAGTTATAAAAAATAATCACTTAAGTTATATTGATAATTACGCAAGTTATATGATAATTACGTAAATTATGTTGATAATTTCGCAGTGAATAATCACGCAAGTTATACGCACAACACATAGACTTTTTCTTAAAAAATGTTGTTTAAAAAAAGTATATCAATACTATACTCATATTAAATAGGATAAAATGCTTGTTTTTATGGTTTATTTTTTTTAAAAAAATAATACCATATTAAAAAGTTATATGTGTTTAAAAAAACGGAAGAAAGTTAAAAAAAAAAGTCAACAATTGTTGGTTATTACCAATTCTACCCCTACAGGAACATTGCTTGCGTGATTATTCCATCTTAAATCTGAATCGTTTAACTTTTAGATCGATGGTACTTGTTGCTTCATACCCTTCGTATGAAACAACACTTTGTACCGTAAACTTTCCCTATACATACATACATACATACATACATACGTACGTACGTACGTACGTACATACGTACATACATACATACATACATAGGGGAGCGATCAAATGAAAACCATGTTTATAACTACAAACCGTGAAAACCAAGGGTTACATATATGTAACTATGTGTTGCAAAGTGTACAAGTAAGAGATACATACATGTATGGGTTATGTATATGTAAATACGTGCTACCAAGTGTAGAACTAAGAGTTACGCGCATATACCTCCTACAAGTTACGTATATGTAAGTCTTTCGTTATTATCGACGTTTTTTGGAGTTTATATTAAAAAACATATAATAACCTTGAAATATAAGGTTGAAGTTTACTCCAATATACTTTAAACAATTTAAAAGTTAAACTAATTATAAATTATGTAATTGGGTAGTGGTGGTTTTTGTGATTTTTAATTATAAACATAGTTTTCATTTGATCACTCCCATATATATATATATGTACATATATATATATATGTACATATATATATATATGTACATATATATATATATATATATATATATATATATATATATATATATATATATATATTTTGGAGATGGATCAAATTAAAACCATATTCTTAAGAGAAAAATCAAGAAAACTATACTTAACCAATCAGATTATTTATAATTATTTTTATTTTCTTTTTATTTAAAGGGTATTTTAGTAAAAATCAACTTCACTATTTTTATTTAATTTAAATTACATGATTTCTCTTTCTCTCTCTACGTTTATCCTCCTTATTCTCTAATCTAAAAATGCTAAAACTAACCTCATTAAACATGCTACTCACACATATGAAGATGATGAATCAAGATGAAGATGATAATTAGAGATGAAGATGACAATGATTAAGTTCATGCTATGCGCAACCATTTTACTACAAATAGATGCTAAACTCTAAACCATCAAGGAATACAAATTTGATTAGAGTATTTCACTTCTATAGATGAAAAACGTCAAGCTCAAGGGCCTGATTGTGGTGACAAAAAGATTAATATCCATTGATAACTCGAATCGATGGAATTTTGGAATGAGGAATAATTCGATCTTAAAGAATTATTGTTTATAACTCCATTGCCATCTCAAGAAATCAACTTTGAAGAATTATTATTTACATTTCCATTGATCAATAAGAACAACCTAATCTTCTTATGTTTTTTCTTGAGTTGATACTTTATAACTATAATTATGTATACGTAACTTGGATTTGAGTTATGTATATGTAATTGGGTCTCTTACTCAAACTTAAGTTGACCATAACTTGAGTTGCGTATATGTAAGAAGGTCATTTGGTTCTTCTTACTATAATTTAAGTTGCTTATAACCTCAGTTACGTCTATGCTTGCATATACGTAAGCATGTGGGTTCAAAAGATGACACTATGTATCATGTTTACATATACGTAACCAAGAGAATTTATGTATCTTTTATATATAAGTTCTCAATTCTTCTTCTCCATCTTTTCACTCTTAGTATTTTTTTTTGTTACATAAACATAAACGATGCATTTACATACTCATAAACTTATGCTTACATATATGTAAGCATCTAGGCTAAAAAAATTTGTAGTATATTTTTACATATGAGTTCTCAATTTCTTTTTCCCGGCTTTTCATTCACGGTTCTTTTTTTCTCAAATTATGCTTACGCGTACATAAACAATGCATTTATATATGTATAAACTCATTCTTACATATACGTAAGCTTGCGTGTTAAATATATGTAAACATATTTGACACATCACAAAGCATGAATCGATTATTATATGTACTTTTTGTCAAATTCTTCTTTAATATTTTCTTCTATTTAGTTTATTATAATTCAATAAGTAATGTTGAGAAAAAAAACATAAACGAGATAAGATAGGAGAGATAATGCATATTTTTAGGAGATATTTCGTTATTGGCAAAATTTCATGTCAACCCACTTTTTGTATTCCTAAAATACCCTTAGAGGCTTTTAATTTAATTCTTAAAACCACATTTATTTACAATATTGCCATTGCATGATCTCAACCATTTATTAAACTAATCAATGGTGGATTAATGGTTATCTTGATTTTCTAGTATAAAATGATTTTCTCTTAAACTCTCCCCTATATGTGTGTATATATATGTCTATATATATCTATGTATTATAATAAAAGAAGGTTTTAGGTGGACACTTGGCACAATTCTAGAGCTCCTAATTTTAATTTTCCCGCTTCTCTATTCTATTAAATAAGTACATTAAATACAAATTATATTATTTATTTCTTTTTTATATTAAATATAGTTTTTTAATAAATTAAGAAAGAGTCTTTTTATAAATTTAAGTTCTAAAGAAACAACTTTGTTAAGATAAGAAATTTTTATAAAACATCAAACTTTTTAAAAAAACATAAAATAGTTTAAAATCGCCGTTTTTAAATAATAAAATTATTATAAATCAAAATTTATAAAATTCAGAGTTATAATGAGTTTTTTTAGAAATGACACTTTTTAAAAAGGTTTGTTTTGGAACAAAATGCTTGGACTTTTTTTAAATTACAAAAAAAAAATTTAATTAATTATAATAATTACTTATAAATAATTTCATTCATAAGCCTGTATCAAAATATCATTTTATAATTAATAAATTTTCGTTACTAGTTATTTGATATTTATTTATTCAACCCATGTAATACACGGGATACTAACCTCGTATGTATATATAGGGGCTTGTTCGAATAAAAAAATCATTTGCCTAAAAAACATAATAAAGCAATATGGGATTGACACATAGCAAAATTTAAATAGAATAGAAGGGGTAATATTGTCTTTAACAATCAGCAACATATAAACAGCACCCAAATTAGTTTCTTTTATTTTCTTCAATCTGTTACTAATCTCAATTGATTTTATTCATCTTTTCTTTAGGTTTTTGATTTCATTCAATTAAAACTTAATCTAATTTCAATATAAAATCAATTTCTTCTTCTAGCTCTGTGTATTCTAATGAAAAGTAAATCTAATTTTAATTTAAAATCAACTTATAACAAAGTTAGTTTAATATTACATTCATTTTTTTATTCGAAACCCACGCAAAACAACACAAAACTGTGTTGTTTGACACGAAGGAGCACTGGCTGTGCTTTTTGACGCGAAGCAGCACAGTTTTGTGCTGTTTGACGCGAAGCAGCACACAACTGCGTTGTTTGACGCATGTTTTGACGAAATACACGCAAACAATTCTATGTTATTTTACTGTAAACAACAAATAAATTTATGTTGTTTTATATAATCTTTTTACACTAAACAAAACAAAACATGATCTCTTACCGTAAAACAATATATAACCTCAAACAATATATAAGGTGTTTTCTTAAAATGAAACAACACAGAATGCACCATTTTATCGTAAAACAATACAATTTTATAATAATGTCAAGTGAAGTTTTAATATTAGACAAAACAAAACATTATATTTTACCCTAAACCAGAAGTTAACATGTTTTTTAACCCTAAAACAACACATAAACAATATAATGTTTTTACCCTAAAACAATATAATGTGTTGTTTTACCCTAAAACAGCATATAATGTTTTTTCTTAACGTTAAAGAGCACAAAAGTGTTGTCTTACCACGAAACATTACATAATGTGTTGTTTTTATCATAAAACAGCACATTTTCGTAACAACGAGTTTTTTATTTAAAAAAATATTGCAATACTATACTCAAATTAAAGAGGATAAAACGCTTGATTTTATGGTGCAATTAATTTTAAAAAATAATATCATATAAAAAAGTTACGAACGTTCAAATAAAGTGGGGGAATTTAAAAAAAATCAACAAAAGTGGCTTTCCCATACTACCCTTGGGACCACTTTTATGGCAAAAAAATGATATTAATCATTGATTAACGAAATAGATGGCTAAGATCTTTTTTTAGGATTTTTAGGCAAATGCATTTTTTTATTTTAACCAACCCCTATATATATGTATATATATGTGTAGGGTAAGGTTCATTTATTAACTCTTGTTTATTGCAATAAACCGTTAACCCTAATGTAGCAAACACTTACACCACAATTATGTATTGCAACTAACTTTTACACCATGTTACACTACGGATGGAACGATTTTTCCATTATTTTCAAAATTTCCCTCCATTTGTAAAAATATTTCACGTATTTTTTAAAACCTTCTTAATATTTTATATGAATTTTTAAAACAAATTACACCATTAAATATATTATTTAAATATCTTTAATTTGAGTATAGTCTTGCTATATTTTAAAAAAATTAACGTTTGTCGTGTAGCACTAGTTTTATCACTGTAAATCTAACTTACAATGGTGACATGACTTGCTGTGAACTACTAGTTGGGTTAATGCTTATCGCATAAATAAGGGTTAACATTTGATATCAAGTGTAAAAAAGTTACGAGAGTTGTATAAGTTACACTTACAAATCTAAATATTTGCCAAATGTAAGTAACTTACATCTATTATATCTTTTTTACACTTATGAATTTACATATATACATAAAAAATCATAATGTTATATATGTCTAATGATGCTATTCCAAAAAAAAAAAAATAATAATTTTGATTGATTTTGATAAACTTAACACGGTTATAGCAATAAAAGATGGTTAACATTTGTTCTGCACCCTATATATGTATATATATGTATATATGTATATATATGTTGTGACTCCCCGAGATTTCCTGGTTAACACTTTTGTTTATTAATAATTTCATTTAAATAAATATTTTGTTATCAACCACCAAATGATGTTCTTAACAAATTATTTATAAAAAAAACTAATTACAAACTAAATAATTAAACAATTATAAAGCAATTAAGTTACATTATCTTAAACCAACAAACTCCCCACGGAACCCCCCTAGATTAAATACCCGGATCAATCTCCCATGGCCCACCTTCATACCATTAACTTCCCAAATCTGATTTCAGTCTCTATTCAAACTCTCCAACTCCCGGCAACCTCCCCTTCACGACCTTTCGTCTCCGGCGACGCCCATGTGCACCTCGGTGAGCAACGTATCCCTCCGCTCGAGTTCTTACGTCTCCCGTAAACCATTCGGTATGATTCTTCTTCTCGTTATTAGATCGATGTGTCACAGTTCCGTACCCGATTATTATTTCTATAGCTATGGGCTTCGATTGGGTTTCGGGTGGTGTATCTTCTATGTGTGTTCGGGTGTACGGGTACCGGTGCGGGCGTGGTGGTTTCCAGGTTTAAATATGTAATTGTCAAGTGCGTCTGTTTTGTTTGTAGTTGTGTGTATAGGGTAATTTATAATGGTGATGTGTATATGACTGTATGCATATATATGATTATGTATAATGTGCATGTGCTTGTTCGATTGTGTAATGCATATATATGATTGTATATATGATTAATCTAATGCTTAGGGGTTACTATTTTGTATGTAGTGCAAGCATTTGTTACTGCTGTTGATCATAAATTTTGTGTGTGTTGTACGTAAGATATATATATATATATACTACATGGGTGGTGTGTGGAATATATATATATATATTATATGCAAATGGATGGTGTGTATGTAGTACATTATGTGCTATGCATGTGTGTTTATAAATAATATATGCATTGTATATGTAGGTGATTTATAAACATACATATGTTCACTATAAGTGTGTTTTAAAAAAAAAGAATAAAACTTATCATGTGGTGACTAAATTTAAATAAATAAATTATCATGCGTGTGTTACGTATGGGTTTTTTTAAATCAATAAGTCATATAATTAAAATGTATGACGAATACCTTTACACATGGCTTGGTATGAGCGAGGATAATTGGGTTTTACGCATTTGAAGTGAATTGGTATTTGAGTGTGTTTGCTTGTGAATGGGAAATCAATCCAAAGCCTGTATTGTATCCCAGTCGGGAACGCGAAACCGTACAGTTCAAGTATTAAAATTTAGTATTTAATATTTATTGGACATTAAATGTCAATCTAGGTTATTCGGAAACCTAAGCTTTTGTGTTGCATTTACTGAGTTGCTGTGCTAATTAAGGTGAGTTTACAGCCCCTTTCTGTTTTTACTATTTTGGGGAAAGAAACATGTTTTTTTTAATTACAGCCCCTTTCTGTTTTTACTATTTTGGGGAAAGAAACATGTTTTTTTTAAGTACTCTTTTGTTAGATCAGTATTATTGTACTATCACCTGTTTACTAGTGTTGTACCAATTTAAATCCTCACTTTCGAACCATTAATTTATGTACTTTAGCGAGTTAATTCTGAGTAGATCTACTGGGTTTGACAAACCCCACCCAGGCTAGTTGCGCTAGCACGACTGCATGTCAAACTAGTGTTTAATTGACCTAATTTCTGTTGCTGTGGTCTAGTAACTGTTAGTCACATTTTTAAGCATTATTTTTCATAGTTATAAAGTATATTTTGATGCATATTTTGTAAATATTTCATGCATTTTCGGTTATTTTATACAACACTTGTTTTGGTGGAATGGAATCTGCTTTGGTTTGTTTCTGGTGATTTTGTAGGGTGGATGAGCTCGTGAGAAGGATGAAAGATCTGGAGCAGCACGAAAAGTATTGTTGAAGAAATGCTAGAGTAGGAAGCAATTTATACAATAGAAAATTCAAACGGCCGCGTGAAAATTCCTTCACAAATTCTACACGGCCGTTGAAGCTCGCCGGAAAAATTACTAAGATTTAGGAATTCTTGTTTTTGATAATTATCATCAGATTTTCCTGAATAAAATGATAAAAACTAAAATCCTAAAAAAGGGGATCTGGAAAATCAATGCAATATTATAAATATAATAGTAGATGATAATTAAAACAACAATCTTAGAACAATCTTGGAGCATATTGGAGCATATTAGAGAATTAATCAAGAATATCAAGATCAAGAAGCAAAGAAGTATCTTCCATTGTCAAGATACTTAGTTCTTCGTGTTTGATTCGTAAGTTTTTATTTGATTTTAGGTTTTGATTGATCTAGCCATGTCCGGCTAGAACAATTTTAGTTTCAACATTAGGGTTTAATTTTCTTTGATTTGGTTTGAACTTATGTGAAACATTTATGAGATGTTTTTATTTTTAATGGTTTGTTTGTTTGGTTCTTGCTCTTAAACCCGGATCTAATCTGGTATATATTAGATTGTTAATAAAATTGACCACTTTATTAATTTTTCTAATAAAATTCTTCAAGTTTTGAAACCCTAATCAAGTTTTAATTTTGATATAAGGAACAATTAACGGTTTTAGTTTATCTATGAATTCACCCTCGTTATAGGATCACACAATCTAGTTAAGCATATCGAACGACATGTGTGCTTAATTACAATTGATATTTCTATCGTTGCAACCCGCACGCTAAGATCCGAACGGCGTGAGCTTAGAGTAGCGGGTTGGCTCTAATCAACTAACTGCGCTTGATTAGACATTAGATAGAGTGGATATTTGAACGACGTGATGTCTAGTATCGATACAAACCATTAATTGAAAAGTATCATTGCACAGTAATCATTAATGATCGTAAGCCAAATCGAATCAAGAAATTACCTTAATGTTGGAATTCGTTTTCGTATTTGAATTTATTTCACAATTTAATTAACGTTTTTTGTAATTCCTTTTTTTCATAATTAAAAAAAAATAAATAAAAAATATCAATTTTCGTTTTTCCGGTGGAAGCTTAACACGGTCGGGTGGAATTTCCTTTATAGTTTTGACACGCCCGTGTCAGCCTACTGGAATTTTTCTAGTTTTTATAATTTACTTTTATTTTTAGTTTTTAATTAAAACCCCCACCTTTATTCACCCAAATTCAATCAAAGTAACTGTGCTAAAACGTTTTTGGTATAAAATAATTGACACGTATCTCTGAGGACACGAACCGTACTTCCGCTCATACTATTCTTAGTGTGTGTCACGGTAGGTTCACATTATAATTATTTTATTTGGTGGATTCGACACCCAACAAATTGGCGCCGTTGCCGGGGATACGACAATTCTAATCGTTTTATGCCAAGATCTTTTCGTATAGGTACAACACTCGAGATTGACTCGGAGATAGAGAAAACCTCAAAGAGGTTAAGGAAACAGGCAAAGCTCCGAAAGAAGTTAGCAAGCTCCTCAACATCTATTACTTCACGTCCAGTCACCAACATTTAGCAAGACACACCCTTGTCAAGTGAATCTGAATCTGAAACCAAATCACCATATCATTCACAAATAACCACCACTCCACCACAATCACCTACCCATCAAGAATCAACCTCACCTGAACTAACCATGGCAGCTGAAGCCGAACAAACCCTTAGGGAGTAGGCAACCCATGATGTTACCCAACAACCTCTCTGCATAAACTACCCTGCTATGGTTAACTTTGAGCTGAAATTCGGCCTTATCCATTTGTTACCGCACTTTCAGGGCCTTGAGAATGAAGATCCTCAAAAGTTTCTCAAGGAATTCCATGTTGTGTGTTCCGGGATGAAGCCACACAATGTTACTGAAGATCAAATCAAGCAAAGGGCATTCCGCTTCGCTATGCAAGACTCGGCTAAAGAATGGTTATATTACGTACCACCGGGGTCGGTAAACACATGGAATGATCTTGCATAATTATTCTTAGACAAGTACTTCCCAGAAGTCAAAGCCTCTATTCTACGCAAGGAAATCATCAGGATAAAACAAGCAAAAAGAGAAGCTTTGCACACCTATTGGGAAAGATTCAAGAAGCTATGTGCCCGATGCCCACAACATGGCATCTCGGAAAATCAACTACTTCAATACTTCTGTGACACCTTAATGAGCCGAGTTCTTGAGTTGAGTTGGTGTGTTAATTTGTTGTTTAAGTGTTTAAGATTAGTTTAGTTTTTGATATCAACTTCCCAAGAGTTAACTTGTTGGGTAACGTTTGATTAAATTTTGATCTTAGTTTATTACATACTAGATTAAAAAATCTATCAATCAAGTAACTAATCACATAATCTTATGATTTGATAACTAACACACATGGTTCAGTAATCACAAAGTTCACAAGAATTTATATACATGCACACGTAAAGGTTTTTTCATGCATGTATGCATGTTCATGTATCATATGCTTGTTCAATTAAGCACACAAAATTCATATAGAGTTAATCAATTAAAATCACCTTAATAATCTCTAAATAAGGTATATTAGTATATATTATTAATCTATAATAATTCTTAAAACGTTAGTTTACCTAACCTTGGTTTTAGGGTTGTCACATTCTCCCCCCATAAAAAGAATTTCGTCCCGAAATTCAGTTGTTGTTACTATCGAATGATGTGGAGGGTTTGTCTTTGTGATTGCCTTTTTTGTTCAGTTTAACCTCAAATAAATGGGGATATCTTCTTTTGATTTCATCTTTCCTTTCCCATGTAAACAGGTCCTCTTTTTGAATTCCATTTGACCTTTACGATTGGGATCTTACTTCTACTTAAACTTTTCACCCTCTATCCATAATTGCCACCGGTTCTTCTACAAAATAAATTTTCTTATCTACTTTAATTTCCTGCATTGGTACTTTTAATGTCTCGTCGGTTAGACATTTCTTCAAGTTGGATACATGGAAGGTGCTATTTTTACAATAATATGTTACTATATTCTGAGATAGTGTTATACCTATAATAGCATAATTATTTATATACAACATATATCACATTAATACATTGTTAAAATTCTTATAAGTTAATAAAATATAACTTATTAAATATAACACGTATAACTCAAACATAATACATATAACATAATTGTATGACTAAAACTAAAACATAACACATATAATATAATACGTATAACTAAAAAGTTAAACATAACACATATAACATAGTACGCATAACTAAAAAATCAAACATAACAATATAACTAACTGAATATAGCACATATAAGTCAAACATAAAACGTAAAAAAAATAAAATCGAACATAGCACATATAACTAAAAATAACACCTATAAAAATTAATAGTATGATAAGACAAAACTTGAAATCATGGCTATATGAAAATTAATAGCACCTAATAAAATACCATTTATATCGTGCTATTTGGGACATATGTTGTGCTACTTTGTACATATGTATTATGCTAATTATTTGAAAATACGTAAATATTTTGTGTTGTGTTTTAATGAATATATTTGATAAATATTAAACATATTAGTGTTATAACTTTAATATATTAATCATGTATGACTATCATTTAAAAAATAATACATAAATAAACGGTAGCGTGATTTTAAGAATTTCCATAAACAACCTAATATGTATATGACAATTATACCACTAATAAGAAATTAATACATATGACATGTGGCGTAATCATATTGGTTCCTATGGTTTTTAGGCTACATATTATTTGTATTTGATCCTCCTCCTATATATATATATATATATATATATATATATATATATAGGATAGAGAACGAATGTTAACCCTTGTTTATTGCGATAACCTGTTACCCAAACTAGTGGTCCACAGTAGGCCACGTAATCACTATAACTTAGAGTTACAGTGGTAAACTAGTGGTCCACAATGAATGTTAATTTTTTTTTAAAAAAAATATAGCAAGACTATACTCAAATTAAAGATATTAAAATGATCTATTTAATGGTGTAATTTATATAAAAAAATAATATCATACAAAAAAAGTTAAGACGGTTTTAAAAAAGGGGGAATTTTTTAAAAAAAATAGAGGGAAAATGGTTACACCAGTGGTGTAACTCGGTGTAGAAAAAAATTAACTACATAATCATGGTGTAAGTGTTTGTTATATCAGTGTTAACAGGTTATCGTAATAAAGGTGGGTTAACAACCGTTCCTTACCATATATATATATATATATATATATATATATATATATATATATATATATATATATATATATATATATATATATATATATATATAGGGGAGAGATCCCTTGAAAACCATGTTATAAATGAAAACAATGAAAACTATAGGTTACATATATATAAGTACGTATTATAAAGTGTACAACTAAAAGTTACGAATATGTAGGGGTTATATATATGTAAGTACGCTTTAACAAGTGTACGAATACGAGTTGCTTACATGTAACTCATACAAGTTACGTATATGTAAGTCGTTTCGTCATCATTGTTGTTCCTTGCAATTTAAACTAAAATATATATAATGACCTCAAAAAATAAGATTGAAGTTTAATCAAATATACTTTAAACAATTAAAAGGTTAAATCAATTATAAATTAGGTGATTAGGAGTGGTTGTTTTCACGGTTTGCAATTATAAGCATGGTTTTCATTTGATCATTCTCCTATATATATATATATATATATATATATATATATATATATATATATAGTTGTGTGTGAGTGAGAGAGTTATGGAATGAATTACAAAAAAGAAGAAATATTGGTTGCTAGTAGTAACCTTATTTTTTTTAATCAAATAACAAGTCTAACTTTTATCATTTTAGCCAAGTTAGATAAAAAATTTAAATAATAATTTCCCTATAAAATATTCATTTTTTTATTGTATCATTATTTAAACAATGGTTCGAAAAATAATATTTTATTACGGTGAGAACACGACTTTGTAACAAATAAGAAAATATATTAAAAAAATAAATATTCCTCTGCGAGGGATTTTTACTGTATCATTATTTAAACATATGGCTCAAAAAATAATTTTATATTATGGTGAGAACACGACTTTGTGACACATGCAAAAAAAATATTAAAAAAATATATATTTGCCTGTGGGAAGAGAGATACGGAATAAAGTGCACAAATAAGAAAAAAAAGTAGTTTGCTAAAACTAACCTTATTTTTTTCAAAAAAATAAATTAATAGTGGGTTCCTTAAATTTTATGAGTAAAGTGTTTAGATTATATATATTAGTTGTTAGCAGTTGTAAATGGAGAAAAAAGAAAACGTTATTGTTTATCTGTAAATTTAATGAGACATTGTGATTGTGTGGTGTAAGTTCAATGTTTAAAGATTTTATTTCCATGTTTTACGTGTTAATATATGTGAAATAGAGTTACTTTTGAGATTATTTGGTGTTTGTAGGTTAAACGTGAAGAATACGAAGAAATTGGAAGAAACGGGATGAGAATTGGAGCTTGGGAGGTGAAGATATGTAAAAGAGAAGTTTCAAGACAATGGTAACATAAAACGGGCATAACTTGAGCTAGAAAAAGAGTTACGGGACCCACGACCTATCAATGGAAAGGTATCGAAAAGTTACACATGAAAATCAACTTTGTGCACGGGGTGGCGCCACTGATGCCAATGGCGTCATTAAACCTGAATCTTTCTGACTGACGCCTAGACTGACGTTGAGCTCCGATTTTTGGTGGTTTTTAACCTAATTTGAGAGGTTTTAAAAGGGGATTAACCCTAATACGAAAATAACCTTTTTAGCCGCCAATCTTGGATGAAAAAAAACCATCTTTCACCATTCCAAAGCTTTCCAACATCAAAATCATCCGGATTCACATGATCAACTACAATTGTGTCGAAGAATCGATGATGATGCAAGGCTAAATCAATTGTGATTCACTTCGGGGGACGGGTTTGTGCAAGTTTATATTTTCTTAGTTTGTAACCTAGATTTGAGATTGGATCTTGAACCTTTTAAGTTCTTGTGGATTCAATTTATGATTTGATTATTTAAATGATTTGATTATGTTTAAACCTAACTTTAGTTTCATATAATCTTGATGACCTTTAATCATTGGGTGATTGATTATTAGAATTAGGGTTTCATTATTCAAATTGGTGATTATATGAATGAAGTCCTTTAAACTCTAATCCATTATTATCACTTAAATCATATCATGTGTAAGTCACCATTAATGACTTCTCACTAGGTTTCACGAAAGAAAAATTGTAACTTTGCCTAACCTGAATCCTGAACTGGGTTGCTTTTTCTCCAATATTGTTAAGAACCTAAACTTTTATTTCATTCATTTAAATATTTCTCAATTAAATCCATAAATCAATTTACTTTTTAATGTTTAATGTTTTTCGTTTAATCGTTACTAGCACTTTGCTGTGATTCACCGTGGATTCGACATTCTTCTTACCCTTTACTATTAAGGGTGATTAAAGACTCTTTTATTTATATTTTTGACCGACCACACGATATCGATCAAAATGGCACCGTTTCCGGGGAATCGTTGCGCTTAGTGTTATTAATAGTTATTTGTATTCCTAAAAAAAACCAAAAAAATATTTTCTTTTTCTTGTTTTGTTTTAGTTTATTGCTTATTTTTGTCGTTCGGAATTACGCGGGTATTTGTTCTTGTTCGCAGGTAGTTCAAGAACCTTATGCATACGAGACATTCCGGGAGAACTTCACTATTGCTCTTTAATCCCGAGATTAAAAAAACAGCACGAGATAACCGAGTTTTTCACAAGGCAAACACTTCAACAACTCCTATTCCACGAGGAGGTACTCGTTCTGCAGAAGGAACATCATCAGCTAAGGCTAGTCAGATTCTCCGAAGACTTTCCAAAACACCATAAATCAATACGCTTAGAAACATGCATAACTCTGGTAATCAAGGTGTTCCACCAAATCAGCCTCCTTCACAAAAGGAACAACCTTTGGGTGACATTCCTCCCCCACTGTTCCCACAACAGAATGCTCCACAACAACAACAACAACAAGTTCCTCCATTTAACCAAGCTCAAGGAAATCCCGTGCCTCAACCACCACAATTTCAAGTGGTTGATGAGCCTCATGTATATCCACAAGCTAATCAACCCCTTCAACAAAAACCGGTACGAAATGCCAACTATGATACCCCAAGGAATCCTCCGGTTCAGTTTAACCAATCAAACTCTAGTCGGAATGATAGTGTTAATGATGAAGAAAACATGAGGGATAGGGTAGTGAATTGGGATGGTGGAATGGAAGGAGAAAATCCAAATGTTGAATATGGAGGGGGTGATGAAGATGGATTTGGATTTAACTACGGTTATCAACATTTGGGAGGATATAATCAACATTTTAACCCAATCTTTCAAATGGCTAATCAAGGTCTACCAAGAGGTATGAGGCAACCAATGAATCAATATCCTCAACCAGGTGTTCCTCAACATCATGATGGTCTTCCTCAAGTCCATCATCGTGCTCCAATCCGAGGAGTTGAAAGTCATTTCAGACCTCAAATTACAGTCAACTCATCTCCAATGGTAAGGCCTGTTACGCATGGTAGATCTTTTGAGGTGAGACCATAAGGCTTGAACATGTTGCCATCTTTTTATGGCAAAGGAACTGAGGAACCTTACCTTCATATTTCTGAATTTGAAGCGGTGTGTGGCACAATTGGAGGACAAGGGTTTACACCGGATCAAGTTAAGCTGGTATTGTTTCAATTCACATTGAAAGATGCTGCAAAACAATGGTTTCTATCTTTGCCATCTGCAAGCATCTTTACGTGGGAGGATATGCAACAACAATTCCTAGAAGAATATTACACACCTCAACGAACAAGTGATGCAAGAGCCAATATTCAGAACTTTCAACAACAACCGGGTGAGCTATTCTATGAGGCTTGGAAAAGATTTAAGCAATTGTTAAGGAATTGCCCTCATCATGGTATCCCATAATGGGAGTTGATCAATGCGTTTTATGATGGTTTATCAACCGATGACATCCGAGATTTGAATTCCACCACGGGAGGAACATTTCTTTCCAATCATGTAGAGGTGGATTGGGAATTCTTAGAAAAAATGGCGGTGAACTCCAAAAGACAAGCTCAATCTAATAGAAAGAAGAAACATGCCATTGTTAGATCCGTAGGTACCACTACTGCCAATGTAAGATTAGAACAGTTGGAGAGAGCCAATCAAATATTGGAACATCAATTGGCGAGTTTGAATCTTAATGGAGGAAATATAACATCCCAAAGCGGCCTCGTTTTCCCGGTGTGTGAAGGATGTGGTGACTTGGGACATGCTATCATGGCTTGTCCATTGCAATTAGGTCAAGCTGAGGAAGAGGTCAACCAAGTATACGGTGACCGAAAGCAATATGATATGAATTCTAATACATATATCCAGGTTTGTGTAATCATCCTAATTTTAAATGTGGTAACCTGTCTAACCAATCTAATCCTCATTTTCAGGTACCAAATCAAGGGAGTCAACCATATCAAAATCGACAACCAACATATGACAACCAAAGTTACAATCAAGGCGGGTACAACAAAGGTTACCAAAGAAACTATCAACCGAATGTTGATCAAGGAGGATCAAGAAACTCATCAGAAATTATGGATTTGCTCAGAGAAATAAAAAAGGACAATGAGGTAAGGGATAAAAAGGTGGAAGCTATAGCTAAACAAGTGGGTCAATTGGCAGAAGAAATGGCTCAATTGAGACGAGATCCTAGCAAACTCCCTAGTGACACCACCATAAATCCTCAACATCAAAGCTCAAGTATAAAGAACACAAGGAGTGTGCAGATCAATGCAGTAAGCACTATCTCAAGTTGTAATGTCCATGATTATGAAGTTTCTTCACATCCACAAGTTATTGGAAGTAAAGAAAAGGAAACTGATGAAGTGGAAAAAGATGAGGAAGTTGAAGAGAGTGACCGAGGAAAACCCGTGATACCAATCAAAGTTTAGAATTTCTAAATCAGTAGCGCTCTTTTAGACTATGGAGCTGGTGTTAGCATCTTGCCAAGTACGTTGTATGATCAATATGAGTTTGGTACTCTCCAAAAAGTTGACACCACCATGGTGTTAGCTGACTTAACTCATAAGCATCCTCGGGGGATGGTGAAGGATGTAGTAATCAAAGTGGGAGAATTTTACTACCCAGTGGATTTCATGGTACTTGATTATGCATACAAGACGACGTGGGAAAAACCTCAAGTTATATTAGGTAGACCGTTTTTAGCAACTGCAAATGCTCAAATAAGCTGTCGGGACGGAAAAATTGACATGCTTTAGAAACCCGTAAGTTGCAGTTTGATATATTTTCAAAGTCTATAAATTATTTTGTTAATAATGAACCTAGTTAGGTAGGTATTACTAATAAGCGTGTTTCTACTTATATTCCAAATATAAGTGAGAACACCACTTTTGAGGATGGTTTTAAGCATGACACGCCTGAGGAAAAATGAAGAGCCGGTGGAAAAGGTGGACACAATAAAGGTAAAACCAAAAAGAAAGAAAAAGACAGATGATCCACCATATCCTGTAAATGCTCGAGTTAGGGAGTTGGTGTTTGGGCGAAAATGGAATGACTTTGAAAACCTACCGGAGTATTTGAAGAGAATTTACTTAGGAAATTCTGAAGGCAAACACCCCATTAGACCACCATGAGTGAGTACAGGTACGGTCTAGTGAAAGACCTAAAACTTAGCGCTACTTGGGAGGCAACCCAAGGTATTTGGTGTTTTTTAGTTTTTTTTTTATGATTTTATTTCATTTATTTTAAGAACTTTGTGAGTGTGTTCACTAGAAACCCTCACGAGACTACACTCGTCCACCCGGGCCTACTAGGTGGTTTAAAAGGCTTGTTGCATATGCTTAATCAACCGTGATTCCTACGAAAGTGAGTTTAGGACTTTTATTATTAAAGTTATTTTTTTATATTTATTTAAAAAATTAACTATTTTTCATCAACATTCCACTTAAAAGTTACATTAAGGACAATGCAATGCTTTAAGTGTGGGGAAGGGGATGCATTATTGATTTAAATATAAGGTGTTAATCATGACGTGAGAGGTTCGCTTCTAGACGGGTTTTTATGTTGTTTTGCAGATTTGCGGATAAGGTGTTGATGATCATTTGCATAATTGAAGATCTTGCCATAAATACATAATCAGGTGCATTTGTTTCCCTTATGGATCGTTAGAAATAGTTAGTTTGTGATTTATTTTAATTATAGTTGTGAATGGCGAGTCCCCAAATGATTATAACTTGCTAGTGATTATAATACGATTAGGTATGATGTTAAAAATTCTTTTGTTTCCACATCATTAGTAATATTTGGTTAGTACATTGGGGGCAATGTACATCTCAAGTGTGGGGATTTGAGGGGATTTGCTAAAAGTTTCTGAAAAAGTTGAAAATTTGAAAAAATTGAAAATTTTTGAAAATCTTCAATTGAACTTTATTGTGTTTAAAGACTAGAATTTTCAATTTAAATCACTAGATTGTTGCTTATCAAAATATTGATGTAGATCCTTGGTCATGGTCATATTCTTTGAGTTGCAGGATAAAATATTTCTAGCGGGTCATTTTTGAAAATGTTAAGGATGCTTAATTAGGATTAACAAGCTTTTGATATAATAAACTCATGTGCACGTCGGCAGCCTAAATTCCTACTTGGTGAGATTTTGAGCCTATTACTTAAACACAATCATATAATTGTTCATTTGTTGGGGGTAGGCCATATATCACTTTTGTTGCATAACTTGTATTGTTTGATGCGCAACAAGACCATGAACTGGATATTTGCACATATATGACAAAGGCAAGTTAAGAACCCTTTCACTTTTTATCTCTTATTTATCATTATACTCTCTAACTCATAGTAGCCATGTCGAGCCTTGACCTATTCTTTCACTTAACCCAATGCATAAAGTCAAAATTTTTGGTTGATAACCGATCATGAAACCATTCAAAGTAAAGATAGATCTGAAGTTGTGCTTAAAGAAAAAATAATAAGATAAAAAAAGAAAAAATAAAATAAAAAGAAAAAACGGAAAGAATCTATTTAGAAAGGATCAAAGTGATCTAGTTCGGTTAGTTATGCTAATAAGGATGGTTTATGGTCTGATTCATAGTTCTGTTTATGTTAGCCACCTTAAAAGCCAAAAATTTCCTACCTTTACCTAAGCCCAAAAACCCGTAAGTCCTTTAGATGTGTGCAAAAACATCTATGTAAGTGGTGGAGGTGTGATTGCTATACAAGCTTATGTGGACAAGATGGTATATTGGTTATTGAGTGATTACACTAGTATATATTTTACTAGTCCAGATATAAACCGAGAGGAGTGAATTATTGTGAGGGGTGTGTGCATGAGACTAAAAATCAAAAGCACGTTAAGCCTAGTTGGGTGAATTCTTGTTTACTTGCCTATATATTACTTGCTAGGATGTAAATCTCTTGAACAATGTAACTCTTGTGAATAAGGGCATGAATTTGGACCTTAATCGAGTTTTAATAAGTGATTAGTGATGTGTATTTGAAATGAAGGTTTTATAAATTACAATTGAGCTTTGCTTGAGGACAAGCAAAAGGTAAGTGTGGGGATTGTGATCGTGTGGTGAAAGTTCAATGTTTAAAGACTTTATTTCCATGTTTTACGTGTTAATATATGTGAAATAGAGTTACTTTTGGGATTATTTGGTGTTTGTAGGTTATATGTGAAGAATACGAAAAAATTGGAAGAAACGGGATGAGAATTGGAGCTCGGGAGGTGAAGATATGTAAAAGAGAAGTTTCAAGACAATGGTAACATAAAACGGGCATAACTTGAGCTAGGAAAAGAGTTACGGGACCCACGACCTATCAACAGAAAGGTCTCGAAAAGTTACACATGAAAATCAATATTGTGCTGGGGGTGGCGCCACCGACGCCTCCATAGGCGCCACTGACGCCAATGGCGATAGTAAACCTGAATCTTTCCGACTGACGCCTAGACTGACGCTGAGCTCCGATTTTTGGTGGATTTTAACCTAATTTGAGAGGTTTTTAGAAGGGGATTAACCCTAATACAAAAATAACCTTTTTAGCCACCAATCTTGGATGAAAAACAACCATATTTCACCATTCCAAAGCTTTCCAACATCAAAATCATCCGGATTCACATGATCAACTACAATTGTGTCGAAGAATCGATGATGATGCAAGGCTAAATCAATTGTGATTCACTTCGGGGGACGGGTTTGTACAAGTTTATATTTTCTTAGTTTGTAACCTAGATTTGAGATTGGATCTTGAACCTTTTAAGTTCTTGTGGATTCAATTTATGATTTGATTATTTAAATGATTTGATTATGTTTAAACCTAACTTTAGTTTCATATAATCTTGATGACCTTTAATCATTGGGTGATTGATTATTAGAATTAGGGTTTCATTATTCAAATTGGTGATTATATGAATGAAGTCCTTTAAACTCTAATCCATTATTATCACTTAAATCATATCATGTGTAAGTCACCATTAATGACTTCTCACTAGGTTTCACGAAAGAAAAATTGTAACTTTGCCTAACGTGAATCCTGAACTGGGTTACTTTTTCTCCAATATTGTTAAGAACCTAAACTTTTATTTCATTCATTTAAATATTTCTCAATTAAATCCATAAATCAATTTACTTTTTAATGTTTAATGTTTTTCGTTTAATCGTTACTAGCACTTTGCTGTGATTCACCGTGGATTCGACATTCTTCTTACCCTTTACTATTAAGGGTGATTAAAGACTCTTTTATTTATATTTTTGACCGACCACACGATATCGATCACATTGTTTATCACTTATAGATTTTTTAATACTTTTAAAGTAATTGTGACTGCAAAAGAGAAAAAATAATGATAAAAATATAAAAATTATTATTTAATTAAAAAGATGACATACATACATACATACATACACACATACACACATACATACACCCATAAATACACACGTACATACACACATACATACATACATACACACATACATACATACACACATACATACACACGTACATATACATACACACATAGACACATACATATACATACACACGTACATGCATAAGTACACGCACGCGCCCACGCACGCGCGCCCACGCACACGCACACGCACACGCACACGCACACGCACACGCACACGCACACGCACACGCACACGCACACGCACACGCACACGCACACGCACACGCACACGCACACGCACACGCACACGTACAAGCACACGCACACGCACACGCACACGCACAGACACACGCAAGCACGGACACACGCACAGACGCACGAACGCACACAAGCACGTAGCACACGCGCACGCACATACACACGCACGCACATACATACACACACATACATACACACACATACATACACACATACATACATACATACATACATACATACATACATACATACATACATACATACATACATACATACATACATACATACATACATATATACATACCTAACTACATGCGCACATACATACGTACATACATACGCACATACATACGCACATACATACATACATACACACATACATACATACATACATACATACATACATACATACATACATACATACATACACACATACATACATACATACATACATACATACATACATACATAAATACATACCTAAATACATACGCACATACATACGCACATACATAAGCACATACATACGCACATACATACCTAAATACATACGCACATACATACGCATGTACATACGCACATACATACGCACATACGCACATACATACGCGCATACATACGCGTATACATACGCGCATACATACATACATACATACATACATACATACATACATACATACATACATACATACAAACTACTTAAGGTCTCACCTTGGATGGGTACCATCCGTTTTGGAAAGAAGAGTAAACTCGCCCCTAGGTACGTCAGACCATTCAAAATTTTAGAAAGGATTGGTCTAGTAGCCTACAAACTTAAGCTAGCCCAGGAATTTAGTGGAGTACAGAACACTTTTCATGTGTCGAATCTTAAAAAGTGTTTAGATGAAGAAGGGTAGAAGGGTTACACATACCAATGAGAGATATTCTTAATAATGACAAGCTTCATTTCAATGAAGAACCAATCGAATTATGGATCGAGAGGTTAAGAAAACGAAACAAAGTTGTATACCAATAGTCAAGGTCCGATGGAACTCCAAGTCTGGTCCCGAATTTACGTGGGAACGCGAGGATCACATGAAAGCTGAGTACCCACATCTATTCTCGGACGAACTCAACAACAATACTACCGCTTGAATTTCGGGACGAAATTCCCTCAACCGGGGGAGACTGTAACAATCGTGAATTTTCGGGTAACTTTATAGCCCTATACGTTAAGCTCAAAAAATCTAACTCTCGTCAACCGTAATATTTTCACTTCAATTTTGGGTTATTAACTATTGTGCCTTAGACTTAATTGGGGATTTGATTAAGTACGCATTTTTATATTGAGAAGTTTAGTGCATCAATGCAATTACGTGATAATTCATGATGATAGCAAATAAGAACCTTTGACATATTATTTGAGCATGCAATCATGCATGAAGCTACCACCTTTGCATGAATTTTAAATCATTAAACAAAATTCATAGCACGTCAACATATCAAGTTTAATGCAACATGACATTTATTAGTATTTCATGAACGAAACTATAAACCAGACTTTGACACTTATACAAAAGTTTGATGGTTCTAGTAAACCAAAAATCTCACTCGTCATTCGAAAACCTCAAATACATAGCTAATGATTACATAAGAAAATCATCAAGCATGAATCACCAAATCCATTAACATAAATTTGCAAATTTAAGAACGAATATAAAACCATATTCATGCCATCAGGTTACTCAATTTATTGAGGCCAAAAACAACCCCAAAACACTTTTAAGACTCCCAATACATAATGCTAGATTCAAGGGAGGTTAAACCTTAAACTAATGGGTAATAAAACAACAAAAACATCACCTCATTGTTATTAAAAAGAGCCTGCAACAGGACCCTCCTGCTGCTCAATAAGGGCTGCTGAATACCATCATATCACCACCACTACTCCTGGATACAACCTCCCATACCCTTCAAATAAAAGCCAACTAAGTCATCTGGTTTGAGTCATCAAACCTGGAAATTAAATACTGAAATGTAGTACAAAAGGAGGTGTAGCCTGCTGCTGGAGCATTGCTCAAGTATCCAGCTGTTGCTGCTGCCTAAGGAGGGCCAAAATCACAAGCAAGAGTTGATTCAAAGATGCTTTGGCATCTCATGATGAGATTCCCAACTAAACCTCTTATAAAACCCACCCTAGAGCAGATATTTTTCACAACAAAACACTCTCAAACCTGCTCAAACACAGCTCCAAGAAGGCTGGCTATTGCTGCTGTTGAAAATAGTGAGAAGGAAGAAGAGCTCAAGTGTGCGGTTTGGACCTCTAACACGTGTTTCTTCTTGTACCAACACTTACCAACGGGTATGAACATAAAACCACTTAAACTAAACCTTTTAAAGGACATATTAGTCATTAATAAGGTCCATGACAGGTTAGAAAACAAAGTACAGAAAAGAACATGTAACTGGTCATACATTGCAAAACTGAAGTCACCCTAAGCACACACTTAAACCACGATTTGAAACATGAAATAGATACTTTTCACACTTAGTTTTAGTTCTTTAACATGTGTGATACTAAATCTTTAGTTAAAAACTTAGAAGACATAACAAGAAGGCTGTGAAAGTGACCTGGACAGCAACCTGCAGATTCATAGACCCGACTTTAAGAGGCTGTAACTTGGTCAAAAATAAAGCAAATGAGGTATTTCGTAAGCCTAGAATTATTTTCAACATGTTAGCTTTCAAACCCAACTGGTCTCGTAATTTTCCATGGAGAATTGGTCTCCCAAAAGTGCAAAATAAAATGAAGTGTCAAAAGTAACTTTTCTGACAGAATATTGACCCGAATTTACAAGGCCATAAACTTGTCAATGCTTAACCAACAAACGTGATTTTTGTGTCAAAAGTTATCTTAATGTCTAAGCATTCCAACGCATATACGCACACCTGTTAATAATTAGTTTTGGACCCACATCCGACCAAGATACAAACAACTATCCAGAAAATGTGCAGCAGTGAATATTTACTTAGGAGTTAGAGTTGGCCATTATAATGCATCAATGCACGTTGCAAATAGACGTATAAAAATATGACCTATGGGTAATAACCTTGATATTATATGGATAGAAACCTCTCACTACCATAAGTACAACACACACACACAATACTAAACAAGTATACACAACCTCAAACATAATATACTACCTAAGGAACTTTACAAATAAACTTCACGGTTTAATCTAAGACAAATTACACATTGACGTACTAAACTCACCGACGAACCCTATGTATATATATATGTAGGAAGCACACCGGTTTACCATCATCACACTCCAGACCAAGGAATCTCTAAACCACTCAACAACAACAGTGAGTTCTCCTAGTCCCTTTTTCCTTTTAAATGCTTTTAGGGGAGAAACACGCTTGCAACAACAACAACATTTGAATCATTGCTTTATGTGTTATGTCTATTACTTGAATATTGCATGAGTTTATCTTATCATTATCACATGCTAAATTCCCAATTCTCACAACGCAACCAATTAACTTTTGGATAGAGATGCTGGAACATATTGATAGTACTATCGGGGTAGGCACCCCCATTCTCTAGACTCGTTGAACACGTCAATCAACGGTCACTCATATTGAATGTTTATTTCTGCAATAACAACAGCCAATACTCGTGATAAGTATTGGAGAGGTTTTTAGTTTTCTCATAGCTGTAGTTTTGGTTGTGGGCTCATGGCTTTATGTCTCGTATTTACATTCATATATAATGCTTGATTCAATTTTACTTACTACCGCTTACTATAACAACTGTTTATCGAGTCTCAACTCTACGAGCTCACCAACTTTTAGTTGACCTATTTAATCGTGTTTTTCATGTGATAATTAAGTGTGCTAGCTTGGAACTCAATATTATGCGCATCTAGGCAACAATGGAAAATTGCTTAATATAGATTTATTATTTAAGTCCATATGTGTAATCTTTATTTTGTAACCTAAGACAATGATTTAGAACCTATATCTTTTAAATGCATTACGTTTAGTATTTTCTCGTACCATGTTTTCTTAGGATACTTCATTCGTCACTTACTCGCGTTTCCCCCTTGGCGAGGGTGTGATAGTATGGTATCAGAGCCATAGTTATAGCGAACTAGGGTGTCTTATATAGTTCCCTAGACTATAACCCTAAGCTCTACAATTAAATGCCTTAGCATAAAAGATTTGAACGACATATATTAATTTTATGTTTCTAGTCATGAAAGGTGCTATTCTAGTATAATAATATCAATCTCACATAGTGCCATAATTTATATGTATTTAGAAAATGCCGCCTAGACGAGCAACCGAGCCAAACCTAGCCGAAATCTTTACGCAACAACTGGCGGATGCAATGCCGGCCATAATCGCTCAAGTAAGCCACAGCCTACTGAATTCTGACGGTAGTGATAGGGGAAATGGAAATCACGGAAATGGTGGAAACTGGAATGAAAGCGACGCCAATGGTGGCCATGGCGGGAACGAAAATGGTAATGGCGGGACCGGTGGAGATACCACTAATGAAGGTATAGGAAAGAAAGGTTGTTCGTATAAGACCTTTATGTCATGCAAGCCAAAGGATTTCAATGGAATCGAAGGCGCAATCACCATTTTGCGCTGGATTGAGAAGATGGAAGTTGTACTCGATATTATCAATGACTGCAAAGACGATTGCAAGGTTCGTTATGCAGTGTGTTCCTTCCAAGGCAAAGCTTTGACTTGGTGGAATACGCAAGTCCAAGCTCGAGGAAGAGAGAATGCTAACAAAATGTCTTGGGAGGAGCTGAAAGATTTACTTATCAAGGAATACTGCCCCAAAAACAAAATGCAGAAGATGGAGTCGAAATTGTGGAACTTAAGCATGCAAGGAGCTGAGCATGCAAACTTCACCAACCGATTTCATGAGTTAGCCCGACTTGTCCCTCATCTTGTCACTCCAGAATCCAAGATGGTTGACCATTACATTTGAGGCCTGGTACCATAGATTCGCAGTCATGTCCGCACCAAGGTTCCCGCCACTCTCAAAGATGCTATCTTGTTGGCCGGGACACTAACTGACGAAATGCTAAGATCTAGAACCCTTACCAAAGGAAGCTTTGGTGACAAGAGTAAGGTCCTGGAAAGCTCGGGAAAAAGAAAACCTGATCAAGGTGCAAACAAAAAGCACCAAACCATCAAGCACTTCGCAGCAACCACCACCACTCCCAATACGGACGCTCTTGCCCTACCTCCGCCAAAGGGTGGGTACATTGGCACTGACCCCAAGTGTAACAAATGCCCTTTCCATCATCAGGGCCCTTGCCCTATCTGTGAAAAATGCCAACAGCAAGGGCATTTTACCAAGTATTGCCGAAAGGGCAACAACAACCTCCGTAACTCGCCAACCCACAACACCAATCGAAACTTTGAAGCCAACAACAACCGTCAGAACCCGAACAACAATAAAAACAACCACAACAACAAACGAGGGACGTGTTTTGACTATGGAAGTGCTGATCACTTCCGCAACGCGTGCCCCAAGCTGAATCAGAACCAAGCTAACCTTGCTTGAGGACGAGCATTTGTGCTTGGAACTAACGAAGCCCGCCTGGACCCGAATGTTATGAGGGGTACGTTTCTCCTCAATAACCTCTATGCCTCTGTATTGTTTGACTCGGGTGCCAATAGGTCATTTATGTCAATTGAATTCAAATCCTTAATTGGCCTAGATTCTAATAACCTAACTTGTAAGGATCGTCATAATAATCAGATCAATCTCGTAATTGTGAATGCGGAATGTAAACAATTACGGATTGAGAAGTAGAAGAATAGAAGTGAAATCTGGAGTCAAAGTAGGACGAGAAGACATAGGAGTTGGAGCAATCTTGGATTCCTGAAACTTGTATTTATCAAGAATACTGCGAATATACTTTTCTTGATGAATCAGTATTCCTGTATCATCTTGCTTGACTTGGATACCCAAGAAGAATGACATTTCTCCAAGAGAACTCATCTCAAATTTCTTCTTCATCACTGCCTCAAATTCCTTGCACAGTTCATGATTTGTAGATCCAAAAATTATATCATCAACGTAAACTTGAACAAGAATAAGATCATCACCAGTCTTCCTTAAAAACAATGTTTGATCAATATCACCTCTCGAATAACCATTTGCAAGCAAATGTTCTGTCAAAGTAGCAGAACAAGCACGAGGTGCTTGATGTAAACCATAAAGTGCTTTGTCTAACTTATACACATATTCAGGATGATCTGGATCTTCAAAACCCGGTGGTTGACAAACATAGGTTTCTTCTTTCATTTCTCCATACAAAAAGGTTGTTTTGACATCCATCTGATAAACTGTAAAGTTCTTGTATGAAGCATAAGCTAGAAAAATACGTATAGCTTCTAGTCTTGCAACAGGAGCATATACTTCTTCATAATTAAGTCCTTCAATTTGATAGAATCCTTGAACAACAAGTCTGGCCTTGTTGTGGACAATCACATCCTTTTCATCCGTCTTGTTCTTAAATATCCATTTTGTTCCAATTGGCAGCTTTCCTTTTGGAAGTTCACACAGATGCCAGACATTGAGCTTTTTGAATTACATCAGTTCGTCCTGCATGGCCTCTACCCAACTGTTCTCCTTTAATGCCATCTCAACATTCTTTGGTACAATCTGAGAGATGAAACATGAATACAAACAAGTATTTATTGCACGAGATTTGCTCCGAGTTTGAACTCCTTGTGATAATGGACCGATAATAGCTTCTGTTGGATGATTTTTGTGAACTCTTAACTGTGGGATAACGTTTTCAGAAATACCCTCTTCTAAATTAGAAATGTGACCCACTGGTTCTTCAACAATATGTCCCCCTTCTTGTTGATAAACTATATCTTCCTCTAGATGATTATCATTGTTAGACGATAAATTATCAAATGGAACTTGAATAGTATCAATTAGATCAGTTTGAGTAGAAGAAAAACTATCATCAGAAACTTGTGGAGATTGTTCAACAATAGGTTTAGAAGATGTTTCTGTAGATTCAGAAGCAGGTGGAACAACTGAACTATTTGAAGAAGAAGGTACATCAAAAGTTGTCATCTTTGGTTGAGATGAAATAATACCAACATCATCATTGAAAATATCCTGAATAGAGGAAGTCAAAAGAAGATTAGCTATGGAAATAGTAGACGAGTGATTAAATGTTTCAAATAATGAAGCATAATCATAGACCCATGAAGATGCAAAACCTGCATCAATTTTGTTAGACTCAGGCCAATCAATATCAAATGACTCAATTATTTGTTTTGATCTTTTATTATAAACCATGTATGTAACTTTGTTAGCAGAATAACCAACAAAATAACATTCATCAGCTTTTTCATCAAATTTAGATTTTGAATCAGATGTGTTTAACAAAGTACAACAACATCCAAATGTTTTGAAATATTTGACTTTGGGTTTATGTTTATAAAAGATTTCATAAGGAGTCATATTTTGTTGTTTGTTGATTAACACACGATTCTGAACATAACATGTAGTGTTAACAGCCTCAGCCTAGAAAAATGATGGTAATTTGGCTGCTGATAACATTGTCCTAGCAGCTTCAATTAGAGTTCTATTTCGTCTTTCTGCAATTCCATTTTGTTATGGAGTTCCTGTAGAGCTAAATTGTCTAGCTATCCCCTTTGAATCACAGAATTCATTCAATGTTCCATTGCAAAACTCAGTTCCATTATCGCTTCGGATGCACTTTATTGTTTTGTCTGTCTGATTCTCTACCAGTGTCATGAATTTTATCAGCAGATGAGGAGTCTCATCTTTGGTTGCTAAAAAGAAAACCCATGTAAATCTAGAGAAATCATCAGTAATAACTAAACAATAAGCAGGACGTCCTAAACTCAAAACACTTACCGGACCAAATAAATCCATGTGTAACAGTTGTAAAATAGAGTCAATTTTTGTATGAGCAACCGGTTTATGAGGAAGTTTATGTTGTTTGCCTTTTGAACATGACAGACAGTGTTCAGATAATTGAAATTCTTTTAATGGTAGACCTACAACATGATTCCCTCTAACCAATTTGTTCATGTTTTTAATGTTAACATGACCAAGACGACGATGCCATAGCAATGTGTCACTCTCAGAGGCTTTAGATAACAAACACGATGAAGTAACGAAGGAATGAGATCCATTCATATCTAGTAAATACGTGTCTTTATCTCTTGGTGTTCTTAACAAAACCCATTCTTCAGAAATAACAAATCCTGGTTTTAATATCAAACATTCTTTATGTGTAAAGTGTGTGGAATATTGTTTGTCACATATTTATGAGACACTTAACAAATTATGTTTAAGTTTCTCAACAAAGTTGACATCCTCAAAGCTTAACACTCCGTTTGACACTATACCTTTCTTTGATATCTTACCCCCTTTGTCTCCGGCAAAAATAACATAACCTCCATTATATGGTTTGATGTTTTGTTAAAAAGATATGTTACCAGTCATATGCCTTGAGAACATCCACTATCAACATGCCAAACACTGTTGATGCTGGGTCTAGGATGTTCCTGCATGAATAAAAGATTTATTCAGTTTTAGGAACCCAAGCCTTGGTTGACCTGAGTACATCTTTTTCATCCAAATATGATACTGCTTTTAGTGTCATATCTCTTTTATCATTGAAGATATAATCTTCAACAATTTCAGGTCCTGATTTAAATGTTTTCACTTTCCATTCTTGAATTGGTTTAATCAATTTCTTGATAATGTTTTGTGTGGAAGATGAATTGTTATCTTTGACACATAAATTCTTTTTCATGAATTTATCCTTTTGCAAATCTATATTTGGTAGGTTCAAATGGATCGATCTGTGATGATATTGTAATGCAATGATCAATTATAAGCACAAAGTAATCAACAAGAGCAAATTACTTCAAAAAATTCACAGTGATTTCATTGAAAGCAAATTGCAATCGGATGCAATGTACAGAGAGAGTTTTAACTGAAATTCTCCAAAAGTCTACCGGCACATATAAACAATATCCTATTTATACTAACAATGAAACTAAGGAACATATATTTACACAATAAGTCCCTATACTATGACAAAAACAAAATCTAAAGACTAAATGCTAATCTTCAAGAGCTCCAACAATACTCCCCTTAAGATTTGCATAGTCTTCAGTCAAAAAAATCTTCAAGTTCTTCTTTAATTTTGAACATTGGCTTTTCTTTGTATATCTCTATCTTTCTTAAAGCTTTCTTTATTGCAGACTTGAATTTTGCTGCCAAAATGCCTTGTTCAGGCTTTAATTCATTAGAGCTTGAATTATCAGAACATGAAGTATCTGATTTCAATTTTTCTTCTTTAGCTTTCCCTTTCTTTTTGTCATTTATTTCAATGACTTCTTCAACACATTGTTCAACTACACATTCATTAGAGCCTTTTGGGACAAACAACTTCTTGTTCTTAGGTCGAGGTTCATATGATTTGACTTTTATCGGATGACCATTTTTTATCTTTTCTGAATCTTTCTCCTCAAAGAATTCAATATTTATCTTTTCAATTTCACTTTCTTTAGTAGATTGCTTATTTTTTTTCTTTTCAAGAAATGCTTTGAGCTTTGCTTTGTTTTCAGGTCAGTGATCATGAGTGTTAAAGTTCTCTTGCAAAGTGTTTGAGATTGATTTAGGCATAGGCTCATGTGTGAAACCTAGACCTGTTTTATCTTTATCTTTTCTCCCATTTACCAATTGTTCAACTATAGTTTTTGAACTTTTAACTTTTGCAAGATCAACTTGAGTTGCAGCATGTGCCAACTTTTCTTGTTCTAGAGTTTTAGTCATCTCTTCAAGTTGCCTTTTTACTTGTTCAAGTTCTTTTAAAGTTTTGTTCCATGATGTTTGAAGAAATATGATTTTGTCATCAGAGATTTTATGATCAGCTTTGAGTTTGTTGTGCATTAACTCTTCTTGTTTAAGTTTATCACATATTTTGAATGAGTATGTTCTGTAGTGTTCAACTTGTTTAAAACATGCTTTTGTGCACATTTTCTCTCTGACTTCCATTAGAATTTCTGGATTAGAAGGTGAAGTCTTAGTATTAGATGAAAAGTGTTCAACCTTTGGTTGTTTTGACTGTGCCATCAGAGCAATTTCTTCTGAATCTTCCTTAGGATCAGATTTGTCACTCCAATCATAGCTTTCATCATTGTCTGAATCATCATTTGCCTTTGGATCATTGTCTTCAGACCAGTCTTCATCATTAATTTCAGCAACAAGTGCTAAACCAGAATTAAGATCAGCAGTAAACTGTTCTGCATAAGCACTCCAATCATAACCATCCTTGATGCTGACAACTAGAGCTTTCTTTGGCTCTTCAGTTGTTTTTTATTCTTCTTTCAGCTCTGGCATAAGAAGACTCTATATGGCTTCTGAAAAGTTTTTTGAGACTGATGTTGATATCTTTGACTACTGGAACTTGCTTGATCATTGCCTCCTTGATTTCTTGGAGCTTTGCATTCTCTTGAAAAATGACCATAGCTATTGCAGTTGAAACACCTTGATTTTGAGTTGTCAAAGCCAACCTTTTTGTTTGCACTTGGCTTATAATTTCTGTTCACATAAGAGTGTTTCTGAGTCCTGTAAGCTATCATCACCATTTGCTAGTTCAAATCCATCTCTTTTACATCATCAGGATCCATCTCAAATAAATCCTGCAAAATCAAATCAACTTGAGTTAGGTGACTACCTTGATAAGCTTGAAAGCTTGCCATGAAAGCAGTAAAAGCAGATTTTGACTCTTCATCCTATAAAAGGATGTTTATGACATCTTTAACTTTGCTAGGTTTAACAGAGTTAAAAGATGGAGTCTCAGTTTGAGGTTTCAACATTTGAGTTTTAGGAGGAGACTATGGTTGATTTGTGTAGACAGGAGCACTTGTGTAGGTTGAGTCAGCAAAGAAACCAGCTCCAACAAACAAATCACCCTCATCTTTTGAAGAACTATCATCTTTAGCAACAAATGCATTATCCACTATGTTAGCTAGAGATGCAACATACTTATACTGAGATGTTGATGTAGATCTATCATTGTTCCTTGAACTCTCATCTATTTCAACTGATTCTATTTTGGCAATCAGAAGATCAAGATCCATGGGAAACTTTTCTGTATGCTTCAACAAAGTAACTGTTTGTTTCCATGAAGATGAAAGAGCATTGAGAAGTCTGTCATTTAGATCTTTGAGATCATTCTTCACACCAACAGTTGACATTTCAGTAATGAGTTGCACAAATCTGTTCATCATTTGATTGATTGTTTCTCCAGAAAGATGCTCAAATAATTCAAGTTGCCTTTTCAGTTTCTGCTTTTTGCGATCTTGAATCTCTTTACCACCTTTACAAATGATCTTTAAAGCTTTGTACATGGTATACCCAGTCTGATAACTATCAAGTCTTGTCAACACCTCCAAGGTAAACCCTTGCACATTAGAGAATAAGCTTTAATATCATTTTTAACCTTCTTCAGATCATCACCATGTAGACCATCTTCAGGATATGGTTCTTGAGAGTCTTTGGTGTAGACAGATCCTCTGTCAGGACCATCTAATGAAACAGGAATGTGAGGTCCTTTCTCTATTGACTTCCAGAGATCTGTATCAATAGAGTTTAAGTGATGTTTTAATCTGAGAGACCAGTTCTTGAAATCAGCTCTGTTCTTCAACTTAGGAACCCTATTCTCAGAATCTTCAGACTTAGCCATTTTAAGTTTTGAAATTAAAAAAACAAAATGTTTTTGTTGTTTTAAAGTTTGAAATAAAACAAAGAAATGACAATATTTTTGGATTTTAGTTTTTGAAAATTTTTTTAATTGTTGAATGAAAAGTCTGAAATCTAATGCGCCTAAATAGTTATGAAACTCCCACTTTGTACTTGAAACGCCTAAGGGAATGCCTTAGTAGAATTCTTGAAACGCCCAACCGAAGATGCGCCTGAACAGTTGTCAAACGCCTGAACAGTTGTCAAGCGTCCAAACAGTTGTCAAACGCCCGGGAACTTAGTCAAATTTTCTGGATTTTCAACTGAAGCGCTCAAAAAGTATTGAAACGCCTAGAACTCTCGGGTTTCAAAAACGTCCAAATAGTGGTAAAACGTCCAAATAGTGTCAAAACGTCCAACTCTGAAACGCCCAAACAGTGTTGATTCGCCTAAACAGTTGCAATGCGCCTAAACACTTAAGCAAATTTCAGATGATTTTAACACCCCAAGCGCTTAATTCATCATCTTCATAACAACCTGATCTTATCAAATTCCTCAAAACTTGATTAAATGATCTGAAAACTTCCAATAAGGTAGAATTCAAGTCGATAATCAATCCTAATTCATCAATTCTTTCAATTAACAACAACAAATCTGAATTTCTGATTCAATTTGAGTTTGACAATGAAGAACAGTTCGCACACAAATCTGATGAAAATTCAGATCTGAATGTAAGAAATCACTCAATTATGATTCAATTCATGTTTCAATTGATGAAACACAACTGAAATCAACAACTAATTGATCAATTTCTATCAAACACAGATTCAAGTGATTCACAGAGCTCAAAATTTGATTTTAAGCTTCAAATAACCGAACCGAAAGCTTTGATACCATTTGATAGGTTCAAATGGATCGATCTGTGATGATATTGTAATGCAATGATCAATTATAAGCACAAAGTAATCAACAAGAGCAAATTACTTCAAAAATTCACAGTGATTTCATTGAAAGCAAATTGCAATCGGATACAATGTACAGAGAGAGTTCTAACTGAAATTCTCCAAAAGTCTACCTGCACATATAAACAATATCCTATTTATACTAACAATGATACTAAGGAACATATATTTACACAATAAGTCCCTATATTATGACAAAAACAAAATCTAAAGACTAAATGCTAATCTTCAAGAGCTCTAACAGTATTCTGTTGAACATTTCTATTGTCAGCAATTGCGTTTGACTGACTTAAATTCCTTTTAATTTTAGCAATCATAAAGAATTATTTTCTATTATTTGCAATGGAATTATGAAATCTTTGTTTACTTGTCAAAGAAAGTTAAAAATGACAATTTCTAGCCATGTGATTTGGCTTTCCACACACATAACAAATTTTATTATGATACGCATTTTGTGCTCAAGTTGCTTTTTCACACTGTTGATGATAATATCCTTTGTTATCATAGAATCTGGCTTTATAATTTATTTGCCTAACAGATTCTTGTACGCTCTCTCGTTTTCCCTTTTCATTTTGATTTGTATCAGATGTACACGAAGCTTTAAATGTTCCTTTATCCTTGAGTATTGAATGAACCGGAGAAGGACCAGTTTCTTTTGTACCTGAGCTACACACATCTTGTTTCACTTGATTAGCAATAATAGAAGACTTATTTTTAAAGAAACTTTCATTTGTTTCTTTAAAAATATACTCTTCTTTATCAATGTTGCCTTTAAAAACAAATCTGTTCTTGAAATCAGTTTTCAAGTCAGATAACGATGGTGAATTTCTTTTCTTTTCATTTATTTTGAAATTAATTTTGGATTTTAATTTTCTTTCCTTGTTTGACATTGAAGAACAGTCAGTTGAAACATTCAAAACAGTCGCCTTTTCATTGATCAAATCTGATGAACTACATTGAGATTTCTTATTACAATTTTTATTTTCAAAATCTAAATCATCATCAATCCATTCTTCAACCAACCCATCTTTCTTCAACTTTTCTGCACAAAAAGTGTCATGATTAATTTTAACTTTAGTCTTTATAATAGGATCAACAGTCAATGGAACACTGACTGAAGATGTTAAGTCAGATTTTGGTTGAAAACCTAAACCATAGGTTTTTTCATCATTAGTGTTAACTGATGAAGGTAAAGAAGTATAATCATGATTAATCGGTGGTGCAATGTTAGAGTAACCAACTCCTCCTTTTCCACCACTGATTTTCTATGTCATTTGAGACTTAATTATACCTTCAACCATATTTGAAGACAATTCAAACTTTTCAACAATTAGTTTCGAAGATAAGAGTTCACTATTTAATTTGTTAATTTCCAAAGCAAGTTCATTATTACGATTTGTCAAATCTTTTATGTTACAGTCTTTGTCATAAAGATTTAATTTTGACTGATAAACTGATTTGTTTAAACCATCTATTTTATCTTTGAAAATTCTCTCATTAGTTTTATATTTTTGAGTTTGATATTTAAGTTTTTCAACTTCAACAATCAATCGTTCATTGTGAGCTCTATATCTTTGAATCTTTTCGATACAATTAGTTGAACAGAGATTAAAATATACCTCTTCTGTTTCAGCTTTCTTCTCTGTCTCTTCATGGACCACATTTACCATGAAGGATTTCTGGTTGATCTTTACTGCTTCAGTTGTTGGAGTATTCTCAATAGCTTTTCCTTGAACGTCACATGCAGTAGCTGGAGTAATCTCAACAGCTTTTTCTTCTTTCACCACCTCTTTAGCTGGAGTAGTCTTAACAGCTTTTCCTTCAACAGATTCAGACATATCTTTAATTATCACTTCAACCCCCTCAACAACTTCATCATTCACCTTCTCAACTTCAAATTCTTGTTCCTCAGCAAACACTCCACTCAACATATCTTCAGAGACAAATTCTGCAAACAGATTATCTTCAGCAATCTCTTCTTCATTCTGGATTTCTGCTAAAAGAGTAGTGGACAGCTTGATATCCAAAGCTTCCATCTGTTCTGACCAATCATAGTCCTCATTTGTTTGAGATACAAGAGCCTTGGTCTTGGATGTACTAGCTTGATCTTGCTTTGTCTCTACTTCCACTATAACCATCCTTTTACCTTGATCACCTTGATTGTTTCTAGCTTTAGTACACTCTCTTGCAAAATGACCAGGTTTATCACAATTATAACATCTTAGGTTTTACTTGTCAAAACCTATCTTGCTTGAATTGTTCAACCCGAAAACCTTTCTCCCAGTTCTTCTAGCAAAATTCTTTGCCCTGTAAACCACCATAGCCATCTGATATTTTATGTCGTTTTCTTCAATATCATCTGGGTTGACTTGTTGTAAATCATCAACTAGGACATTAGGTGGACTGATTCTTCCTGCTAAGAAGGCTTCATAGCTGTTCATGAATGAAGTGAAAAGAGCCAGATGCTCTTCAGCTATTTGAATGGTTTGTTTGGTTGGCTGAGAATTCACAACAAAGGCTTGTTGGATTGGTTGAGTGGTTTGGGTTGGTGAGTAAGTTTGAGTGTAAGGTTGGGGTTGTGGTTGGACATAAGGATTTTGGTTAGTGATTGGATAATGAGGTAAGGATTGAGATGAGGCATGGTCTTTCATACTGGATTGAGCAGATGTAGATGACTGTTGTAACTGACATAGCTGTGAGTAGCTAACATAGTAGTTTGGATTACTTGCCATCTTTGCATACATTACTGTTGCTTCTGCTCCCATAGTGTTGATGTAATTAGCAGCCCTTTGCTTATCATCCATGTCATACGATTTGATTGTAGAAATAAGATTACTTAAAGATAAGGTAAACAGATCCTTTGTCCTTTTGATGGTAGTGCAGTTGTTGTTCCAGCTGTAACGTAAAAAGTTTAGTAGCTTTTTATTCACAGCTATGTTCTCTAATGTTATCCCTGCACTTTTCATTTTTGTGATCAACTTCACAAACCTAGACATCTGAGCCTCTAATGTTTCACCAAGAATATGATTAAACATATTGAATTCTTGGTTGACCATATCCTTCCTGCTCTCTCTCATATCCTTATTTCCCATGATTTGTTCCTCCAAAGCGTCCCACAAATCTTTTGCCTTTGTATAATCCTTAAACTTTTGAGCAATCTCAGTTGTGAGTGCCATAGTGATTGCTGCATAAGCTTTGTCATCAAGCTCCATTCTTTTAAGAACATCTTCATCCCAGAGATGTTCAGGTTTAGTAATCCATTCCTCTTTCTCATTCTTATACAAAGGAATGTATGGACCTTGCTTGATAGAACGCATAATCCGGGGTTCAGTGTAAACGACATGATTCAGAAAACGATACGCCCAATCTGGATAATCTTCTTCATTCAAAAGACGTGGAGGCTTTGTGCTTGTGCCTATCTCATTGTCGAGATTCAGAGTAGCTGTGATATTCTTTAGATTCGCCATAGTAAATTCTTCAAACAAACTTTAAATTTAGAAAGAAATCAAAGTTCTCGCGCGAGTCCTTAGAAACTTTTCGCGCGGAAAGTTCAATCACATTAGCTGTGCAAAATGTTCAAGTTTTCGCACCTATAACAAACTTTGTAACTATCTCGTGCGAAAAATCAGGTTTTCGCGCGAAAAACATAAGTTTTCGCCTGAATCAAATTCACCAAATCGGAACTTTTAACGTTCAATTTTAGTCCAAATTGATTAGATTTTGATTAATCAATTGTTTAATTAGTGAATTAAGTTCAAATTTGAACCTAATTGTCCCTAATTGATTCAATTAATCAAGTTTAAGCTCAAAAACATCATCAAACGTCCAATCTTCGAACTTAACCGCTTCATCATCTTCAAAATTGATCAAAATTCAACTGATACAACTTATATCTTCGAGAATCAAACAAACTGATGATCACGAACTCTTCAAATCAATCATTCCAACCTCAATTCAATCGATCTAGAGCATACAAGCTCTGATACCAATTGTAAGGATCGTCACAATAATCAGATCGATCTTGTAATTGTGAATGTAGAATGTAAACAATTACGGATTGAGAAGTAGAAGAATAGAAGTGAAGATCACAATGTAAATAACTTCTCTTTGATTGCTCTCTGAATTTGAAAGATTATACAGGAGTTACAAATTCAGGAAATAGACAAAAGCTTACTAAATACAAAGCACACTAAGTATTTATACTAAACTATAATGTTCTCGCGCGAGATCAACTTCTCACGCGAGAAGCTAGTTCTCACGCGACAAGTAAGTTGTCGCGTGGCTTCTTTCACTTTTCGCTTGTCTTTAACTTGATCTTCACTTTGATTTGATTTCCCGAGCCTCTAGGTTCAACCCCTACATAACTGCACCGTATACCGTAGAACTAGCTAATGGAAAGTTGATTGAAGCCAATAATATTATTCAGGGTTGGTTATTAAACCTAAATGATCATGTCTTCGAAATACACCTCCTTCCCATCAAACTCGAAAGTTTTGATGTAGTCGTAGGAATGGATTGGTTATCTAAAAATCAAGCGGAAATCATGTGTCATGAAAAGACCATACGTATTCCACTACCCAATGGTGAAGTCCTCATCGTATAGGGAGAGATGTTCGGAAGAAAACTGGGAATCATTTCATGTATTCAGGCTCAAAAGTATCTAAGGAAGCGATGCCATGCCTTCCTAGCCCATATGGTAGAAAAGAAACTGAAGGAGAAAAGCATCCAAGATATCCAAAATTACGGGAACACCAAGATGTGTTTCCCGAGGATCTGCCAGGATTACCTCCTACCTGACGAGTTAAGTTTCGAATCGACTTGATCCCTGGAGCTGCACCGGTGGCGAAATCGCCCTACAGACTAGCATCCTCCGAAATGCAAGAGTTGTCTAGTCAATTACAAGAACTATTAGACAAAGGTTTCATTCGACCAAGTTTCTCACCTTGGGGAGCTCAGGTCCTGTTTGTCAAACAGAAAGATGGGTCCTTTAGAATGTGCATTGACTATAGGGAGTTGAATAAACTCACTATCAAAAATAGGTACCCGTTACCCAGAATCGATGACCTGTTTGACCAATTAAAGAGTGCGACATACTTTTTAAAAACTGGTCTTAGGTCAGGATACCATCAACTGAGAATTCTAGAAGATGACATACAAAGACAGCCTTTCGCACTCGGTATGGACACTATGAATTCTTGGTAATACCTTTTGGCTTGATAAACGCTCCAGCTGTGTTCATGGATTTGATGAATAGAGTGTGCAAGCCATACTTAGACAAGTTCATGATTGTGTTTATCGATGACATCATAATCTATTCACGGTGTAAGGAGGATCATGAGAAACATTTGGATTCCGTACTTGAATTACTTGCGAAGGAAAAACTGTACGCTAAACTCTCGAAGTGTGAGTTTTGGTTGAGAGAAGTGCATTTCCTTGGACATGTAATAAACGAGAAGGGAAATCCACGTGGATCCAAGCAAGATTGAAGCAGTCAAATGGTGGGAAATGCCCACGACACCCACTGAAGTCCGACAATTTTTGGGTTTAGCGGGATATTACCGGCGATTCATCGAGAATTTCTCAAAAATCACCCAACCCCTAACCGCTTTGACTCAAAAGAATTGACTCGATGACAAGACAAGAGGATGCATTCCAATTGTTAAAACAAAAGCTATGCGACGCTCCAATTTTAACATTACCCGACGGAACCAACAATTTCGTTGTGTACTGTGATGCATCATGTCTAGGTTTAGGCTGTGTCCTTATGCAAAAGGATAAACTCATCGCCTATGCATCACGACAACTCAAGGTTCATGAAAAGAATGTGACATCCGTCACCTAAATAGGTGCATTGACCATTGACTTTGACTTTTTGACTTTGACTCTTTGACTTTGACTTGGTATTAATGTGATCTTTGACTTTAAAGTTGACCTAACGTGGACTTGATTTAAGTATAGTGCATTGGACGCGTGTAGACACGCTAAGTTCTAGAACAGTACATTATGCACTCAATATATTCTAGTGGGCATTTGGCATGATAACAGTGTATGTTCACCATTTGGACTTGGCATGATGGGTGCGTGCTTAAGATTGGACTAAAGACTTAAAAATGTAAGAATATAAATCTTAAGTTGAGAACACAAACAAAAATTGAACATGTGGGCTTTGCCTAAAGCCTACTAAATACATATAATTTAATTTAAAAATATATAAATTAAATAATTTATATAGCATATAATAGTCCGTTGAAATTGTAATAATGCATAGAATTTAAAAAAAGCGAAAGTTGTACGACACGCGTATCGGGACGAGACGAAATTAGACGAAACGTGCAAAGGGCCCGGGAGGCCCATCTAAGGCCCCCCTTGGCCGAATCCATCTAAAAAGGGGGGTTTCCTCTTGTTTTCCTTTCATTTGTTGCAAAATTTTTTCCAAGTTTCTCTCAAAGTGAAACCCTAGCCGTCACAACTCAATTCTTCTTGTTCTTCATCCCATCCATCGAAAATCAACATCAAGACATCATCTCTTTGATTTTTGGAACAATCAAAACGTTCAAGATCGCGTTCTAAACAAGTCTTGTTCATCTTCTTGTTTACCGGTAAGAAAAATCGTTTCTTAATGATTCTATTCTTAGTTCTATCTTGATAATGATGATGTTCATCATCTAATCACAAAATCACCATCTAATATTCTTATATTCTTGGTTTTGGATGTTGTATCGTGAAGATCTAAACGCTGCGGGTGCTAGACTCTCTATCCGGTAAAACCCAAATCCTTGATCTTTGAATATCCTTGAATCTATTGAAAATGGAGTTGTAATCTTGTGTGACCTGATCCAAATAGTCATCTTGGCTTCGTAAATTGTTTTAAAATTTATTAATTTTGTTCCTGATCGAATGGACGAGTTGAACAATCAAAACTATGTAACGATTAAGTAATGTTATGAACCGGAAGACTAGCTTTCAACTAACTGTTTATGACTGAAGATTTAGATAATTTAAGTGTCTAATTTAAGTTTTGGTAAATCTTAAGATGTAATAAACGTTCTCTAAGAACTCGAGTCAATATGGGTCAAATATGGAGATTTGTAATGCTAAGGAGCAAGACTAATAAACTTGACAGATTGCTGTCAGAAAAATAGGGCAGTTTGTACAGGCCATAACTTTGTCATAATAAGTCTAAATGGGTCAAGGTTTTCGTCTAACATTGAGTTCAATGAGTCCTCTAACTAACCCAAGTGGTCTCGTGTCGTTTCGATATCGTTTGGGCCTCCAAAAGCAGCAAACAAGATCGAAGGTCAAAACTGACGAATTTGGGCAGAATGTTGGTCTGTGTTTGTCGAACCATATCTATCTCATATATTATCTATTCGAGATGATTTTTTTTCTGAGAGTTATTTTAAAGTCTTATCTTTCAAATGGTTCTGGTCACACGTCGATTTGTGACCGTTTCGACCTCCAACTCGCTTATTCAAAACTGGTGTGCAATCAGCTCTTCATGCTGAAATATTTTATGAGACTTAAAAACAAGGGTTTGAAACCAAATAATCAAATGAAGACAAGTCTTATACTTAAAAGTGATTAAGTGACTTTAAAGGGACGAATAATAATATCTTTAATTCATTTGGAATTGACTAATTAACGTGCATCAACAGACGTTTATAAAGTAGTTAAAAGCGACAACTAAAACCCTAAATTTGACGAGACTTAAAGTTTAAACCGGACTTTGGATTTGTTGTATTAGAAAAGCATATTTTCATAAAATAGAACCTTGATGGACATTAATGACTGGCCTACAAGGATTACACCCATATTGGTCATTCCTTTGGTTCTCTAGTAATCCTTTTGTGAATTGAACTTTTAGTGCTTGCTTTGCGTGTTGTGGACTTTGGACTATACTATCTTGAGGTGAGTTTCACGGCCCCTTTTTATTATGTTTTACTTGGGGGAAAAGCATGCTCATGGTTTTGGCTATGCCGTGTCTTTTAGACTAATTTGGGACAATGTATGTGGTTTGGGTCATGGGTTGAGACTAGATGTTCATTCATGAATGTATACTTGGACATGGGCTTGTTATTGTGACTTGGACATGGGCTTGTTATTGTGACTTGGACTTGGGCTTGTTATTTTGACTTGGACGTCTTGGAGAGGTATTGTTAGTACTAACGGGTTGACACCCCCACCCTTGTCATCAGTATACTAGTCGAGACTGACTTGGCCTGGGCTTGCCCTTAGGTGAATATAATCCGGGTGATTGGACTTGGACTGACTTAGACTTGTGTTGATATCTATGACTGCTATGTACTCTTATCCACATACACCTTTTGTACATGTTATACACGGCAAACTCTTTGTTATTTAAACCTGTGAACTCACCAACGTTTGTTGACTTTTTAGAGCATGTCTTTTCAAGTAATGAGGCTTGGGTGCTTGGCTTGGGACTCTAGACAAGACCGCTCTCTCGAGAGCAATAGGAGTTTCATTAGACTATTAGACTTGTTTTGGATTGTTTGATTTGGATTGTAATTGTTGGTTTGTGTTGGGATTGTTTTGCACTTGTGTTTGTTAGTTCCTAAATGGAACTTTGGACTATTTATGCATTTATGGTATGACGATTTGGGAATGACTTTACTTGGCACCTAATCCTATGTGTCAGGCGACGTCCTGACCATTTATGGAGAATACCTTTAGTGATTCTCTTGGACCCCCAATGTGTTATGACGATCCCGTCCGTCGCATCAGCGTTTTTCTACCTCTAGTGGGGGTGTGACAGACTGGTATCAGAGCCATTGGTTATAGAGAATTAGGTAGATTGTTCGACCTAGACTATAAGCTAAGTACCCACATGTAGTATTCATAATAGGATTATGTGTACATAATTATACATGTGAATGTTCTATGTGCATTATCTGTTGTGCCATGTAGCCTGCCTCATGTGTTATCCGTGATCTTTATATTTGGAGAATTTTGGTTGTTGTATTATTTGTGCATGCCTTGAGAAAGCATTAGGTAAGGACGTCCTCTCGTTATGCACTTGATTATTATTTGGTTTAGATTGATAAGTGCTGGCATAAGAATTCTTTTAAGGGGGTCTGGGTTACTAAGCCAACCTTATTATATGAGTCTACTAGTGATACCTATCTTGTGAGTTGAATCTCGGGAGATGAACATGCTAGCTGACCTGACACCAACAGACAAGAGCCATGCCATTCTCTGGATGGATGATTATTTTATTGGATTTCAGACTATTATAAATGGATTCCTTTGACTGTTCCTTACCCAAGTGAATGGTTTAATCGATTCCTCTGTACAACTTTGGTTACTTAACTTTTGGTTAGTGACCATATCCTTAATTCTCCAATCATGGATAACACTCTGTACTTGACAAGATGTGTTGACTCTGACAAGAGGAGCTAGGGGTGACCATGCAAAGCAAATTACCATTACGGGTGCACACGTAATTGCAACTTGCAGTGCATGCGAAATCTAGCAAATCCTTTCGTGAGATAATGTCATAGTTAGTACGAATCTTCCATTATATACATGGGACCTTGGTGTTCCTGTTCTTTTGATAATCAATGATGTGGAAACATCTATCTCCTTTATCTTTTCATAAGTACAAATTGATCTTGAGCATTTATGGGAATCATACTATGATGTTTTAGCCCAGTAGTTATGAGAAGTTGCTCTCTCTTTTGTTACCGTGATCCTGCAAGTTGACTACATGTTCAAAATGTACTTGGTCTTTAAAGAGTTGAAGTAGAAAGGTGACACCCCTATACGTATGTTGCTTTGTTCGGGCTGATCTTAAGATTTGAGGCATTGGCTATTTGGATGTCATGTAACCAGTTTAAGCGGCGTTCTTGATATATCGTTGGTGTGGTGGGAACGTTGCGGGGAACCCTATATATAAATATCTTCGGTATACCAAGGATGTGCTTGAATTGGGCTATGTGATGATCTTAGCGGTTTGGAGTTGGACATGGTGGGACTGATAACGGAGAAGGAAATGGTACTGGATGTAGGATTGGTTGTACATACATGGAGTTTATGACGTGCAAGCCAAAGTAGTACCACGGGAAAGTTGGAGCAATAGCCTTGACTCGTTGCATTGAGAAAATTGGAACATATGTAGGCATCAAAAGACCGCATGTGGGTCCCGAACGAAGATAACCTCAGGAACCTAATAATGGATGAAGCCCATAAATCCAAGTATTCAGTTCATCCTGGATCCGACAAAATGTACGAAGACATTAGAAAATTTTATTGGTGGCCCGGCATGAAAAAGGACATAGCTGTATATGTCGGGAAGTGTTCGACATGTTCAAAAGTCAAAGCCGAACATTAACGACTGTCAGGTCTGCTTCAGCAACCTGAAATTCCTCAATGGAAATGGGAACAAATCACAATGGATTTCATCACCAAATTACCTCGAACTTCCAGGGGTCATGATTCGATATGGGTCATAGTCGATCGATTGACTAAGTCTGCCCATTTTATTCCCATCTGAGAGGATTACAAAATGGAGAAATTGGCCAAAATCTATGTGAATGAGATTGTTGTCAGACACGGGGTACCAATCTCAATCATTTCGGATAGGGATAGCCGATTTACATCTCGGTTTTGGCAATCTTTATAGAAAGCCTTGGGAACACGTCTAGACCTGAGTACCGCCTACCACCCTCAAACCGACGGACAGAGTGAACGTACCATCCAAACACTTAAAGATATGCTCAGGGCCTGCGTGATCGACTTTGGTGGCAATTGGAACTCCCATTTACCCTTAGCCAAATTTTCTTATAACAATCGTTATCATACCAGTATAAAGTGTGCACCATTTGAAGCCCTATACGGACGCATATGTTGGTCACCCGATTGTTGGGAAGCGGTCGGTGATCATCAAATTACTGGCCCGGAAATCATTCAGGAAATGACAGATAAGATTACCCTTATCAAGAAAAGAATTCAGGCCGCAAGAGATCGACAGAAGAGTTATGCGGACAACCGTCGCAAACCGCTAGTGTTTCAGGTCGGCGACAAAGTACTACTTAAGGTCTCACCTTGGAAGGGTACCGTCCGTTTTGGAAAGAAGGGTAAACTCGCCCCTAGATACGTCGGACCATTCGAAATTTTAGAAAGGATTGGTCCAGTAGCCTACAAACTTAAGCTACCACAAGAACTTAGTGGAATAAAGAACACTTTTCATGTGTCGAAACTTAAAAAGTGTTTAGCCGACGAAGGGTTACACATACCGATGAGAGATATTCGTATTAGTGAAAAGCTTCATTTCATTGAAGAACCAAAAGAAATTATGAATCGAGAGGTTAAGAAAACGAAACGAAGTCATATACCGATAGTCAAGGTCTGATGGAACTCCAAGCGTGGTCCCGAATTTACGTGGGAACGCAAGGATCATATGAAAGCTGAGTACCCACATCTATTCTCGGACGAACTCAACAACAATCCTACCGCTTGAATTTCGGGACGAAATTTTCCCAACCGGGGGAGACTGTAACAATCGTGATTTTTCAGTAACTTTATAGCCCTATACGTTAAGCTCAAAAACTCTAACTCTCGTCAACCATAATATTTTCACTTAAATTTTGGGTTATTAACTATTGTGCCTTAGACTTAATTGGGGATTTGATTAAGTACACATTTTTATATTGAGAAGTTTAGTGCATCAATGCAATTACGTGATAATTCATGATGATATCAAATAATAACCTTTGACATATTATTTGAGCTCGCAATCATGCATGAAACTACCACCTTTGCATGAATTTTTAATCATTAAATAAAATTCTTAGCATGTCAACATATCAAGTTTAATGCAAGACGACATTTATTAGTATTTCATGAACGAAACTATAAAACTGACTTTGACACTTATACATAAGTTTGATGGTTCTAGTAACCCAAAAATCTCACTCGTCATTCGACAACCTCAAATACATAGCTAATGATTACATAAGAAAATCATCAAGCATGAATCACCAAAACCATTAACACAAATTGGCAAATTTAAGAACGAATATAAAACCATATTAATGCCATCAGGATACTCGATTTATTGAGGCCAAAAACAACCTCAAAACACTTTTAAGACTCCCAATACATAATGCTAGATTCAAAGGAGGTTAAACCTTAAACTAATGGGTAATAGACCAACAAAATCATCACCTCATTGTTATTAAAAATAGCCTACAACATGCCTCTCCTGCTGCTCAATAAGGGCTGCTGATACCATCATATCACCACCATTACTCCCGGATGCAACCTCCCATACCCTTTAAATAAAAGCCAACTAAGTCATCTGGTTTGAGACATCAAACCTAGCAATTAAATACTGAAATGAAGTACAAAAGAAGGTGTGCCCTGCTGCTGGAGCATTGCTCAAGTATCCTGTTGTTGCTGCTGCCTAAGGAGGGCCAAAATCACAAGCAAGAGTTGATTCAAAGATGCTTTGGCATCTCATGATGAGATTCCCTACTAAACCTCTTATAAAACCGACCCTAGAGCAGATCTTTCTCACAACAAAACACTCTCAAACCTGCTCAAACACAACTCCAAGAAGGCTGCCTATTGCTGTTGTTGAAAATCGTGAGAAGGAAGAAGAGCTCAAGTGTGCGGTTTGGACCTCTAACACATGTTTCTTCTTGCACCAACACTTACCAACGGGTATGAACTTAAAACCACTTAAACTAAACCTTTTAAATTACATATTAGTCATTAATAAGGTCCATGACAGGTTAGAAAACAAAGTCCAAAAAAGAACATGTAACCCGTCGTAATAGGGTTTTTAGGACTACTCATACGTTGCAGAACTCAAGTCACCCTAAGCACACACTTAAACCACGATTTGAAACATGAAATAGATACTTTTCACACTTATTTTTAGTTCTTTAACATGTGTTATACTCAATCTTTAGTTAAAAACTTAGAAGACATAAAACAAGGCTGTGAAAGTGACCTGGACAGCAACCTGCAGATTCATAGACCCGACTTTAAGAGGCTGTAACTTGGTCAAAAATAAACCAAATGAGGTGTTTCTTCAGCCTAGAATTATTTTCAACATGTTAGCTTTCAAACCCAACTGGTCTCGTAATTTTCCACGGAGAATTGGTCTCCCAAAAGTGTAAAATAAAATGAAGTGTCAAAAGTAACTTTTTCTGACAGAATATTGACCCGACTTTACAAGGCCATAAACTTGTCAATGCTTAACCAACAAAGTGATTTTTGTGTCAAAAGTTAGCTTAATGTCCAAGATTTCCAACGCATATACGCACACCTGTTAATAATTAGTTTTGGACCCCATCCGACCAAGATACGAACAACTGTCCAGAAAATGTGCAGCAGTGAATATTTACTTAGGAGTTATAGTTGGCCATTATAATGCATCAATGCACGTTGCAAGTAGACGTATAAAAATATAACCTATGGGTAATAACCTAGATATTAGATGGATAGAAACCTCTCACTACCATAAGTATAACACACACACACAATACTAAACAAGTATACACAACCTCAAACATAATATACTACCTCACGAACTTTACAAATAAACTCAACGGTTTAATCTAAGACAAATTACACATTGACGTACAAAACTCACCGACGAACCCTATTTATATATATATATATGTAGGAAGCACACCGGTTTACCATCATCACACTCGAGACCAAGGAAACTCTAAACCACTCAACAACAACAGTGAATTCTCGTAGCCCCTTTTTCCTTTTAAATGCTCTTAGGGGAGAAACACGCTTCCAACAACAACAACATTTGAATCATTGTTTATATGTTATGTCTATTACTTGAATATTGCATGAGTTTATCTAATCATTATCACATGCTAAATTCCCCATTCTCACAACGCAACCAATTAACTATTGGATAGAGACGCTAGAACATATTGATAGTACTATCGGGGTAGGCACCCCCATTCTCTAGACTCGTTGAACGTGTCAATCAACGGTCACTCATATGGAATGTTTATTTCTGTAACAACAACAACCAATACTCGTGATAAGTATTGGAGGGGTTTTTAGTTTTCTCATAGCTGTAATTTTGGTTGTGGGCTCATGGCTTTATGTCTCGTATTTACATTCATATATAATGCTTGATTCAATTTTACTTACTACCGCTTACTATAACAACTGTTTATCGAGTCTCAACTCTACGAGCTCACCAACTTTTAGTTGGCCTATTTTAGCATGTTTTTCAGGTGATAATTAAGTGTGCTAGCTTAGAAGTCAATATTTTGCGCATCTAGGCTACAATGGAAAATTGCTTAATATAGATTTATTATTTAAGTCCATATGTGTAATCTTTATTTTGTAACCTAAGACAATGATGTAGAACCTATATATTTTGAATGCACTACGTTTAGTATTTTCTCGTACCATGTGTTCTTAAGATATTTCATTCGTCACTCACTCGCGTTTCCGCCTTGGCGAGGGTGTGACAGATTGGTATCAGAGCCATAGTTATAGCGAACTAGGGTGTCTTAGATAGTTCCCTAGACTATAACCCTAAGCTCTACAATTAAATGCCTTAGCATATAAGATTTGAACGACATATATTAATTTTATGTTTCTAGTCATGAAAGGTGCTATTCTAGTATAATAATATCGCTCCCACATAGTGTCATAATTTATATGTATTTAGAAAATGCCGCCTAGACGAGCAACCGAGCCAAACCTAGCCGAAATCTTTGCGCAACAACTGGCCGACGCAATGCCGGCCACAATCGCTCAAGTAAGCCACGGCAATTCTGACGGTAGTGATAGGGGAAATGGAAATCACGAAAATGGTAGAAACGGGAATGGAAGCGACGCGAATGGTGGCCATGGGGGGAACGAAAATGGTAATGGCGGGACCGGTGGAGATACCACTAATGAAGGTACAGGAAAGAAAGCTTGTTCGTATAAGACCTTTAGGTCATGCAAGCCAAAGGATTTCAATGGAACCGAAGGCGCAACCGGCGTTTTGCGCTGGATTGAGAAGATGGAAGTTGTACTCGATATCAGTGACTACAAAGACAATTGCAAGGTTCGTTAAAGTGTGTTACTTCCAAGGCAAAGCTTTGACTTGGTGGAATACGCAAGTCCAAGCTCGAGGAATAGAGAATGCTAACAAAATGTCTTGGGAGGAGCTGAAGGATTTACTTATCAACAAATATTGCCCCAAAAACAAAATGCAGAAGATGGAGTCGGAATTGTGGAACTTAAGCATGCAAGGAGTTGAGCATGCATACTACACCAACCGGTTTCACGAGTTAGCCTGACTGGTCCCTCATCTTGTCACTCCAGAATCCAAGATGGTTGACCGTTACATTTGGGGCCTCGTACCCCAGATTCGCAGTCATGTCCGTACCAAGGATCCTGCCACTCTCAAAGATGATATCTTGTTGGCCGGGACACTAACTGACAAAATGCTAAGATCGGGAACCCTTACCAAAGCAAGATCTGGTGACAAGAGGAAGGCCGTGGAAAGCTCGGGAAAAAGAAAACCTGATCGAGTTATAAACAAGAAGCACCAAACCATCAAGCCCTTCGCAACAACCACCACCACTCCCAATACGGACGCTCTTGCCCTACCTCCGCCAAAGGGTGGATACACCGGCACTGACCCCAAGTGTAACAAATGCCCTTTCCATCATTAAGGCCCTTGCCCTATCATTGAAAAATGCCAACAGCAAGGGCATTTTACCAAGTATTGCCCAAAGGGCAACAGCAACCTCCGTAACCCGCCGACCCACAACACCAATTGGAACTTTCAAGCCAACAACAACCGTCAGAACCCGAACAACAATAACAACAAACACAACAACAAACCAGGGACGTGTTTTGAATGTGGAAGCGCTGATCACTTCCGCAACGCGTGCCCCAAGCTGAATCAGAACCAAGCTAACCTTGCTTGAGGACGAGCATTTGTGCTTGGAACTAACAAAGCCTGCCAGGACCCGAATGTTGTGACGGGTACGTTTCTCCTCAATAACCACTATGCCTCTGTATTGTTTGACTCGGGTACTAATAGGTCATTTATTTCAACTAAATTCAAATCATTAATTGGCCTAGAGTCTAATAACCTAACTGCACCGTATACCGTAGAACTAGCTAATGGAAAGTTGATTGAAGCCAATAATATCATTCAAGATTGCTTATTAAACCTAAATGATCATGTCTTCGAAATAGACCTCCTTCCCATCAAACTCGGAAGTTTTGATGTAGTCGTAGGAATGGATTGGTTATCTAAAAGTCAAGCGAAAATCATCTGTCATGAAAAGACCATACGTATCCCACTACCCAACGGTGAAGTCCTCATCGTACAGGGAGAGATGTTAGGAAGAAAACTGGGAATTATTTCATGTATTCAGGCTCGAAAGTATCTAAGGAAGCGATGCCACGCCTTCCTAGCCCATGTGGTAGAAAAGAAACCAAACGAGAAAAGCATCCAAGATATTCCAAAAGTATGGGAACACCTAGATGTGTTTCCCAAGGATCTACCAGGATTACCTCCTACCCGACAAGTTGAGTTTCGAATCGACTTAATCCGTGGAGCTGCACCAGTTGCGAAATCGCCTTACAGACTAGCACCCTCCGAAATACATACATACATACGTACGTACGTACGTACGTACATGCGTAGATACCTACGTACATACATACATACATACGTACGTATGTACAACGTACGTACGTACGTACATATATTAAAGTGATCTATGTAATGGTGTAATTTGTATAAAAAACAACAGCATATAAAAAAGTTAGGAAGGATTTAAAAATAGGGTGAAGCTTTTTAAAAAATAAAGGGAAAATTGTTATATTAGTATTGTAACACTGTGTAAAAGTTAGTTATTATACATAATCATAGTGTAAGTTTTTGTTACATTATTGTGAATGAGTTATTACAATAAATATGGGTTAACAACCGTTCCTTTCCCTGTATATATGTATAAATTGAGAACCAAAAATTTGTAAAGAAGTAAAAAAATTATTTCTAGCCACTCATTTTTCCTTTCTAGTTTTAAGATTTTTTTATTTGTAAGGGCATTATGGTAATTTTGTGATGTTAATTTAGTTAATTTTTTACGTGAAAATCCATAGGAAATATTTTTTTAAATAATTTGAGTATCGTGTGTGTGCACATATATAGAGTGAAAAAATACACATACACGCATATGTGCATCTGTGGTGCATCGATGCATATAAATTCAATACAAAATGAGCTTTGAATTGTACTTTTCAAATACAAAATAACCTTAATAGAGAAGCCAAAACATAAATAAACAACTTTACAATGAAAATCAAAACCTAAATGGTGTATAAGGCTTTTAATTTAAAAATAATTGGCAATTTTGTGGTCAAAGAAATATTATAAACAAATAAGCTATAAGAAAACTAATCAATTTACAATAAAACTCCAGAACAATAACAATGATTAACGACAAGTGACCAAAATCGATGGTTGAATGATAAGATTCACATACCCATGTTGTTAATTAATTGAGGTTGTTTTCACATTATTATGGCTCTCTAATATGTGTTTCATCAGTAGAGGGTGCTAGGTTGAAATAGAATTGAAAGTGGACGGCGATGATGAAATCTAGACCAAAAGGGTAAGCAAGTATGTATTCATCAACTAATGTTAACATTTAAATTTTATCACTTTGTGATACAAATTTTTAGTCACTTTACATGACTAGGGGCAATACAAAAATATGTCAGTATGCGTTTTTATTTAATAAGTTCATTTGTAACATCGATGCTAGTTTGAATAAATTCGATTGTAAAAACGATTGTGGATATGTTATTCATTATATATGTTTCACGAACCTTGGGTGTGCCAAACATATTCATTCATTAAAACAAACAATTTTCAACATCAATTTTATAAAAAGAATAGAATCTAATACGAACGTATAAAGCGGAATAAAATATTATGAAAATATCTTATTTAATTTTCTTAAAGAATTAAGGTTAAAACACATGTTGGTGTAAAGTAAAAAAATACCCCTCATAATTTTCATACAATTTTATATTATAAAAAATACAAAAATAAAAATATATGATTAGAAATTGTTCTTTTGTTTCTTTACAAAAAGTTGATTCATTTTTAGAAAATAAAAATAAAAATATGTGGTTAGAAATGGTTCTTTTGGTTTTTTATAATTCTTTAGTTCTCAATTGAATGTCTATATATATACATATATATATATGTATATATATAGGGTAGGGTTATCTTAAGAACCACCATTTTTTGTGAAAATGTTTTGAAACAATATGAGCCACATATTTTTTTATTCAATGCAAGTCACATGCCATTTCCACATTTTTTTAAAACGTTCATAACTTTTTTTACGACATTATTTAAAAAAAATTAGTGGCTCACATTGTTTTCTAAAGTTATTACAAAAAAGAGAGTTCTCATTTGATCCCACCCCTATACATATATATATATACATACATACATACATACATATATATATATATGTATGTATGTATATATATATATATATGGGAAGAAACGGTTGTTAACCCACCTTTATTACGATAAACTGTTACACTAATGTAACAAAACTTACAACATGATTATGTGTTGTAACTAACTTGTAGACCGTGTTATACCATTGATATAACAATTTTCCATCCATTTTTTTAAAACATTTCCCCTTTTTTTAAAACCATCTTGACTTTTTCGTATAATATTATTTTTTTATACAAATTACAACATTAAATAAATCATTCTAATATCTTTAGTTTGAGTACAGTCTTGCTATATTCTTTAAAAAATTTTAACGTTAATTGTGAACCACTAGTTTACCACTATAATCTTAACTTACGGTGATTATGTGGCCTTCTATGGACCACTGTTTTGGTAAACGGGTTATCATAATAAACAAGGGTTAACATTCGTTATTTATCATATATATATATATATATATATATAGGGTTAGGATCATTACATAACCACTTTTTATTTCAGAACCACAGAATCATTGATTTACATAAACGTAAATTAAGTCAGATGTTACTTGAGTTGTTTTACATATGTGTATATCCGACATGAACAATAAACTATGTAAAACAACAAAATATCACCAGCTTTAACTTACATATATGTAAATCAGTGGTTCGTAATTTATATTTATGTAAACCAATGGTTCTTTTGGTTCTAAAAATAAAAACTGGTTCAATAATGGCCCTGAATATATATATATATATATATATATATATACACACATATATATATACATATATATATATAAAGAGAGCGTGAGTAGGGTTCAAATGAAAACCAAGTGAAATTTTGTAAACCAATAAACCAAATCTTTACCTTTGATTTATAAATATTAATGACTCATATTTTTTGAATAAAATAATAGAATGTTGTAATTTTATTGGATTCTGTGTATAAAAGGTTAAAACAATATGAGCAATTGATCTATATAAGTCAAAGGTTGAGATTTAATTTATTAATTTATTAATTTATATAAAAGTTTAAACAAATATGAGCAGTTGATTTAATTTATTAATTTATACAATTTATACAATTTAATTTATTAATTTATACAATTGATCTTTCATTTGAGTTGGCTTCAAACGAAAAATAAGAACCGCGAGAACCATTATTAACCCTTAATTATATTAATTAATTGATTAGACGAAAATGGTAGTATTGTAAATAACTAAAGATTTAGTACATGTATTTTTAAATAAAAAGGGTAAACAAGTAATTTGTAGTTTTGTAATTTCTAGAAACCCACTAAATTTTTGGAGGATCTTGTATAAATCTTGAAAATTCAAAACATAAACAAATCAATAATCTTAAAAATAAAAAAACAATTTAATCGACAATACATATTCAAAGACACTCCGTAGATCTGTGATTTCCTTTCAGAACGTGTAGAAGATATCACTCGTAAGTATTTTTCCTAAAACATTCATCTATTAGTTGTTTATGTTCTATGTTGCGTTTGATTTCATAAAAAGATTCCATTGATACATATTTTAGAGGTTACCTAGTGATTTTACTAATTGAATAGTGCTCTTAAGGATATGTTTTTGGTAGCTTTGAATTTCCTATGTAAATGCGACATTGTACAACCCTGTATGAGGTAACAAGTATTTGGAATCTAGGTTTGGGATTTTTAATGTTGAGAATTAGGGTTCATACCAACATAATACAATGTAGGTTGTTAAAGCAATGGTATAATCTGGGAGTGAAGTGTATCTATAGACATAGAAGTATGTTATTAAGTAGGAAGAAGATTTCTAACAAATAAGGTTATATGGTATGCGTTTAACTTATATGCAAATGTGAATGATGTTGCATCAAGGTAATGCAATGGTTTTATAAATCATAAGGAAAAGCATTAGCGTACATGTAAATATGTGAGCACTGAATGTTAATGTTAGTAATTTTATGTTTTTGGTTAATAAGATTGTTTTGTTATAGTTTTTTATATATGTAAGCATACAAGGCTTAACAACTTAAATGTGTATACTAATCTCTTTTGTGGTTTATATCTCTGTGTTAAGCATAGAAAATCTAATTCTATGGTTTTCAAAAATTTTACAAATATCCATTTCATGTTTATCGTTATTCATGTTTTAGGAATCTTGATACGTTAAAGAAATGGGCAAAGTAAGTGTAATTTTTGTAGTTAGTATTGTTTTAAATGTTATAAAGAGTTCATTATGTTTTCTATAGTATGGGTGTTTTATGTTTGTAAAGGATGAATGAGTGAAATAATTGCTAAAAATAGAAGTTTTAAGTTTACAAATGATCCTAGTGACCCGATTGAAGTCGGGTATTCTAAAAATGATGATAATGGACAATCTGATCGTGGAGGTATGTTAAATATTGAAGTTATTTTAATCAGATTATTTGTATTAGTTTAAGCTCCTTTAATTTTATCAAATTAAAAGTTATTATATTAGGAAATGGAGAATTGAGTTTGGTCAATGCAAATGTGGAAGGGGAGGTGGAAAAGTAAGGGGAAGAAGCAAAGAAGAAGGTCCCAAAAGTTTACAAGGTGGTGAAGGAAAAAGTGGTGAATGCAATCACAATACTTTGTTTTTGTTTTGGGTAATGAAATTAGTAGTATGTTCTTTGTATTGAGTATCGTACTTGTATGAATTTTATGTTTGTGTATGTAGATAAGATGGAATTGTTGTTATTATATGCTGATAAAAAATAAGTAAAACATTACAAAAGAAGAATGTATTATGTAAGAGTCTTCATGTTCACAAATATGAAAGAATTAATGATAATAAAATAAAATGTATATATTTATGTTGATTTACATACATGTAAATTTAAATAAATAGGTATTTATACAATGATTTAATGCATAACACTGATCTATGTAATGTTAATGTGTGACATCTGGTAATTTTTTGTTATCATACTCCACCAGTTTCCATTAGGTCTTGCATACACGTGTCGTGAGCACACACTAGTAGTCGTTGAACGTTGGTGACTTTATAATAATTAACATTGATTAACAAACAATAACCTAATTAATAATTTGATTATTAACAAGTGATTATGTGATTCATGAATTTTATTGTTGTTTATTTATGGTTTTCTCATTTTACAACGTGAGGATTGGTGAAATATGATTTGTGTGAATTGTTGCTAATTAGAATGTATGATTATTATTGTTGATTAATAATAATCCATGTGTTGTAGCTAAAACTATTTAAAAATTGTTAAAAAGGTTAGTTTTTATAAATTTAACAAGGAGGGTATATTTTGTAATTATTACAAAAGTTAATATTACCAAAAAAAAACCCAACCCTAGCCCCCACACCCCTCATTCGGTCAAAACTCCATCCCCCAACCTCATTCTTGTGATTTCAAGCTTAAAACATCAAGAACATTCTATTTTGCTTAGCCTTGATCATTCCAACATTGTAACAAGCATAATCCATGAACATTACACGATTTAAGGTGAGTTTTAACAAGCTTTTCATAGTTTTTTTATTGAAGAACAACCCTAGTTCAATTAACATTGAAGAAGTTGAAATGGATATGATTTGATGATGCTATGATGTTAGTTGTGTTGTATTGATGCTAGTTTACGTAGATTGTGTAAGAAATTCATGGAATTGGCACGTTGTCATACATTACTATAAGTAGAAACTTTTGTGTATGAGAATTGGGAATATTGATGAATTGTTGTTGTTTATCATGCTTAGATGATTTCTATTAACTAGATTAGGTATAAAATTGATGAATCCATGATTGAATTGGGTGATAGATTGGTTGTTGAATGTTACCTTCCCGTAAGGAAAACATTATTGATTTGAATCTTTGGATATTGTTCATTGGACATGTATATGATGTTAAGATCATGCTAGAATGCTTGTTGATGATGTTCAATGCGTTAGAATGTTTTAAATGGGTCAATTGGATGCTTGATGGATTATTTGGGAAATCTAGGTTTATAAAATATTATGCTAATGATGAGTTACATTATAAAAATATGGAATCATGTTGGGGACTATAGTAGGTCCTTGGGATGTATGTTAATTGTTATGAATTATGTTGAAAATTATGATAATTAAAATCATACATGCGTGCGAATCTGAGGCCCTGCTTAGTAGATTTGGTTGTGTTTAGGGTGTGAGTTCGTGAGTGGCTTCACATGGCATGTTGTGCGTGATTAATATCAATGTGAGATTTGTTAGTCTGATTTAATTATATTTATGTTGAACATGATGATTGGTTGAGATTCACATGTGTTGTATGATAACCTAGTTTGTCATGATGATGTTGATGGAATTTAAGATTCATGATGTGACATACGTGAATTGGTTGTGTAATAATCATGAGAAACAAGATTTCAATTAACACGTCACCAACATGTCAAACAGGTCAACTAGGTCAAATGTGTCATTGTGTTTCCAAAACCCTACGGTCAATGTGTTGTTGAGCACTTAGGGTTGTTATGATTTTCTAGTTGCACGTACATATGTACTCACATGTTCTAGGTAACATTTAATGGGTTGTCTTTCCACTCAACGTTAGCTTTGCGTATATTGTTCGTTTGCGTACCAGATGAGTTCATGCTCCACTTTTTATAAACTCTCTTTTAGGGGAGATAGCATACTTTTTACAAACGCTTTACTGTTATAAGTTGTGCATATTGAAAAAAATGCTATATAACATTGAAAGTTCTTACACTTTCGGATCGTTAATTAAGGAAACTAGCATGACATTTGGGTAGTATTACTAGGTCTAACAAGCCTCACCCGTATGACTAGAGGTCAAGCGGGTGCAATATTGTTCTAAACGACTAACATTGTCACGATTTGGTATGTCATGGCAGAAGGCAAACTAACGAACTCAATCAGCTTCGATCGTGAAATCGCTATGGTTATTACATGTGAAATTAGACTAGCTATCTATTTCAATGTGCATGCTTATATTTTACAACTGATATTGTTATGGTAAACGCAAACTCTTGAACTCACCAACCATAGTGTTGACACTTTTAGTATGCTTTTCTCATGTTGTTATTAGCAGCTGCCTTTACGAGCACTCACGAGTCGAGCATGCTTTTAATACATTCACCTTTTTACATTGGGTTTATTTGCACTTAATCAAATAATGGTTTGGGCGCGTGTTTTGCGCATTTTACATTTAGTGCTTTGAGTTTGAATGTTTACTAAACGCTTCCGCAATGTTTTGAAGTTTTAAAACTTTGGGTTTGTTTTAAATGTTTAATATTGAGTCGTTCTGAGTTACTAATGACTTGGATCCTGATTTGTTCACGCGCCTCGCGCTTAAATTTTGCACGTGGATTTTGAGGGTGTGACAGATTGGTATCAGAGCCATTGGTTATAGGGAACTAGGTTGCATACACACTAGTCTATAAGCACACATAGTTAGTTTGTTACTTGTTTACTTATCGCTTAGTGTATACTCATTGGCATGCACATCAGGTACACAGTAGTATGGCATCATCATCGTCCTCATCCCAGTACGATACGCGATGGGAAAGGAACCCGAGGTTCCTACCATACCTTCATCTTCTATGGGTTCTACTTCTCTACCTCCTGTGCTTATGCCTAGTGTGTACCTACTGAGCGAGCCTCCAATTGATCGAGACGTGACATATCCCGCGAATTGAACGTGGTATCGTACCGCATTGATTAGGATGCTTGAAAAGAAGTACGTTCCTTTTCTGATCCCTACCATAGGAAGAGATTCTATGTTACCTTCCCTACCCTGTAACCCTATTAGGCTGTTGCTGTCGTGGTAGCCTATCTTGATACCTTCCCTACCTAGTAACCCTGTAACCCTGTAACCCTATTAGGCTAGTGCTTTACCCACCAGTGAGTAAGCAACATACTTTATCTTTTGGTTTTTAGCATATATGTTGATACCCATTATAGCTTCCATTTTTCTCAATCCAACGGGTTAGACTTACTGCTTCCCCTTTTCCATCATACTCTTTTGACTATCACGTCAAGAATCCCTTGTATGTACAACCAATCATGTTACCTTATCATTTCCACCATTTCTTACTCCAATTAATCAAGATCATCACATAGCCCACTTTAGACACAATCTTAGTATACCGGTGACGCTTATATATAGGGTTCCCCGCAGCATTCCAACCACATTCATGATATACCGAGAACAATGCTTAAACTGGTTACGCGACATTCGATTACGCCATCAAGGCAAAATGCTAGAACATTCAAACTACTAATGCTGCAATTCTTAAGATTAATCCAATGAACAAGGTAATACATGTGCAAAGAGTATCATCACTCTGCTGTAACTCTCCGAATACCATGTACATTCCAAACAAATATTCAATTGCATAGTTACTGAAATGCTAGAAAGTGCATCGTCTTATAGGGACTGGGACTAATTTCATAATATGAATCCCATGAAGCCTCCAAGTAGATTAGAACTTACATAGAAGTAAAGGTTATAGATGTTTGCTCATCATTAACTAAGTCTTATAGGACTGAGACTCCAGTATCCCAATGTGTCAAATGGAAGATTTATACTAACTATGACCGTTATCTCATGGCAAGATTTGTTAGGCTTCACATGCACTGCAAATTGTAATTACGTGTGCACCCATAATTGAAATTTGCTTTGCATGGTTGGCGTATGAAGGATATAGTTACTAACCAGAAGTTAATTAACAAAAGTTGTACAAAGGAATCGATTGAAAAATCAATCACTTAAGCAAGGAACAGTCGAAGGAATCCATGTACTTTAATTCAAAATCTGATGAAGTAGTCATCAGACTCGAGTACGTTGTGTCTCTTGTCTACTGGCGTCATGCTAGCCAACGTGTTTATCTACTACATATGGGTACTTAGGTTATAGTGTAGGTCGAATAATCCACTTATTATGCACACTAAGCACCCAAAATCTACTTTGTTACACACACTAAGTGACCCACACACACTCACCTACAACACACACTCTCAACCACATACACACCCACACACACTCACTTGACACATTCACATGGCACACACAACACACACAACAAACACACACACGGATCACACTCACATACAAACAACTCACACACACAACACACACCCACACACTGTTACACACATTGGAACACGCACACACAATGCACACACTAAAACACACATAAAATAACACACACACATATATATATACATTACGCAGCCCACATACATAAACACTCGGCACCACCACGACTCAACTGCACTCGACGACTCACAAACGGCTCCCGAACCGAACTGTAACGAAATGAAACAAATGTAATGAAACTTAAATGAAATGAAACAAGATGCTTACCAACTAAATCAGTTTACGAAGAGACGGCGTTGATCGAAGGTAATCAGTGGAGATTTGGTCATGGTGCTGGTTTCATATCAACTTTGAAGATAGCTGTCATTTGAGCAGATAAGTGTTTTATGAAACTGGAGAGATTTGAGATGGTAAGATATTATAATCAATAGCCTGGAATGCTCTGATACCAATTGTAGGACCGGGTTAGTGAGAGATCAATGCAACAGTTTCACAAGTGTTGGAGAGATAATAGGCAAACACTTATAAGATCAAATAGGAACCGGCTGAAAGAAACAAAGAACTAAGGGATAGAACACAAACAAGAACAAAGTTGGTTTTGAAAAATGTTATATGTTGCTCTCAAGTGTTCAACCAAAGTTTCAACGCTTAGTCCCTAAGGACTTATACATGAGATACTTGGTTCTACGTCTTACAGCCAACTATATTTTGAAAGACGGCCGGAACACTAATCTATACAACAATATCTTTGTAAAGTAAAACTGCAGATTGTCTTTTGACATATGACTATAACATGCTATAGCCCACATTTTTATCTAATACTAAAATATAAAAAGTACAAAGTAGAAAGTTACAGACAAAGACCATAATCTACAGTTGACAAAAGTATGGAATTATCACCAACTTGTATAAGTTGCTGAGTATTCAGAGGTGGCAGCGAAAAGTAGTTCAGATTTGTCAAAAGCATGTCAAAGAAAGCATGTCTTCTCTGTCTTCGGAAAAAAATGGACTATGGCTTCGGAAGATTTGACACTTAGAAAATTTCTTAGTGACTATGTTAAATCTTTCGAAGTAACTTACTTATACTTCAGAATGCATGCTGAGAGATCTTTGGTAAGCATCAGACATTAAAATAACTCCTACATTGTTGAATAATATCAATGTTGTTTGTATAAGTATTTTATATATCGAAAAATATCATTTTATCTAAGCTATATTTATGTGTATAATGAGCACATGTCATGGTTTATGTTTAACAATAATCAATATGTCACGCGCTATAGTAAGTTTCATTTTAATGTTTGATTTTACCATATATATATTAACATCTATATTTATAACTCATAGCTCATCTCACAATCAAATATATTAACAAAATGTGTTTATATACGAGCTCATAACAAACGTTTATACATTTCACTCGGTTCACGTCCTCGAACCCACTCATGACCGACTCGATTTCGCATGTTCTTATCCTTGACCTTCTTTAACCGAGGTTTGACCAAAGTAAAACAATGATAAAAAATAAAAAAGTTAAAATAAACATCCCAACGGTTATATAACTGTCTTTTACCAGCTAAAATTGAAAAACTCATTTTAGTGGCTAGAACGGGTTCCAACCGGGTCCGGCAGTTGAGTTTCACATATGTGGAACCATGTAGAACCCTCTAGTTTTACGGTTCCAAACAAGGTAAGAGTGGTTGCGGGTAAGATTTGTAACTGGTCAACGGTCGGATCCAAAGAACCGAGCATGAAACTAGTTTTTTTATGCAAGTTTAATTATCAGCACTTAACCTCCATCAGGCCTAATCAATTCCAATTGAATATTTAATATGTGATTCTATTGGATTTATTCGATAAATTCTAATGAACTTTGTTCCCTTCGTTAGAGGCGCACAAAAGGGTTTTGTGCATTGAACCTAGAAATTGGTTTGTTCATGGTCGTGTTTGGTTACCCTTTAGGAATGTAATGAATCATTACTTTGTGTTGTTTGTTAGGAAGGAAAAAACGAAACAATGAAATGTAAAAATGGTTATGGTGGTGATGGTTCTCGGTGGCGGTTGTTGGCGGCGGCGGCAGCCGGTGGTTGGTGGCGCCACAGGTGGCCGGTGGTTTGTGGTGAAGGCAGTGCCGGTGGTTGGCGGCAACGACTGTGGTGACGGCAGTGCCTGTGGTGAAGGCAGTGCCGGTGATTGGTGGAGGCCAGTGGTTGGAACAGTGCCGCGAGTGGTCGGTAGTAGGCGGGGCAACGGGTGGTCGGTGATTGGTGGCGGTGGTAGCCGGTGGTTGGCGGTGGCGGTGGCCGGTGGGTGGCGGCGGCGGCAGTGGCCGGTGATGATCATTCTTGGTGGCAAGTGGTGGTTGTTGTGGTGGGTGAGGGGAAGGAGTTGATAACTAATTATGGAAGAAGAAAATGAATAGAAAAAAAGGGGGGTTGGATGAAATCACTACTAGAAAATAAACCTAATGTAACTTTTCAAAAGTAACTTTTTTTAAATAAGTTGCATTTAACTCTAATGCAACTTTGTTAAACACAAAGGTTGCATTTGAATATTTAATGCAACGTTTTTCATAAAAGGTTGCAAAAAAATATACAATTTGCAACTTTTTTATTAAAAAGTTGCAAATTGTAGTAAAGATTGCAACATTTTTCTTAGAAGGTTGCAAATTGTATTTATATATGTAACTTTTGACATGGTTGCATTATGAAAGTGATATATATGCAACTCTTTTTGAAAATGGTACGTTAAAATTAAGTTACATAGGAAACTTATTTTAAAAGGTTGTGATGGATGGTTGGTTTACACTTGCTAATGATATCTAATTATCTATGATACCTTGCATGACCCTAACGACATGTCATCAGGTTGCATTCTTAATAGTTAAATGCCACTATTAATTTAATAGGATGCATATTCTTAAACCTACACAGAGTTCTATATATACTAATTAACGTAAACCTACACAAATTTTTCACGAGAAACAATGTTAGGTTGAGGAATTCAACGAGTATTGAAAAAAATATATTGTCAAGTTTTGATTTGTAGATATTAAAAAACTTGTATTAGTTATTTGATTTTAAACAAAATTTGTTATGATTAATAAACTAACATCAAACTTGAAAAAAGAAGGTTAAGAACAACTTTTCAAAATGTTCAAACTAATATTAGAAACTCATCGATCAATGACCCAGGGGCGGAACCATGCCTAAGGGTATAGGGTCAAGTGACCCTATTGATTTTTGAACCGGTAGTATAACTTATAATATTTAATTTTTTAGTTAACTTATAGTTTTTCAGAAGGTAAACCCATTAGTATTTTTGGGTTCACATTGTAACTTAGGTATGCTGCTGGGTCACTGGTAAATGCGTGTGAATGGAAGTAGAGGGCGGGAGTTTGATTCTTGTAGACTATAAATCTGCAATTTTTTTTACTTTCTAATTAGTAAAATTACTAAATTACCCCTGCACTTATAACACAAACTAAAACCCTAACCCCAATTACAACTCCCACCATCGCATTCAACCAAGCCCCTGCCCTGCCCCATCTTGCTCGACTGGTCACCCCTTCCCTGTCCCCCATCGTTGGCTGCTGAGGTGCGCCGGCCACCTGCGGCCTCCTTCCCTTACTGCGCCTATTGCCTGCACCATCGATTTTGTTGTCACTTGTGAGGTTTTGGTGTTTTCTAAGGACTAAGAATCTAAGTTCAATCTTAAAAGGTTAGTTTTCTAAATTGTTTATTCAAAGATCAAACCTTTTTTATATTTTCATTGTTGTTGTTGACTTATTAAAACCCTATTTAGCTGTATATAAGTTGCTTTTAAGATGTTTTACTGCTTTCATGTGCAGTGTAATGCAGCACTACTGGTTAGTAGTCATACATATATTGTGGGTTCATTGTGGAAATTGTTGAATGAAGTTGTGGTTTCATAGTTATAACAGAGAAAGAAGCCTAATATTTTAAATGGGTATGTTAAATTCACTAGTTTTGTTATGACTTGTGCGGTTTTGGTGTTTTCTAAGGACTAAGAATCTAAGTTCAATCTTGAAAGGTTAGTTTTCTAAATTGTTTATTCAAAGTTCAAACCTTTTTGATGTTTTCATTGTTGTTAATGGTGTTGCAAAAAAAATTTTAGAATAAATATTGAATTTTGGTATGTTAGTTATTAGTTCTGAAGGATATGTTGCTGTAAGCTATATTAGCTACAACTAGATGTAGGATTCGTAAAAGGCATAGGAAACAATAGGATTTCACTTGAACCAAAATAGAAAAGATTAATGATAATGGCTAACAAGACCAAATTGATTAAACAAATTAACCAATGATGCAATCTAGCTTTCATTTACTTTTAGATTCTCCTGTGTTGTTTAAGTCCGAATTGAAGCCACTAAGATTTAATTTCCTCAACATATATGGGATTGCTCAAGTCAATAGTTCAAACTTATAGAAATAGTTCAAGTAATATAGTTTATGTATGTGGTTAATAGGCCTTCCTAAATTAGATAACTGATTTAAGTTGTCATGGGTTGCTTATTCAATTCAAGTTTGTAAAACTATAGTTATTAAATAGTATAGATACATGCTATGCGATTGTGATTTATTTTGACATGTTTCTTATATCGACTATGTTGTTTTTCTGATTTGTTAAACGTAATCAATATTGAACCATTTATAAGTACTTTTTTTATAAAATTTTAGTCTTTTATCTAGAGCATAAGTCAAACTAACCCATTCATTCTAAGAAGAAACTGAAATAAGTATTTTACAAGTTAACTTTTAGTTTGAAATCAATACCAACAAAAGTATTTGAATAATACTACAGACGTAGATGAAATCACTTAAAAAAAATAAAATCACTATTTGAATAAACCCGCAGATTGTTCATAGTTGATGGAATCTTCAATGATTTATTGGATTTAAGAAGATTGCTTGATAATAGTAATTAATAAAGGAGAGGAATTAGGTTTCTTTGGTGTTCTAAAAATGAGAATTTTTCACAATCTGGTGTTTTTTGTAAGTGTGGGGTAAACAGTTAAATGAGGTTTTAGTGTGGTTATCCCTAATACAAAGAACACATAGAGCCCTAGTGGTATAACTTCCATATTCATTAAAATTTATTTCATGTTCATCTAACTGATCTAATATAAAATTTTCACTGTTAGATTGTTTCTATCATATGTGTTAATTTCCTATCAATAGTCTTTTGGTGTAGGCATAATGTGAATGTTTGATATTTATAGACTATAGTAATGATTTTGAATGAAGCATCGGTGTTTAAACCTTATTGTTGCTATAAACTTTAGGATACTAGTGACATGGAGAATGTTAGAAACTGGATGTATTTACCTAGACGGTTACCTGAGTTTGAAGCCGGAGTTACAGAATTCCTTAATGCTTCATTTTCTAAGGCGGCAAAAGGATCTCAAATATGTTGTCCTTGCAAATATTGTATGAATCGTTATTGGCATCGAAGAGATGAAGTATTCGATCATTTAAAAGGATACGGATTTGTAGAAGACTACTATGTATGGGTTTTTCACGGGGAAACCTCCTCACAAACAAGATTGAATATCGACATAGATGATATTGAAGATGTTATGCATGATGATTTTGATGAATTATTGCATGATAGATTTAGGGATACCATAGATGAAACAAATACAATACAAGGATGTTTAAATGAATATGTCAAAAAATTCTATGAGCTGGTAGAAGATGGAAAGGAAGAGTTGTTCCCCTGGTGTAAAAGTTTTTCAAAGCTATCTTTCATCGTCAGACTTCTTCACTACAAGACCCTTCATGGGATTAGCAATGTGGCATTTGATGATCTTCTACGAATTCTACAAGAAATGATTCCAGAGGCCAAACTTCCAGCAAGTTTTACTCAAGCTAGAAAAATCATAAGAGATTTACTTATATTCATAATTTTTACTTGCTTGATGCATTTTAACCAAAATACATATCCTTAGAAGTTAGAACACATCCATTTAAACTTGTTTCTACTTCAACACCATAAATAACATGTCTTTATGAAAGTTATTAAGCCCAAGTATCATTACTCATCCATGGCTGTCATCATAAGTAACTTAGTGCATGAATATTATTGTTGTTTTAGTTACCGTATATAAACTGGTAAATATTGAATTTGACAGGTCTAATGGCAAACAAAACACAGTTGAATGATTATGAAAAACTTAAACGATTAAGGGTTCAAGAAAACCAAGCAAGACTTCAAGATTTGGGAGTTAAAAACATTGCAAAGTCTTTGACAAGCTTGGTAGAAAGTAAAAAAACAAAGAAAAAGAAGCTGAACCCAACATTTTCCAATGCGAGAGATGTAGAGTACATTCCTGAAATGGGTGATGATAGTGGTGAAGATTATACAGAGGTTGCTACAAGTGTTGAACTAGCTAGAAAGGTAATAAGATTATCTAAATTTTCTCTATATATTTATGTTCTAACGAAAATAATATTTTTGTAGCAGCAATATCGTCCACGATATATTTCAACAATGTCTATGAATAAAATTGCTAATTTGACAAAGCAACGTCGAGTGATCGCGCCAATGATCTCGGATTCAAATACAGTAAGAGAGAACCATTCAAAAGCAACACTTACCATGGGTGACTTAATTTCAAGTAATAAAGAGACAAGACAAAGGGAGGTATTCAAACAAAATTTGGTGAAGCCTACTTTTATTAAACATAGATCAAAGAAAAGTTTGGTTCTTGTTGATGAGGATGATAATGAGGATGATGACGGTGATGATGAAATATTTCAAGGTATCATTTTTATGATCTTAAAGTCCATTTAATTATTACGTAATAACAAGTCAGTCATACAACTTGTCATACTAATTTACTCTAATATGCTTTTCGATGTTAATGAAGTAGATATGGAACCAACAGGTTTGGAGTATGATGGGAATAAAGGGTATATTGTGAGATCTCAAGGTACTTATGTTGTGTAACTTTCACATTTCATCCGGGCATGTTAATCTTAAATACTATTATGTTACACTAGTACTCATAAGAATCTGTAAGTATGTCTCCTACAAGTTGCAAATGTTATGTTTAAACTGTTAGTTTGTTATCAAATTTCTCATGATAAAAGAAAGGCAAGTTCTTTCATTATTACTTGTTTAACCAAATACAAAATAGCGGGTTACTCTAAATTATATTTGGTTCTTCACAGTTAGTTGATAATTAAATTAGCTGATTAGTTTACTTGACTTTCATGATAAAGGTTTTATATCTAACATGAAATTCCGTTGAGTATCCATTAGAATGGAAAAATGAATCATCTATCTAAGTTCTGCTTTATCAAAAAACATAATCAGAATAAGTATAGTATGCTTAACTAGTTGGTTTCTTTTTTTGATTTTATGTATCTGAAGGAATAGTGGATTTTGTGTAGGGTAGATAATATTTTAGTGAATACATACAAATGATATATCTAAGCTTAATTGAATGGTAACCTTGACCCCTTGCAGAACGATAACTGAAATTCGTTTTTACATGTATGAACTTTTGTCTTGTTTGAGATATTGTCTGGTAATAGAAATGGTTTTGGAATAATTGGTGCTGCAACTCATGTTAATAAATTTAAGTTTAGTTTATATAAAAGTTTGAAAATATGTAATGGTCATATAGTGTGATTATATGTTAAAAAAGCTTAGAAATGGGTTAAGCAGACCAATCATGATCTAGACATTTTAGTAGGGTTAAAGCAAACTAGTTCATTTTTCTGTTTTTGTTTATTTTGTAATTTATATTTATTTATGGTGTTGTATTTAACAATGACAAGGTTATGTTGACCAAGATGATGAAAATGAGGACATGGACTTTATTGCATCTGCAAGTAATGATGATGAGATAGAACGAGATGATAGCCATGATGATTTGGAAGACGAGGACGACACACTAGTTCAAGATCAATTACAACAACCCGAATTAGAAAAGGCAAAAGGTTAGCTTTAACTTCTTATATCATGTGTTTGGCTTGTTATTGATTATATATTCATTTATATACATATATATTAAATTTTGATGTATGCTTGAGTTTAGAATCTAAAACAAAAAAAAGAGGACCAACAATGCTGCATCTTGTGCACACTCGAAAAGTTGATAAGCGAGAGGTCATTATATGTAATGAATTTGGACAACGTGTGGGACCGGTAACAAAGGAGAAGGATGTAGTTAGACAATTCTCTCGATTTTTAGGTACGCTAGCTCGTAATCATAGTTATGCACCATTGATTCATACTTCATGGAAGAAGGTGCCACATAAAGACAAAATATGGGAGTATGTCTTGGTAAGGCTTTACATAGTTTTATTTCATTTATTTTTTATATTTTATTTTTAACTAAATTCTATCTTCATTTAAAGGAAAAATACGATGTACCCAATGCTGCTAAAAGTTGGGTTTTAAAGAGTATTGGACAGTCATATAAAGTCCACAAATGTAGGTTTAAGAAAAAATACTTTTATCAATATAAGGATAACAAAACAAGATGGAAGAACCAACCTAGAAACATTCCAGAAGATCATTTCTCACAGCTGTTGAGGTTATGGAACAATAAAGATGTGGAGGTAATTTTCTAGATAATTTATCTATTACTAGTATTTCTTATTTAAAGTTTTCTATTTGTTAAGTTGTTTATATTAATGTGTATTTTAGAAGCGTTGTTTGCATATAACCGCCACATCAATAGCCTTTATCCTAGTTGTTGCATGTTTGCTAGTTACCAACTTATATTGTTACTTAAATACTTTTTAACAATCAACTTGTATTGTGTATTGTTGCTTTACTGGTGGTTGTATTATTAAAATATTTTCTTATTCTCTTTTAAAGGAACAAATGAAGAATTACAAACCTTCAGAAGATGGAAGTATTTTGGTTGATCCTTTTACGATTGTAATGAACAAGGAGCGTGATGGCTACCTTCGACTTTATGGCAAAGGTGTTACTAAAACAATGATGAAAAAAATGAATGGTGGTGAGGAACCATACATGATTTCGGGGGGGTTTATGGAATCATTTACAGCGAGCCTTGATGTTGAAAAAACACAATTGCTTGAAATGAGAAAAGATATTGAAGAAGACCATCAAAGGAAAAAAGCTGAGATTGAAGCTATGCGAAAAGATTTTGATAATCAACAAGCAAACTTTGAAGCTACGATGCGAAATATAATGGAAAAGCTACCTGCCGGAGTACTTGAGGATCTTAGAGATGATTAGGAGGTTTTTGTTTCTTTTTATAATAGTAATTAACAACTTTATTTTGATTATGTTGTTATTTTAAGGTCGAACACATGTTGCATTACAATATATTATGTATGTATTTATTTCATTATTATGTTGATGCATTTGAGATGCTATTGCATACTAATAGAAATTGCATTACTTCAAACAATGAGTTATAGAGTTACATTTGTCTATAAAAAAATTGCTTTTGTTGAAATTAAAAAACTAAAAAGTGTTGCATTTGATATGGAACAAAGTTGCATTTTGGTCTAGCAAAGGTTGCATTTGAGTGTTAGAAAAGTTACATTTAAAGTAAAATTTAAGTTGCATTAGCATATAAAAAAGGTTGCATCTTGAAAAAGTTGCATTTGATTAGCAAATGCAACATTTTCAAAAAAAGTTGCATTATCTAATAAAAAAGTTGCATTAGGTCTAATGTAACTTCATCTAATGCAGCCCTTGATAAAAGATTACATTAGGCCTAATGCAACCTTTTCAAGGCCTAACGCAACATTTTACCTGAGTTGCATTAGTTTCATTTTATTGTAGTGAATGAATATGAGAGAATGAAATTAACTATTTAATGGTTTATTATATTAACTTTACCAACAAACATAAATTTTTTTCATTTACTCTAAATGGTTCATTCTATTGCGCCACTTATTACTGCGTAACAAACGCTATCTAAGTGTGGTTCAGGACTGCTTTGATTCATTCCAAAAAACGGTTTAAATGAAAAATATAATTAAAAACTAAATATGTTTTATATAAAAACCATAAAACTAAACTTTTATTAAGTTTTAAAGGTTTAAGAAAGAAAACAGGAAATCATTATATACTATACAAAATACAACTGGATGTACAGTAAAGTACAAGGATGTAAGCAGTGATGTACAACTTCTCAATACATATGTTGGATTCAGGCCCCTCAACAACATACACAAACACACACTCACGTATTTATGAGGGAGCAATTTTGAAGAAGAAAGACTCACTTTCATTCATTGAAAAATTTACATTAAATAGGAGAAAAACTAACCTAACCACTACTTTCTACGTAAACAGAATCAAAGGAAAATTACCCTACAAATTAGCTAAACAACCCATGATTCAAGACCCACCATCTTGACTTAGTAAACAATTATACACATGTGACTAAATACTAGCTAACACATAAACAAAACCGTAAACTCCATAAGTTACTGCTGACCCGTATTTGACTTGACACGTGTGACCCGTGTGACCCGTGAACTTAACCCGATTAACCCAACAACATATACATGTTTTAAAGTGAAATGTACAAGTGACCCTTACATCGTCTCTTGGCTTAGGGTTAGGGGAAATCCTGTAATTCCACAGAAAAGAGGATTAAATGGATGTCTTATGCGACATTAAGAGAAAGACGCGAAAGAGATAGATATCAGGTTGCTCGCCGCTTCACCATCTCCATTTACGGTGTAATCAGGAGAGCGGGGATGATGATTTGAAACTAAAGAATGATTCGACCGGTGATAATGTTTCGCATATCCGGCGACCTAATCTCCGATCTGCCTTCAGATCTGTTCCATGACCGACATCCTTGATCTCCGCCATAGAAAAGGAGATGACAGGTGGCTAGCGATGAGTGAGTGATCGAATAGAGAAGGAGAAATTCTATTTATAATATTTAACTTTGGTGGCGTAATGCTTCCTGCTTCATTAAATAACTGGAGATCAGATTTACTACTTGAATGGAGCAAAATAAACTTAAACACAGAGACTTCAACCGAGAAAAAAGGATTTAATATGAAAGCTCTGAAGATTTTTCGTAGAAATTTAAAAAAAGAAAAGGAAAAGTTTTCATGCAGCACGTACTAAAAAGCTACAGACCTACCCTATTGAAAAGTGGGTCTAGATTAATTATTTTCTTTAGTTTTACATTTGTTGCTATAATTTGTTTATTGATAAACAATTAAATCTTTTTTTGATAATTTATTTCAAGTTTATAAACAAAAATTGTTAGAAGGTTTATTAAAAGAAAGCTTGGAGCTGTTGGTTTGCGTTATTTAAGATGAAGAAATCACTCGGGTTTGAGCCTCACTCGATCTCCTATTTAAGATGGTCTTCTTTTATTTTATAAAATTAGGTTCTTTAATATTTTATGTTTCTTTTTACGAACTTTTCGTTCGTTTCATTCGTTTGCGTTGATTTTTGTTTATTTTTCCCATTGTTTAGATCGGGTTCTCACTACCGGTCCAAGTGGGAATTCTTCTAAGAAAGCCCCTTCTTCTAGTCTTTATCTTGAATCTTTCTTATTGTTTTTCCCTTTCATCTTGATATCAACTCTAACATTAACAAAGCATCGGGCGGGGAAGCTTTCAATATTATGATGAAAGAGACTATCGGAGAAGGTCCCACTCTGCCTGCGTCCGCTAGCTGATGACGTGTGTAACAACAAACGGGGGAGGAGGATCGACCCGTTCAGTAGAATTCCGAAGAAAGACTGTTGGCAGCAGGTGGAGACATTTCTTTGGTCCTTCAAAAAATAAAAAATATAAAATAAAAATAAATAAATAAAATAAGAAAAATAAAATATAAATAAAAATAAAGAAATAAAGAAAAATAAAATAAATGGGGGCAGGGTGTAGCTCGGCAGAGGGTTCGAGAATAGGGTAGGGTCCTGTTCTTAAGATTCAGATAAGAAAAGGTTCCAAACCTTTATTATGCACCTCCGTACAAGTGCTGCATACAACTTCCGGTCAGGATGATTGGGAACGATCAAACCAATTTGAACCGCTCACATCACAATAGTAGTAGCGTAAAGGCCGTAAGCGGGGGGGCGGACATAACATAAAGCTATTACTTTCACACCTCTCTCTCTTTTTAGATATCTATAGATAAAGAGAGAGATCCGCTGCGTGAGCAACCCGACTGTGCGTTACATGTGCTCTACAAGCTACACTCCATCTTTCTTCCCCCTTTTTCTTTTTATTTTGGAAGACGGGCGTTGCGTTTGGTTCGAAAGGCATGGTTTTCAGTATGTCTCCAGATAGGCCCCCACTAGTCCGGCTAGCTAGTGAGTGGTTCTTTCGGGCGGGAAGCAGGCCGGGCCCTACGGGCGGGCATCCCCCGCAACGCAAGCAGCATTGTTCGCCACCACCCGAGAAGCAAAAGATTCTAGATTCCAGGCTGAAAATACATGCATAGATAGTGAACGTTGTTATTTTTATTCAGTTTCGTTTGAGACCCACGGTAACACAGGTCCCACTGCGGACGATGACACCGCCGCGAAGCGCGGTATCATACTAGTTACATTCAAAGAACATAATTTTAGACACTAGAATTTAATAATGCATTTTTTATGTTATTCGACCTGAGTGTTTATTATGCACCAGAAGTGTTGTTGACGATGTGAATCGATGCATTATAAGGGAGTTTTTTGTCAAAAAAGGGCAAAAACATTATTGTTTCCAGATTCCACCTCTTCCTTGTGCATTCGTTGTTCAACTTCTATTTCATCTTTAAGACTTGCTTAATGTTTGTACACTATCTTGCTAAGTTTAAGTGATCATTTCAACAATTTCACATCTCTACAACTGTGAGAGTGAGTCTTGTTCTTCATATTTATAATACGCAACCACTTAGAGAAAATTAACATCTCGAAGCTACCGTAAAAGCTTGGATAGTTAGTAAATCATAGTATATAGCAGCTAGGATCGAAAATTGGGATTTATTTACTTTCCATCAAGCGAAAATGTCAAACCTTCCAAAATCATCACGAGTCATAGTGGATATAAAATTCATTCCATTCTAACTCCCACGCTTGCTACTTGTGTGCTACCCCTTTGTTGTTCAGCCATCTCATTTCATAAAGTATTATATAAATTAAGCTTTTGGTTCGTGCTTAGCTACAATAAAATCATACATTGTTTGAAAACTATGTTAGAAAGAACGTTATGTTAAATTTGGATCATCTTTGTACAAACCCAAATCGGAAGTTATATCGTCAATTGCAATTTGAACCCCGATAACATTTGAGAATGATTTAACAAGTAAAAATATTTTAAAAATGTTTTTCATACGCGGGGCCATTTTTTATACAAATCATCTTTTTCCAAAGTCTTTTACTTGTTACCATAAATATAATTCGTGAATTACTAAAGAAATAGTTGTTGGAAATTTATTGATAATAATAATATGTTTATTAATATTTAGTCAATAAAATTAATGTGTTGACTGTAATATCAATGCTCATAAGTTGGGATTGTCATTAGGAATTAATGGTGTTGGAAGTTGTCTAACATTGAAGGAAAGAAAAAATGTAAAAGTTTTATATTCTATAAGCTCTTGATTATATTGTTTCCTAAAGTATCACACTAATTGGATTCGCGATTCGCACCCTTAACTTGCACTCGCACACGTGCGCTCGACGTGGGCATGTGGGCGCTTTGATGGCGCACTTTTCGCTTCGCATAGCCGCTTGAGAGCCACCTTAGTATTTTTTAGGTTAGTTCGAGGGTCTGGTCAGGTGCGACTGACTTTGTCCATGTGCTTCGAAACAACTATGAGTCGTAACAGTTTCGGTCAACAAACTGATGATAGTTACTGACGAATTAAATGAGCAGTTACGATTTCAGATTAATGGCTAGCTGAGTGGCTGTTACGGTTCGAATTCCACTATAAATACCAAGGGTGGTAGAAAACTGCACCAACACAATTTGAAAACCTCGGAATTTGTTTTAACGGCCCTGTGTTTAACAAGATTCTCAGTTTTTAACATTTCTGTTTTTCTATTTCTGTAAATTTACAATTGTAAAGAACATTATAATTGTTAATTTATATTTTTTTGTATTTTGTATATTAATACATTTTTTTACTTTAACTTTTATGTGAACGGTCTCGATAATAGTGGGGTAATGAACCCTTCAAATTTTATAGTTGAGGTTTTGAAAACCTTAGAAAAAGCTGAGTGATATGATGAATGGTTTTCCAACCAACATCCGAAAACAGTATAGCTCAAACACGTTATCATAAATGATTGGGAAATATTTTTAACTTATCTTTTTGTTGTATAGTACTTTTAAACATTTTAAAATTGAATTCTGTCAAGTATGTGCGTTCTAATTTGAATCTAAACAAATGAAATTCTTATCCTTACATAGTTTTCTATATTATCTTTTTCTACTTTGTTTAAAAAGTAAAAACTTCACCTAACATATTTCTAAAAGAGAATTTCAAATTATTTACCATTTCAATGGTGAGCTCATCTCTTACAATCAAATTGAAAATATGTGCAGTGCAACGATTATGGAGAAACCATTGTGCAATGCAACGATTATGGAGAAACCATTGTTGGAAATCGGTTATATTTTTATTTTAATTTTTCAATCAGATTTGTATTTTTTTAGGCGTTATATATCAAACGATACTGAAACTATTTTATTCAATTTAAAAATCCATACTCTGGTTTAACTGTTTCATTCTCTTCGTTTGGATATACAAGACATAAGGTCTGTTTGGTATTAGATAATAGAATGGACGAATAAATGAGAGAATGAAATTGATAAGAGTATTAAATTAATCATTAAATTCCATTATACTGTTTGTTTACTCTAATAAATGAATCATTAATTTATTTTGTTTGTTAGGTATGAAAAATCGAAGAAATGAAATAAAAAGTAGTTATGGTGGTGATGGCGGGTGGTGGTGGCGGCCGGTGGTGGTTTCCATCGATTGTGGTTTCCAGCAGCGGTGGTGGCTAAAATGGGGGTGGCCGGTGGTGATTTCTGGCGGTGGTGGTGGCCGGCGATGGTGGTGGCCGGCGGTGGTTTAAGGCGGCGGTGGTGGCCGGCGGTGGTTTCCGGCGGAGGTGGTGGCCGGCGGTGGTTTCCGGCGGCGGTGGTGGTGTGCGGCGATGGTGGTGGGCGGCGGTGGTGGTGGGCGGCGATGGTGGTGGCCGGTGATGGTTTCAGGCGGCGGTGGTGGCCGGTGATGGTGGTGGCCGGTGGTGGGTTCCGGCCTTGGCGATGGCCGGTCGATGGTGGTGGTTTTCGACGACGGTGTTGGCCAGCGATGGTGGTGGCCAATGGTGGTTTCCAGCGGCGGTGGTGGCGGGCGATGGTGGTAGCCGGTGGTGGTGGCGGGCGATGGTGGCAGTGGCGGAGCTTGAAGAAAAGTATAGGAACGCGGGGGTTGGATGTCACAGCCATAGGACCAATAGTTTTTTTTTTTTTTTTTTTTTTTTTGGTATTGTTACGTTTGAGGTTATATTTTCGGGTAATCGGGTCGGCGATTTGGTTTGGGTCAGATCAAACATTAAAAACTAAAAATATCTAATATATATTTTTCATTCAAAGGACCAGTCTTACATATAATATTCTAAATGATATTTAATGATAAAGCTAGAGAAAGACGAGTACCTTAAAAAAGAATTACAATTCAGCTCGACGACCTTTAAGATCATTGAAATAGTTTTCCCCTTTCCCATGATGTATCAATCTAAATGCAACATAAAATCAATAATTAGTCATACATTCAATTGTCTAAAACCTCTAAAATCAAACTTTAATCATTCTTAAACCCCTAAAAACCCAATTCAAAACCCTAGATGGTTACATACTTACATTCAATCAATTTATAAGTTATAACAAAACTTAAACAATTAGTCATACATTCAATTATCTAAACCCCTAAAATCAAACTTTAATCATTCAAACTTTAATCATTCATAAACCCCTAACACCTCAATTCAAAACCCTAGATGGTTACATTCAATCAATTTATAAGTTATAACAAAACTTAAACAATTAAAACTTACATTCAATCAATTTATGATGACTCTATGACTGAAGATTGAAGATTGAAGATTGAAGAGGAGTAGAGGACAAGAGGTTCCGGACTTCCGGGTTCGATGTTACCGATTGATAAGTCGCGACCAGCAGCAGCAGGAACCGGCAGTAGCGTGCGGCGCGCCCCAGCGGCCAGCAGCAGCAACCGAAGCAGGCAAGCAGCAGTAGCAACCAGCGCAGCAGGCTAGCAGCAGTAGCAAGCGAAGTAGCGAACAACAGCAGCGGTCGATTGTTGTTGTTTTTTTTGGTTCATTTGTTGGACCTAATCACTAATGTATCATGTGTGTTAGGCTTTTGCCAATTGTATCCATAAGCCCATTTTTAAATAAATTAAGCCCAATTAGTTAAATGTATATAAAGTTTTCTTATTATTTTTTATAATTTTAATAGATGTAAATTTTTATATTTTTATAGCATTGGTATATTTTTTTAACATGTGTATATTTTGTTAGGGGGGCAAATATAATATATATATTTTTTAAGAGGGGGCGAATTTACTATATAAATTTTTTTTATACATACGAACCGGAAAATTAACACTACTGACGAAAAAAGGAGGGGGGCGGTCCCCCCCCCCCCCCCCCCGCCCCCCTTCCATACTTCGCCCCTGGATGGTGGTGGCCGGCGACGGTTAGTGGCGGTGGTGCCCGGTGGGTGGCGTTGGCGGCGGTGATGGTCTATAGCAGTGGGTGGCGTTGGTGACTAATGATGAAAGAAGGGATAGAATGAAAAAAAAAAGAAGGCTGGATGGATGGAATGAATTTGAGGGAATGAAATCAACTATGTAATGGTTCATTCCATTACCTTCACCATCCAAACATGTCTTTATTCATTCACCCTTAATGGTTCATTCCATTCCGTCCCTCATTCTTGCGTATCAAACGCTACCCTATACGTGAGAGCCACAACTTATATGGATTTAGATTTGTACATTTTGATCTCAACAGTGTTTGTCATGTAACCGAGTGAAGTTCATGTAATCTCTAGTAAAGTTGTTTCCAATGTCGAATCCACTTAGTTCATTAAAAGATTTGAGGATGCGTTTTTCCATTCTTTTTGCTGTTGCATCTAATTAGACGAAACCTTGTGGCTTGTGATGTTTTTCCACTGAGTGATAAATTATTTTAGGCTCAATAATCAATGGCTAATGAGTGTTACAAAAAAAGAAGAGAATAACTAAATATGAAATCTGGTGGACAAATCATTACCATTCGTATTGATTAGTTGTAATTTATACAAGAGGATTAGTTGTCGTTTGTTTAATTTAAATAACCACTCCAACAGATTAAATCGTAAAAATGCATGATAAGTGTAGTGGGCTTTAGAGACAGTGAATTATTCCTCTATATAATTGCAAACAGTTAGCTACGGTATTGATTTTTATGCATGAAGTACAAGTTGTTATTGCATGTACAACATTTAAAGTAAGCTGCACAACTAATAGATGCATCATTTCTAGCTTCTAAACAGGTGTAATGAATGGCACATGTTTTATTTTTGGATCCTAACATAAAGACACCCCAAATTATATATCGGCACCCCTTTATACGTCTCGTATAGCACCATACGTGGCGTATAGGGGTCAAAGACACTAAAACGAGAAAATTTAAGCGGGCTATCAGATAGCTATATGCCTCATATAACCCTATACGACACATATAACGCTATACGACGGGTATAACAAATTTCGACACTAAGGGTTGTCAGAAGGGTTATACGCCCCGTATATGGCTATACGACCCCTCTATACGACGCGTATGGGGCTATACGACCCGCATAGAAATTTTGGGTGTTAATTTATAATTTTAAGGTGTCACAATATCCATAACCTTTATTTTTTTGTTCTCTCCAATGTTACTCGAAGAGGGGAGAGTGGGAGAGGTGGAGGAGAAAGCGAACGACGAGCGGTTGACAACAACTGTGGTGGTGCCGCTTTCTGTTGTCTTCCCCGTTCAATGTTTCCGATTTCACCCCCTTTGATCTTGCCGATTGCAACTCAATGGTTGATCTGGTGGTAGGTGATGAACTGATCCGGCAATGGTGGTGAAATTGGGTGGGGCATATTCTTGGATTTTAGTGGTTTCAACTGGAAAGATTCGATCAACAGGTTTGTTGCTATCATTTTCTAACAGTGAGACCTCAATAGCAAAACTCTTTTCAAAATTAAAGTAGGATAGATTATAACATTTGCTTGCTCTAATGTGACATATAGGCACGTACACTTAAACATCTTTTACTTTGTATTTGGTAACATATTCGGTTCATTTAAGTTAACCCGAATTGTTTTGAATATTGATGATACTAGAGGAGATATGAAAATGATAAATTCTTTTTGTTTATAGTAGAATGTTCAAAACTGCATTTTGTTTGTTTTGTTATTATTCAGGCATGTGTTTGATTTTAATTAGGCGATCTATCTAATTTGGTGCTAACAGAGTACTTGCACTTTAAATTTGAGTGTCAAGGATTTATGTTAATTGTAGCTGTTTCATGTTCTCGGATCATAACTGTAGAATTTCGACCAGCCGTCAAAGCATGAGTTTGTCATTAAGCTTAATCATAGTCTTTACTACTACAACTCCATTAAACTTTAGAAATCAAATTACAAAAAATGATTTCTTCGGTTGATGAAAATGGTTGCAACTATGGATAACATAGGATCAAATAAAGTTGCCATGCAAATGGTGTAAGTCTGATTTGCAACTAAAGATTAAAAGAGAGTTTTAAATGGTTGATTGAACAAGATTATTGCCAAAAGTGTTTAATAAAATTTGCTAATGTTCAACTCAAATATGCCTTCGAATATCAACAATTGAGATATATAGTAGTACCCATGCCAATGTAAAGAGACGAATGGCCATTGTGAATTGATATATTAGTTGTATTAGCAAATTAGTTTGATAAAATAAATAACATGAAACCCGCCGCAAAGCGCGGGTGCCTTTTTCTAGTTTAAATAGCTGTAGTTATAAAATAAGGAAATATTTCAAATAAAAAAGGTAATACATCTAAAAATGTAAGAAAAAATTTCAAGAATCAATCTTCATAATGAATGAATGAGATTAAATTAGAATAAAAAGATTTGGTAGATATGTATTTTAAGCATAACTACTTTTGTTAACTTTTTTATATCTTGCACTTTTTTTTAATTGTTCATAACTTTTAAATACGATATGAAATCTACTTGTCACTATGTTTTTAGTGTACTTTATTGTGTATTTTTGTTATTTATTCTGTATTCTGAACACTAATTTGTTTTTGTAAAATAATTAATTTTAAAAAACGCATAATGATAAATTTACATTGTTGTGTAATTAGAGTATGTAAAACACAATAATAAATTAACAAATCATTAATCTAATACATTAAAAAATTACAAAATAATAAAAAAATATTATAAAATGTAAAACACAATAATAAAATACCGTATTGTGTTTTTTGTTAATCATTGTGTTATCCTAGACATAATAAGTTTTGAAAACCACATCGGTGACATGTAATTGTAATAAACAATAATAAGATAACACTAAGTTTATATAATATATAAACTATTAATAATAAAAATAATGTAAAATGAATTAAATTGTAAAACATAATAATGAATATATATAACTAATCACAATATGAACTAACATATTAGGTATTTGAACTAGCATATTTTTCAAATTAACCAAAATGTCATAGAAAAATACATGTCAAGCTCAAATCCTTCTTAAGGTTTAGATTAATTTTTTTTACTATAACCTTACCCATACAATAAATAGCATCTTATTAGAATAATATTTCGAATCATGACACTTATTTTATTTCAAACAAGAAAATACAAACTATGAATTGAAATACAAACCTTGAATTAAAAGACAAACCACAAATTAAAAGAAAACTTGACCATTTAGAAGTCTTTAACACATCCGACTTGAGGTCTTATTCATCATCATCATTTTCATCTTCAAAAGAACGACCCAACATCTCCATAGTCTTTGAGACATGATGCTATGAAAAACCGAAACTTAAACACTCATAGCATTTATGAACAAAGACTTGATATTTTCTTTTAGTTCTACTCCAGGGTTTTTTAATGTATCATCATATTTATATAGTGTTTCAATCACGCGTGCCAGGTTGATCACACGCGTCTTGAGAGCCATAGGAATGTCTTTACATATAAGCAATTCTTGGTTTATATCTTTCCATGCATCTTCTACTTTTTGGTTGAACAAATCATAGACATACTCCTCTTCCACACCATGTTCCTTCATGTAGCATTCCACATTTGACTCAAGATGCTTTCTTTGCCGCTCATCCTATAGTTTTATTCATGATTATACCACTGATCTTATTATAGTTACTTTATATGAAGATCAAAGTTATATATACCTTGTGACCAACAATGTCATCCATAATCCTACTAATTAGAGATGCAGCTTTTACTAGAAGAGGAAAGCTAAGAGCCCATTTGAATGCCTCTTCATTGACTATATCACCCATGTCAATAAAACTTGATGTTGTAAGCATTTTGTAGCCACCTGTTATGAATGTTACTGAGTCATGCTCCTCCAATGTTGGTTCATGCCCCTCATTTAACCATTTTGCTTCAATCATGTAATATTTACTCAAGTCTTTTATCTGCTTAAAAGAAATGTCTTATTAATCACTTCAATTCTATCTTGATTACTAATAAGAGGCAGACCCAAGTGTTTCACTTAAAAGAAAATTTGTTAGTATATATGAACTAATCTCAATTGACCACCGATAAATTTTGTAACCGACCCCACATAAAATATTGACACCGACCTTAATGAAAATTTAAAATCGACCTCCAAGAAAACTTTAACACCGGGACCTAATATATCCCTAACTTTTTTAAAAATTAAGCTATTTATGTCATTAATTTTTTTTTAACTCAATTATCTAAATACCAAATAACTAATTAAGAAAATTATGTTTATTACTGCAAGAGTTTGAGAAACGTTTTAACGAAGTAGCATCCAACTTACTTATTTGATAATGAGAATTTGAGTGATAATTTTATTTATTTATGAAAAGTACTTGCTTAGGAATGTTTTTCTAAATAATGTAATAACTAGATATCATAAAAAATAAACCTCGTAATGAGCAATTACAAGAATATTGTATTTTCATTATTATACGGTTTTATACCAATATAATTGACATACTTTTATCATATATTTGAGATATAATTTAATAATTTTATTATGTTACTCGACCCAATCCGGAACAAATTGAAAATGTTTAACATTTAGCAATACAAAATTCCCCCTAAAAATTTCCAAAGCCCATGAAAAACATATCTGAATCCACAACCCATTACTGTAAAAATAATGTTATAAACATAAAGAAACTTAAACTAACCGATTCTTTGGCATAGTAAACTTGATATGCTTTTCCTTCAGATGCCATGATATCCTCTATTTCACTGTAACAATCTAAGATTATTTTGTATGTCAGCTTCATGTAATCCGGAAGTGCATCGATGCAAGCAATTGACCACCTACAGTTAATGTATATGTACATGGTAACTTTCAATTACTAATTTGATTTTAAGAGTAGGATTAAGTTATTTATCATTGAATGCATGCTGATGTATAGTAGATATGTGTGCAAATACCTTTGAATTGCTTCGCTGAAAATCTCAAGTTCTTCGTAAGTACCATAGTTATCATAAGTATCATCTAGAATCGTTGCAATTTTTATCATTTTTGTTAAAAATATTCTTGAACGAGAATATTGAGGCTCAAAGTAGACACCTAATATCCAGAAATAGGATTCAACCAATCTGTCCCTTACATAATGTAAATTCTTAGGAGGGTCAAAAGCTTTCCACCACCTAAAATATATAATTTAAACATAAAACACCATAAAATTAAACCTAATTTCAAATCTATATTAATAACTAGAATGAATGAATGAGTAAATTAGCAAACTTTGAAAGTTGGCTGAGCTCTTTTTTGTGCAAGGATTGAAGCCTGTTGACGCGAGTCTTAGCAAGGATTCATTATGTAAGTCTTGTTGTTCATAGAAAGGTATGTATTGCAGTGCGTCTAGCCTTGTTAACCTTTTTCGTATGGGTCGCTCTAGTGCTTCCTGTATGTGCCTTGAAAGAGAAAGACTACACTTCCATTGAAGGGGATCCTTTATTATTTTCTGAAGTTGATTTTTTGTAAAAACAATAGCATTATCTAGTACAACTTCGCCTCGCACTCGCATATAAGCTGCCTCATATAACTCCAATATGCCTTGAACATCACTAGTTAAAGATTCTTTAAAAGAGCCCTCATTGTCCTTATATTTATGGAAAATATCTGATTTCATACATATAAAAGTGTTAATTTCTTTTGCATTATATGAATAATAAATAGAACTTATACATACTAACCACATGAAACATAAAACCCTTGTTGTCGAAGTAGTCGAAACCACAAGAAATCACTACCGCCATTCCAATCATCACCATATAGAGTATAAATATGGTGCAATGCTTGCTCAATCTCTTCTTCAAATAAATAGGCTATACCGAGGCGTTGGATGTCATTTACTAGCTTCAACAAGTTAGAATGTTTGGACATATCATCCATTGCTCCCAATATTTCTTTCCTCACCTCATCTTTCAAGCTTTCTACTATTTGTTCCACCGTAGCTTGCTCTTCTTGCTTATATTTAGTCAAACATCACAAGTTACATCATATCAGAAGCATACTCACACATTTGAACCATTTGTATCTAATCTATTAGGGATAATTTCAATAAACTAATATAATCTCTAATAATGTTCTTTAATTCATTTTTAGTATATTATAGTTACTTATTTAAACGACATTTATAAGAGATATTAAAAACATACATAAGTTACAAGTCAACCATTAAGTATGTAGAATTGTAGATGGTACGTGGGTGACTTTTCGTTAACACAAAAGCATTCATAATGCGAAGCACCACACATTCGTATATTTATCGCTTTAAATAGAAATTGACATCAATATATTTTTTTAAGGCCAAATAAATAAGAATCATCAAAGTTATTAACCATTTTATAAATAAGAATCATCAAAGTCATCAAAGAAATATATATAATTGGCTTTCTACTATTTCTTTAGACACAATATTAATATAAATATATATATTTCTTAATTTATTATTAGTAATTAATGGGATATTAATAGAATAGAGAAGCGGGAAAATTATAGTGAGGTGAAATGTGGTGGTGTCATGTGTCCACCATAGTTACTATTTTATTAGAGTAAGAAGATAAGAGTAAATACCCATTGTTTGACCGCAAATAGTATATTCGATCTAACGCTTGGTATAATTAAACATCAGTAAATGCATTATCTCACGAACTACGTTTGATTTGATAAACACAATATTTCAAACAATGTTATTTATTGTTAATCAAGTTTTCTTGTGTTAAACTTTATAACTACAATTATACACGGGTTAAAAGTGGGTTTTGTTTAAACTCAATTCTAAATTATGTATACCTTTCAATTAATTACCCTCTAAAAAAGTTGTTTTTTTAAATTACAATATATTTTTATTACAAGAAGTTCTATATCATATAAGTTCAACTATGGAGGAAAAAACAAGCCATAGTTATTAAAACTTATACCTCATTATAGAAGAGAAACTGATCACCCCAAAGACTCGGATGAAAGTTTGCTATGTGGTGAATTGCTTCCTTTTGTTTACCTTCCATGTTTTAAGGTAGATAAATAGTTTTTTCTATTAATGATCATCCACTATTGCAAGGTATTTAAAGAGGGGATATTAGGTAGAGAGTAACCGTATTGCATATCTAATAAAACACTATATTAGCCATTTGCATGCTTCACATGTTTTTTAATGTGGCATTTCATCGTAGTACACTTGAAAAGAACTTTAAAAGAATAAAATTTCATTTATAATTCAGCTGGCTTTTTAGAAACCACATACTCACTCTCACACACACACATACACTCTAATATATACAATATATATATATATATATATATATATATATATATATATATAGGGTTGGGTTTAAATAAAAAAGCAAAAGCAATTGTGTAAACTAATAAATCAAATCTCCATATTTGATTTATAAAGATTAATAACTCATATTTGTTTGATTTTCTCTACATGTGTTCCATTAAAAATACAACTTTCTATTATTTTATTCAAAAAAATATGAGCCATTGATATTGATAAATCAAAGGTCGAGATTATTTTTATTGTTTTACACAATTTCTTTTCATTAAATAGGGAAGAAAACGAATGTTAACTATCATTTATTGCGATAATCATGTTAACTTTATCAAAATAAAGCAAAATCATAAATTGTTTTTGAAATATTATCGTTATACATATATGATATTATGTTATTTTATGTATATGCGTAAATTCTCAAGTGGAAAAAAGTTATGAGAGGTGCAAATTACATTTACACCTCTAAATATTTTTTAGTTAACTTACACTTATGAAATCTTTTTTACACTTATAAATTTATACATATACATAAAAAAACATAACGTTATATATGTGTTATAATGTTATTTCAACAAAAAAAATAATGATTTTGATTTGATTTTGATTAAGTTAACATGGTTATCACAATAAAAGAGTGTTAACATTCGTTCCGCACCCTATATAATTATACATATATATATATATATATATATATATATATATATAAATAGGGGTCGGTTACTATACAAAGTGTAATTTTCGTGCAAAGCGTACGAAGTCACAAGAGGGTGACACGTGTTTTTTAGTGGAGGGGTAGTTTCTTCCGCGCTAAATTACGCATAAAAGTTACATAATTACGCAAGTTATATTTATAATTACGCAAGTTATATCTATTATTACATAAAGAAAAAACTACTCAGTTATAAAAAATAATCACGCAAGTTATATTGATAATTACGCAAGTTATACGATAATTACGTAAATTATGTTGATAATTACGCAGTGAATAATCACGCAAGTTATACGCACAACACATAGACTTTTTCTTAAAAAATGTTGTTTAAAAAAAGTATATCAATACTATACTCATATTAAATAGGATAAAATGCTTGTTTTTATGGTTTATTTTTTTAAAAAAATAATACCATATGAAAATGTTATATGTGTTTAAAAAAACGAAAGAAAGTTTAAAAAAAAAGTCAACAATTGTAGGTTATTACCATTTCTACCCCTACAAGAAAATTGCTTGCGTGATTATTCCATCTTAAATCTGAATCGCTTATCTTTTAGATCGATGGTACTTGTTGCTTCATGCCCTTCGCATGAAACAACACTTTGTACCGTAAACTTTCCCCGTAAATACATACATACATACATACATACATACATACATACATACATACATACATACATACATACATAGGGGAGAGATCAAATGAAAACCATGTTTATAACTAAAAACCGTGAAAACCAAGGGTTACATATATGTAACTACGTGTTGCAAAGTGTACAAGTAAGAGATACATACATGTATGGGTTATGTATATGTAAATACGTGCTACCAAGTGTAGAACTAAGAGTTACGCGCATATACCTCCTACAAGTTACGTATATGTAAGTCTTTCGTCATTATCGACGTTTTTTGGAGTTTATATTAAAAAACATATAATATCCTTGAAATATAAGATTGAAGTTTACTCCAATATACTTTAAACAATTTAAAAGTTAAACTAATTATAAATTATGTAATTGGGTAGTGGTGGTTTTTGCGGTTTTTAATTATAAACATAGTTTTCATTTGATCCCTCCCATATATATATATGTATATATATATATATATGCATATATATATATGTATATATATATATATATATATATTGGAGATGGATCAAATTAAAACCATATTCTTAAGAGAAAAATCAAGAAAACTATACTTAACCAATCAGATTATTTATAATTATTTTTATTTTCTTTTTATTTAAAGGATATTTTAGTAAAAATCAACTCCACTATTTTTATTTAATTTAAATTACATGATTTCTCTTTCTCTCTCTTCGTTTATCCTCCTTATTCTCTAATCTAAAAATGCTAAAACTAACCTCATTAAACATGCTACTCACACATATGAAGATGATGAATCAAGATGAAGATGATAATTAGAGATGAAGATGACAATGATTAAGTTCATGTTATGCGCAACCATTTTACTACAAATAGATGCTAAACTCTAAACCATCAAGGAATACAAATTTGATTAGAGTAATTCACTTCTATAGATGAAAAACATCAAGCTCAAAAGCCTGATCGTGGTGACAAAAAGATTAATATCCATTGATAACTCGAATCACTGGAATTTTGGAAGGAGGAATAATTCGATCTTAAAGAATTATTGTTTATAACTCCATTGCCATCTCAAGAAATCAACTTTGAAGAATTATTGTTTACATTTCCATTGATCAATAAGAACAACCTAATCTTCTTATGTTTTTTCTTGAGTTGATACTTTATAACCATAATTACATATACGTAACTTGGATTTGAGTTATGTATATGTAATTGGGTCTCTTCCTCAAACTTAAGTTGACCATAACTTGAGTTGCGTATATGTAAGTAGGTCATTTGGTTCTTCTTACTATAATTTAAGTTGCTTATAACCTCAGTTACATCTATGTTTACATATACGTAAGCATGTGGGTTCAAAAGATGACACTATGTATCACGTTTACATATACGTAACCAAGAGAATTTATGTATCTTTTATATATAAGTTCCCAATTCTTCTTCTCCATCTTTTCACTCTTAGTGTTTTTTCTTGTTACATAAACATAAACGATGCATTTACATACTCATAAACTTGTGCTTACATATATGTAAGCATCTAGGCTCAAAAAAATTTTAGTATATTTTTACATATGAGTTCTCAATTTCTTTTTCCCCGCTTTTCATTCACGGTTCTTTTTTTTTCTCAAATTATGCTTACGCATACATAAACAATGCATTTATATATGTATAAACTCATTCTTACATATACGTAAGCGTGCATGTTAAATATATGTAAACATATTTGACACATCACAAAGCATGAATCGATTATTATATGTACTTTTAGTCAAATTCTTCTTTAATATTTTCTTCTATTTAGTTTATTATAATTAGATAAGTAATGTTGAGAAAAAAACATAAACGAGATGAGATAGGAGAGATAATGCATATTTTTAGGAGATATTTCGTTATTGGCAAAATTTCATGTCAACCCACTTTTTGTATTCCTAAAATACCCTTAGAGGCTTTTAATTTAATTCTTAAAACCACATTTATTTACAATATTACCATTGCATGATCTCAACCATTTATTAAACTAATCAATGGTGGATTAATGGTTATCTTGGTTTTCTAGTATAAAATGATTTTCTCTTAAACCCTCCCCTATATGTGTGTATATATATGTGTATATATATCTATGTATTATAATAAAAGAAGGTTTTAGGTGGACACTTGGCATAATTCTAGAGCTCCTAATTTTAGTTTTCCTGCTTCTCTCTTCTATTAAATAAGTACATTAATTACAAATTATATTATTTATTTCTTTTTTATATTAAATATAGTTTTTTAATAAATTAAGAAAGAGTCTTTTTATAAATTTAAGTTCTAAAGAAACAACTTTGTTAAGATAAGAAATTTTTATAAAACATCAAACTTTTTAAAATAACATAAAATAGTTTAAAATCACCGTTTTTAAATAATAAAGTTATTATAAATCAAAATAATTAAAATTCAGAGTTATAATGAGTTTTTTTAGAAATGACACTTTTTAAAAAGGTTTGTTTTGGAACAAAATGCTTGGACTTTTTTTAAATTACAAAAAAAAAAATTTAATTAATTAAAATAATTACTTATAAATAATTTCAATCATAAGCCTATATCAAAATATCATTTTATAATTAATAAATTTTCGTTACTAGTTATTTGATATTTATTTATTCAACCCGTGTAATACATGTGATACTAACCTAGTATGTATATATGTAGGGGCTCTTTCGAATAAAAAAATTATTTGCCTAAAAAACATAAGAAACAATATGGGATTGACACATGACAAAATTTAAATAGAATAGAAGGGGTAATATTATCTTTAACAATCAGCAACATATAAACAGCAACAAAATTAGTTTCTTTTATTTTCTTCAATCTGTTACTAATCTCAATTGATTTTATTCATCTCTTCTTTAGGTTTTTGATTTCATTCAATTAAAACTCAATCCAATTTCAATATAAAATCAATTTCTTCTTCTAGCTCTGTGTATTCTAATGAAAAGTAAATCTAATTTTAATTTAAAATCAACTTATAACAAAGTTAGTTTAATATTACATTCATTTTTTTATTCGAAACCCACGCAAAACAACACAAAATTATGTTGTTTGACGCGAAGGAGCACAGGCTGTGCTTTTTGACGCGAAGCAGCACAGTTCTGTGCTGTTTGACGCGGAGCAGAACACAACTACGTTGTTTGACGCATGTTTTGACGAAATACAGCACAGACAATTCTATGTTATTTTACTGTAAACAACAAATAAATTTATGTTGTTTTATATAATCTTTTTACACTAAACAAAACAAAACATGATCTCTTACCGTAAAACAATATATAACCTAAAACAATATATAAGGTGTTTTCTTATAATGAAACAACACAGAATGCACCATCTTATCGTAAAACAATACAATTTTATAATAATGCCAAGTGAAGTTTTAACATTAGACAACATAAAACATTATGTTTTACCCTAAACCAGAAGTTAACATGTTTTTTAACCCTAAAACAACACATAAACAATATAATGTTTTTACCCTAAAACAATAAAATGTGTTGCTTTACCCTAAAACAACATATAATATTTTTGCTTAACGTTAAAGAACACAAAAGTGTTGTATTACGACAAAACATTACATAATGTGTTTTTTTTCATAAAACAGCACATTTTCGTAACAACGAGTTTTTTATTTAAAAAAATATTGCAATACTATACTCAAATTAAAGAGGATAAAATGCTTGATTTTATGGTGCAATTAATTTTAAAAAATAATATCATATAAAAAAGTTTCGAACGTTCAAATAAAGTGGGGGAATTTGAAAAAAATCAACAAAAGTGGCTTTCCTATACTACCCTTGGGACCACTTTTATGGCAAAAAATTGATATTAATCATTCATTAATGAAATAGATGGCTAAGATCTTTTCTTAGGATTTTTAGTCAAAAGCATTTTTTTATTTTAACCAACCCCTATATATATGTATATATATGTGTAGGGTAAGGTTCATTTATTAACTCTTGTTTATTACAATAAACCGTTAACCCTAATGTAGCAAACACTTAAACCACAATTATATATTGTAACTAACTTTTACACCATGTTACACTACGGATGGAACGATTTTTCCATTATTTTCAAAATTTCCCTCCATTTGTAAAAATATTTCACGTATTTTTTAAAATCTTCTTAATATTTTATATGAATTTTTAAAACAAATTACACCATTAAATATATTATTTAAATATCTTTAATTTGAGTATAGTCTTGCTATATTTTAAAAAAATTAACGTTTGTCGTGTAGCACTAGTTTTATCACTGTAAATCTAACTTACAATGGTGACTTGACTTGCTGTGAACTACTAGTTGGGTTAATGCTTATCGCATAAATAAGGGTTAACATTTGATGTCAAGTGTAAAAAAGTTACGAGAGTTGTATAAGTTACACTTACAAATCTAAATATTTGCCAAATGTAAGTAACTTACATCTATTATATCTTTTTTACACTTATGAATTTACATATATACATAAAAAATCATAATGTTATATATGTCTAATGATGTTATTCCAAAAAAATAATAATAATAATTTTGATTGATTTTGATAAACTTAACACGGTTATAGCAATAAAAGATGGTTAACATTTGTTCTGCACCCTATATATGTATATATATGTATATATGTATATATATATGTTGTGACGCCCCGAGATTTCCAGGTTAACACTTTCGTTTATTAATAATTTCATTTAAATAAATATTTTGTTATCAACCACCAAATGATGTTCTTAACTAATTATTTATAAAAAAAACTAATTACAAACTAAATAATTAAACAATTATAAAGCAATTAAGTTACATTATCTTAAACCAACAAACTCCCCACGGAACCCCCCTAGATTAAATACCAGGATCAATCTCCCGTAAACCATTCGGAATGATTCTTCTTCTCGTTATTAGATCGATGTGTCACAGTTCCGTACCCGATTATTATTTCTATAGCTATGGGCTTCGATTGGGTTTCGGGTGGTGCATCTTCTATGTGTGTTCGGGCGTGGTGGTTTCCAGGTTTAAATATGTAATCTGTCAAGTGCGTGTGTTTTGTTTGCAGTTGTGTGTATAGGGTAATTTATAATGGTGATGTGTATATGACTGTATGCATATATATGATTATGTATAATGTGCATGTGCTTGTTCTATTGTGTAATGCATATATATGATTGTATATATGATTAATCTAATGCTTAGGGGTTACTATTTTGTATGTAATGCATGCATTTGTTGCTGCTGTTGATCATCAATTTTGTGTGTGCTGTACGTAAGATATATATATATATATATATATACTACATGGGTGGTGTGTGGAATATATATATATTATATGCAAATGGATGGTGTGTGTGTAGTACATTATGTGCTATGCATGTGTGTGTTTATAAATAATATATGCATTGTATATGTAGGTGATTTATAAACATACATATGTTCATTATAAGTGTGTGTTAAAAAAAAAGAATAAAACTTATCATGTGGTGACTAAATTTAAATAAATAAATTATCATGCGTGTGTTACGTATGGGTTTTTTTTAATCAATAAGTCATATAATTAAAATGTGTGACGAATACCTTTACACATGGCTTGGTATGAGCGAGGATAATTGGGTTTTACACATTTGAAGTGAATTGGTATTTGAGTGTGTTTGCTTGTGAATGGGAAATCAATCGAAAGCCTGCATTGTAACCGAGTCGGGAACGTGAAACCGTACAGTTCAAGTATTAAAATTTAGTATTTAATATTTATTGGACATTAAATGTCAATCCAGGTTATTCGGAAACCTAAGCTTTTGTGTTGCATTTACTGAGTTGCTGTGCTAATTAAGTTGAGTTTACAGCCCCTTTCTGTTTTTACTATTTTGGGGAAAGAAACATGTTTTTTTTTTTAAATACTCTTTCGTTAGATCAATATTATTGTACTATCACGTGTTTACTAGTGTTGTACCAATTTAAATCCTCACTTTCAAACCATTAATTTATGTACTTTAGCAAGTTAATTCTGAGTAGATCTACTGGGTTTGACAAACCCCACCCGGGCTAGTCGCGCTAGCACGACTGCATGTCAAACGGGTGTTTAATTGATCTAATTTCTGTTGCTGTGGTCTAGTAACTGTTAGTCACATTTTTAAGTATTATTTTTCATAGTTATAAAGTATATTTTGATGCATATTTTGTAAATATTTCATGCATTTTCGGTTATTTTATACAACACTTGTTTTGGTGGAATGGAATCTGCTTTGGTTTGTTTCGGTTGATTTTGTAGGGTTATGGGCTCGTGAGAAGGATGAAAGATCTGGAGCAGCACGAAAAGTATTGTTGAATAAATGCTAGAGTAGGAAGCAATTTATACAACAGAAAATTCAAACGGCCGCGTGAAAATTCCTTCACAAATTCTACACGGCCGTTGAAGCTCGCTAGAAAAATTACTAAGATTTAGGAATTCTTGTTTTTGATAATTATCATCAGATTTTTCTGAATAAAATGATAAAAACTAAAATCCTAAAAAAGAGGATTTGAAAAATCAATGCAATATTATAAATACAATAGTAGATGATAATTAAAACAACAATCTTGAACAATCTTGGAGCATATTGGAGCATATTAGAAAATTAATCAAAAACAACAAGATCAAGAAGCAAAGAAGGGCTGTAGCAAATTAGTTTTTTTTGTTGGTGGAATTATTTCCATTGTCAAGATACTTAGTTCTTCGTGTTTGATTCATAAGTTTTTATTTGATTTTAGGTTTTGATTGATCTAGCCATGTCTGGCTAGAACAATTTTAGTTTCAACATTAGGGTTTAATTTTCTTTGATTTGGTTTGAACTTATGTGAAACATTTATGAGATGTTTTTATTTTTAATGGTTTGTTTGTTTGGTTCTTGCTCTTAAACCCGGATCTAATCTCGTATATATTAGATTGTTAAAAAAATTGGCCACTTTATTAATTTTTCTCATAAAATTCTTCAAGATTTGAAACCCTAATCAAGTTTTAGTTTTGATATAAGGAACAATTAACGGTTTTAGTTTATCTATGAATTCACCCTCGTTATAGGATCACACAATCTAGTTAAGCATACCGAATGACATGTGTGTTTAATTACAATTGATACTTCTATCGTTGCAACCCGCACGCTAAGATCCGAACGGCGTGAGCTTAGAGTAGCTGGTTGGCTCTAATCAACGAACTGCGCTTGATTAGACATTAGATAGAGTGGATATCCGAATGGCGTGATGTCTAGTGTCGATACAAACCATTAATTGAAAAGTATCATTGCACAGTAATCATTAATGACCGTAAGCCAAATCGAATCAAGAAATTACCTTAATGTTGGAATTCGTTTTCGTATTTGAATTTATTTCACAATTTAATTAACGTTTTTAGTAATTCCTTTTTTTCATAATTAAAAAAAATACAAAAAAATATCAATTTTTGTTTTTCTGGTAGAAGCTTAACACGGTCGAGTGGAATTTCCTTTACAGTTTTGACACGCCCGTGTCGGCCTACTGGAATTTTTCTAGTTTTTATAATTTACTTTAATTTTTAATTTTTAATTAAAACCCCCACCTTTATTAACCCAAATTCAATCAAAGTAACTGTGCTAAAACGTTTTTGGTATAAAATAATTGACACGTATCTCTGAGGACACGAACCCTACTTCCGCTCATACTATTCTTAATGTGTGTGACGGTAGGTTCACATTATAATTATTTTATTTGTTGGATTCGACACCCAATAAATTGGCGCCGTTGCCGGGGATACGACAATTCTAATCGTTTTATGCCAAGATCTTTTCGTACGGGTACAACACTCGAGATTGACTCGGAGATAGAGAAAACCTCAAAGAGGTTAAGGAAACAGGCAAAGCTCCGAAAGAAGTTAGCAAGCTCCTCAACATCTATTACTTCACATCTAGTCACCAACATTTAGCAAGACACACCCTTGTCAAGTGAATCTGAATCTGAAATCGAATCACCACATCATTCACAAATAACCACCACTCCACCACAATCACCTACCCATCAAGAATCAACCTCACCTGCACTAACCATGGCAGCTGAAGCCGAACAAACCCTTAGGGAGTAGGCAACCCATGATGTTACCCAACAACCTCTCTGCATAAACTACCCTGCTATGGTTAACTTTGAGCTGAAATTCTGCCTTATCCATTTGTTACCGCTCTTTCGGGGCCTTGAGAATGAAGACCCTCAAAAGTTTCTCAAGGAATTCCATGTTTTGTGTTCCAGGATGAAGCCATACAACGTTAGTGAAGATCAAATCAAGCAAAGGGCATTCCGCTTCGCTATGCAAGACTCAGCTAAAGAATGGTTATATTACCTACCACCGGGGTCGGTAAACACATGGAATGATCTTGCAAAATTATTCTTAGACAAGTACTTCCCGGAAGTCAAAGCCTCTATTCTACGCAAGGAAATCATCAGGATAAAACAAGCAAAAAGAGAAGCTTTGCACACCTATTGGGAAAGATTCAAGAAGCTATGTGCCCGACGCCCACAACATGGCATCTCGGAAAATCAACTACTTCAATACTTCTGTGACACCTTAATGAGCCGAGTTCTTGAGTTGAGTTGGTGTGTTAATTTGTTGTTTAAGTGTTTAAGATTAGTTTAGTTTTTGATATCAACTTCCCAAGAGTTAACTTGTTGGGTAATGTTTGATTAAGTTTTGATCTTAGTTTATTACATACTAGATTAAAACATCTATCAATCAAGTAACTAATCACATAATCTTATGATTTGATAACTAACACACATGGTTCAGTAATCACAAAGTTCACAAGAATTTATATACATGCACACGTAAAGGTTTTTTCATGCATGTATGCATGTTCACGTATCATATGCTTGTTCAATTAAGCACACAAAATTCATATAGAGTTAATCAATTAAAATCACCTTAATAATCTCAAATCTCTAAATAAGGTATATTAGTATATACTAATAATCTATAATAATTCTTAAAACGTTAGTTTACCTAACCTTGGTTTTAGGGTTGTCACATTCTCCCCCCATAAAAAGAATTTCGTCCCGAAATTCACTTGTTGTTACTATCGAATGATGTGGAGGGTTTGTCTTTGTGATTGCCTTTTTTGTTCAGTTTAACCTCAAATAAATGGGGATATCTTCTTTTGATTCCTTAAACTTTTCACCCTCTATCCATAATTGCCATCGGTTCTTCTACAAAATGAAGTTTCTTATCTACTTTAATTTCCTGTATTGGTACTTTTAATGTCTCGTCAGTTAGACATTTCTTCAAGTTGGATACATGGAAGGTGCTATTTTTACAATAATATGTTACTATATTCTGAGATAGTGTTATACCTATAATAGCATAATTATTTATATGCAACATATATCACATTAATACATTGTTAAAATTCTTATAAGTTAATAAAATATAACTTATTAAATATAACATGTATAACTCAAACATAATACATATAACATAATTGTATGACTAAAACTAAAACATAACACATATAATATAATACGTATAACTAAAAAGTTAAACATAACACATATAACATAGTACGTATAACTAAAAAATCAAACATAACAATATAACTAACTGAATATAGCATATATAACTCAAACATAAAACGTAAAAAAAAATAAGATCGAACACAGCGCATATAACTAAAAATAACACCTATAAAAATTAATAGTATGATAAGACAAAACTTGAAATCATGGCTATATGAAAATTAATAGCACCTAATAAAATACCATTTATATCGTGCTATTTGGGACATATGTTGTGCTACTTTGTACATATGTATTATGCTAATTATTTGAAAATACGTAAATATTTTGTGTTGTGTTTTAATGAATATATTTGATAAATATTAAACATATTAGTGTTAAAACTTTAATATATTAATCATATATGACTATCATTTAAAAAATAATACATAAATAAACGGTAGCGTGATTTTATGAATTTTCATAAACAACCTAATATGTATATGACAATTATACCACTAATAAGCAATTAATACATATGACACGTGGCGTAATCATATTGATTCCTATGGTTTTTAGGCTACATATTATTTGTATTTGATCCTCCTCCTATATATATATATATAGTTGTGTGTGAGTGAGAGAGTTATGGAATGAATTACAAAAAAGAAGAAATATTGGTTGCTAGTAGTAACCTTATTTTTTTTAATCAAATAACACGTCTAACTTTTCTCATTTTAGCCAAGTTAGATAAAAATTTTAAATAATAATTTCCGTATAAGGTATTTATTTTTTTATTGTATCATTATTTAAACACATGGTTCGAAAAATAATATTTTATTACGGTGAGAACACGACTTTGTAACAAATAAGAAAATATATTAAAAATATAAATATTCCTCTGCGAGGGATTTTTATTGTATCATTATTTAAACATATGGCTCCAAAAATAATTTTATATTATGGTGAGAACACGACTTTGTGACACATGCAAAAAAAATATTAAAAAAATATATATTTGCCTTTGAGGAAGAGAGATACGGAATAAAGTGCCCAAATAAGAAAAAAAATTAGTTTGCTAAAACTAACCTTATTTTTATCAAAAAAATAAATTAATAGTGGGTTCCTTAAATTTTATGAGTAAAGTTTTTAGATTATATATATTGGTTGTTAGTAGTTGTAAGTGGAGAAAAAAGAAAACGTTATTGTATCTGTAAATTTAATGAGACATTGTGATCGTGTGGTGAAAGTTCAATGTTTAAAGACTTTATTTCCATGTTTTACGTGTTAATATATGTGAAATAGAGTTACTTTTGAGATTATTTGGTGTTTGTAGGTTAAACGTAAAGAATACGAAGAAATTGGAAGAAACGGGATGAGAATTGGAGCTCGGGAGATGAAGATATGTAAAAGAGAAGTTTCAAGACAATGGTAACATAAAACGGGCATAACTTGAGCTAGGAAAAGAGTTACGGGACCCATGACCTATCAACGGAAAGGTATTGAAAAGTTACACATGAAAATCAACTTTGTGCAGGGGGTGGCGCCACCGACGCCTCCATAGGCGCCACCGAAGCCAATGGCGATAGTAAACCCGAATCTTTCCGACTGACGCCTAGACTGACGCTGGGCTCTGATTTTTGGTGGATTTTAACCTAATTTTAGAGGTTTTAAAAGGGGATTAACCCTAATACGAAAATAACCTTTTTAGCCACCAATCTTGGATGAAAAACAACCATCTTTCACCATTCCAAAGCTTTCCAACATCAAAATCATCCGGATTCACATGATCAACTACAATTGTGTCGAAGAATCGATGATGATGCAAGGCTAAATCAATTGTGATTCACTTCGGGGGACGGGTTTGTGCAAGTTTGGATTTTTCTTAGTTTGTAACCTAGATTTGAGATTGGATCTTGAACCTTTTAAGTTCTTGTGGATTCAATTTATGATTTGATTATTTAAATGATTTGATTATGTTTAAACCTAACTTTAGTTTCATATAACCTTGATGACCTTTAATCATTGGGTGATTGATTATTAGAATTAGGGTTTCATTATTCAAATTGGTAATTATGTGAATGAAGTCCTTTAAACTCTAATCCATAATTATCACTTAAATCATATCATGTGTAAGTCACCATTAATGACTTCTCACTAGGTTTCACGAAAGAAAAATTGTAACTTTGCCTAACCTGAATCCTGAAGTGGGTTGCTTTTTCTTCAAGATTGTTAAGAACCTAAACTTTTATTTCATTCATTTAAATATTTCTCAATTAAATCCATAAATCAATTTACTTTTTAATGTTTAATGTTTTTCGTTTAATCGTTACTAGCACTTTCCTGTGATTCCCTGTGGATTCGACATCCTTCTTACCCTTTACTATTAAGGGTGATTAAAGACTATTTTATTTATATTTTTGACCGACCACACGACATCGATTACATTGTTTATCACTTATAGATTTTTTAATACTTTTAAAGTAATTGTGACTGCAAAAGAGAAAAAATAATGATAAAAATATAAAAATTATTATTTAATTAAAAAGATGACATCCATACACACACGCATACACACATACATAGACCCATACATACACACGTACATACACACATACATACATACACACATACATACACACATACACACGTACATATACATACACACATACAAACGTACATATACATACACACATACACACACATGTACACGCACAAGTACACGCATGCGCACACGCACGCGCACACGCACGCGCACACGCGCGCGCACACGCACGCACGCACGCAGCACACACGTACGCAGCACACACGCACGCACATACATACACACATACATACACACAATACATACACACACATACATACATACATACATACATATATACATACCAAAATACATGCGCACATACATACGCACATACATACGCACATGCATACATACATACATACATACATACATACATACATACATACATACATACATACGTACATACATACATACACACATACATACATACATACATACATACATACATACATACATACATACATACATAAATACATAAATACATACCTAAGTACATACGCACATACATACGCACATACATAAGCACATACATACGCACATACATACGCACATACATATGCACATACATACGTACATACATACGCACATACACACCTAAATACATACGCACATACATACGCACGTACATACGCACATACATAGGCACATACATACGTGTCACACCCTCAAAATCCACGTGCGGAGTTTTACCGCGAGGCGTGTGAACAAACCAGGATCACAGTCACTAGTTACTCAGAACGACACTATATGCCACATTTAAAAATAAACCAATCAAAGTTTAGGCTTTAAAACCATGCGAAAGCGTTTTGTAAATAAGACAAACCCAAAGTAGGTAAATGTAAAATTTGGCAAAACACGCGCCAACCCATTATTGAAATCTCATAAATAAAGTTCAAATGTCATGACTTAAGATGAAGTCTTAGAATGCATGCTGGACCCGTGTTGTGCTCCTAAATGCAACCAGAATTAACGACTTGAGAATAGCATACTAAAAATGTCAACAAAATGGTCGGTGAGTTCAAGAGTTTGCATTTAACATAAACAATAATAATTTGCATAACATAAGAAGTGCATTGAAATAGATAGCTAGTCTATATTCATAAGTAATAACAATAGTGATTTCGCGATCGAAGCTGACTGTGTTACGTTTGTTGCCTCCCGTCACGACTTACCAGGTCGTAACGATGTTTGTGTTTAGGACAATATTGCACCCGTTTGACCTCGAGTCGCATAGGTGGGGCTTGTCAAACCCAGTAGTACTACCCAAGATTTCCCGCTAGTTACCATTATTAACGATCCGAAAGTGTGAGGACTTTCAAGGTATTATACACCATGTTAAAACATACACAACTTATGATAATAATATAGCGTTTGTGAACAAGTATGCAACCTCCCCCATAAGAGAGTTTATAAAATAGTGGGGCATGAACTCACCTAATGTGCAAGGATAATGACAAGAGAGAACTAATGATGGATGGAAAGACAACCCTTCAAAGGTTACCTAGAACACGCAAGTACATAAGTACGTGTGCACAGAAAACTTAACAACCCTAAGTGCTCCATAAACACATTGACCCAAGGCTTTGGAAAACAAGACTCATCTAACCTAGTTGACCCGTTTGACCCGTTGGTGACATATTAATTTAAATCTCGTTTAATCAAATGTATCAACTTATCATACATGATTATCAAACAAAGTATTCACGCATATCACATCATCAACCCAAGTTCAACCTAGATCATCATACAACTTATGCGAATCTCAAACAATCAACATGCTCAACACCATCATAAATATATCACAACTAATAATTCATTCATGAAGTCTAATCATGCACAACATACCATGTGAAGCCACTCACGACTTCACACCCTAAACCCTGCCAATCCTACTAAGTAGGGGCCTCAGATTCGCACGCGTGTATGACAATCATAATCATATAAATCAACAAGATTCATTCCAACTAACAAACACAATAATGATTAATTCCAATCCCAAACATGATTTCCTAATCACTAGCCATAATTCATCATCATGTATAATCACCAAGAACCAACAGTCTTTAAATGATCAATCAAGCAACCATACAACCCAAGTAACACATTCCACCACATTAGACATCATCCATAAGCATTCTAACATGACCCTTACAACATAAACATGCTCACATCATCATATCCAATGATCTTCAAAAATAAAGTTTCCCTTTTTAGAAGGTAACACCCAAAAGCAATCTAACATCCAATTCCTTCATAGTTTCATCAATTTTATACCTAATCAAGTCCATAACATTCATCCTAACATGATAATCATCACTAATTCATCAAAATTCCCAATCATCATGCATAAAAGTTTCCACTTATAGTAAGGTATGAACAAACCCTAGATTTCATGACTTTTCTTGCACAATTCATATAAACCAACATCCAAGCAATGTATCCAACATCATACAATCATCAAATCATTAATTCCAAGAACAAAAAGTTTCCTCTTAAGGCAATGTGTGAACAATGTGATCAAACCATGGAATTCTTGCATAATCAACATAATCTAACATTCATACAATCTAACCAACATCAAATTAACATCTAACAATCATCAATTTCACTTTTTCATCATCAATTTCGAATTAGGGTTCTTCAAGAACAAAAACCATGAAAAACTAATCAAAAGTAACCTTTAGATGTGCTTAGATGATGATTAACGCTTGAAAACAACTTGTAATACTTGAAACCAATTCAAATTCTACTTGTATGCTTGTTCTTGGATCAAAATCGAATGTTGAAGGGGTTTGGGATGGGTTTCGGCCGCAAGGGGGGAAATGGGGGCTAGGGTTGGGTTAAATTTGTTTAAATATGGTAACTTTTAATTTCAATCCAATTACAAAATAAACCCCATTGTTTATATTTTATAAAAACTAATCTTTTTAACACTTTTTAAAAGGTTTTAACTACAAAATATAAACATTACTAATCAACAATAATAATCATATACATTTACAACTAACGGCAAAACATATGAGATCATAGTTACATGTTGTCACGTTATCAAGTAAAATTCACAAACAGTAACTTAAAATGCATGAATCACATAACCACAACTAATAATCAACATTATTCATTAGGTTATCATTTGTTTACCATAGATAATTGTTATTAAGTCACCAACGTTCAACGACAACTAGTGTGTGCTCACGACACGTGTATGCAAGACCTAACGGAACTAACGGAGTTTGGTAACGGAAAATTACCAGATGTCACATTATCCCCATGTTGAAAGAATTTTCGTCCCGAAAATTGCATTACATGTTTGTGTTACATCACTAGTTTACTGCATTGGCATCACGAAATCGAGTGAGTTGTCACATCATCCCCATGTCGAAAGAAATTTCGTCCCGAAATTTAATCAGTACCTTCCCCGGCTGTGACCGTCATTTCGAACAGATGAGGATACTTGAGCTTCATCTGATCCTCGCGTTCCCATGTGAATTCCGGTCCACGTCTTGAGTTCCAACGAACCTTGACTATAGGTATTTTGCTTTGCTTAAGAGTTTTGACCTCACGGTCCATTACTTCAACAGGCTCCTCAACAAAGCGTAATTGCTCATCCACTTGTACTTCCTCGAGTGGTACAACCAAAGTCTCATTAGATAAGCACTTTTTCAGATTTGAGACGTGAAATGCGTTGTGAACGCCATTTAATGACTCAGGCAGGTCTAACCAATACGCCACTGGACCTATTCTTTCAAGAATCTCAAATGGTCCAACGTATCTCGGGTTAAGCTTGCCTCTTTTGCCAAATCGAATGACGCCTTTCCATGGTGAGACCTTCAACAACACTTTGTCATCAACCTGAAACTCCAAAGGTTTTCGTCGCTTGTCTGCATAGCTCTTTTGTCTGTCTCGCGCTGCAGCCATATGGTTCCTTATCTGCACAATCTTTTCGGTAGTCTCGTGCACCAATTCAGGGCCAGTGAGCTGACTATCACCAACTTCAGCCCAACAAACTGGTGATCTACACTTTCGGCCATACAACGCCTCAAATGGTGCTGCCTGAATACTAGTATGGTAACTATTGTTGTACGAGAATTCGACCAAAGGTAGATGAACTTCCCAATTATTTCCAAAATCAATTACGCAAGCACGTAACATGTCCTCCAAAGTTTGAATAGTACGCTCGCTTTGTCCATCAGTCTGCGGATGATATGCAGTACTCATATCCAACCGCGTTCCCAGAGATTTCTATAACGACTGCCAGAAATAAGACGTAAAACGAGCATCACGATCAGAAATAATCGAGATCGGCACACCATGTCTCGAAACTACCTCCTTCGGGTAAATTCTAGTTAACTTGTCCCTTTTGTCAGTCTCCTTGATCGCCAAGAAGTGAGCTGACTTAGTTAGTCGATCCACGATCACCCATATCGTGTCACAACCATTAGAAGTTCTGGGTAATTTAGTAATAAAGTCCATAGAGATTTGCTCCCACTTCCACAAAGGAAACTCAGGTTGTTGTAGTAACCCAGATGGCTTTTGATATTCCACTTTAACCTTGGAACAGGTTAGACACTTGCTCACATACGTTGCTACGTCTGCCTTCATATTAGGCCACCAATAGTGCGCTTTCAGGTCATGATACATTTTGTCAGAACCAGGGAGTATGGAATATTTAGACTTATGTGCTTCACCCATGACTAAATCTCTCAAATCTCCATACATGGGTACCCAAAGTCTATCCATGAAATACCAAATTCCATCAGATTTGACTTCCAACTGTTTGTCCATCCCACGTAAGGATTCTGAACCAATGTTTTCCGTTTTCAAAGCTTCTGTCTGAGCTTCCTTGATTTGTTCAGGCAAATGAGTGCTAATCGTAAGCTGCAAAGCACGCACTCGCCGGGGCTTAGCAGTCTCCTTCCTACTCAAAGCATCAGCGACTACATTCGCCTTACCCGGGTGATATCTGATAGCACAATCGTATTCGTTTAACAGTTCCACCCAGCGTCGCTGCCTCATGTTTAGCTCTTTCTGCTCAAAGATATGCTGAAGACTCTTGTGATCGGTGTAAATGGTGCATTTGGTACCATACAAGTAATGTCTCCAGATCTTCAAGGCAAAAATCACTGCACCTAACTCCAAATCATGAGTAGTATAGTTCTTTTCATGTACCTTCAGTTGTCTCGAGGCATAGGCTATTACCTTGCCACGTTGCATCAGGACACAACCAAGTCCTTGGATAGAAGCATCACAGTAAACCACAAAATCATCACTTCCTTCTGGTAATGCTAATATCGGCGCGCTAAAGAGTTTCTGTTTCAACAACTGAAAAGCGGCTTCTTGACTCTCACCCCATTTATACGTTGTTCCTTTATGGGTCAAGGCTGTGAGAGGTTGAGCGATTTTTGAAAATCCCTCGATGAAACGTCGATAGTACCCTGCCAGTCCAAGAAATTGCCTTATCTCACTAGGCGTCTTGGGTACCGACCAGTTTTTTATAGCCTCAATCTTTGTAGGATCCACATGTATTCCTTTCTTGTTAACAATGTGACCCAAGAATTGCACCTCACGAATCCAGAAATCACACTTAGAAAACTTGGCATACAATTGTTCCTTCTTAAGCAATTCCAAGATTAGACGTAGGTGCTCCTCATGCTCCTCTTTGGTCTTAGAATAGATCAATATGTCATCAATAAACATGATAACAAACTGATCGAGGTAGGGTTGCACACACGATTCATGAGATCCATGAATAGCGCTGGTGCATTAGTCAACCCAAAGGGCATGACCAAGAATTCCTAATGACCATAACGAGTACGGAATGCGGTTTTAGAGATGTCTTCCTCCCGAACTCTCAGTTGATGATAACCGGACCTCAAATCAATTTTTGAGTTATAGCTTGATCCCTGAAGTTGATCAAATAAGTCATCAATACGAGGCAAAGGGTATCGGTTCTTGACTGTGACCTTGTTCAACTCTCTGTAGTCAATGCACATTCGAAAAGTACCATCTTTCTTCTTAACAAAAAGTACAGGTGCTCCCCACGGTGATGAGCTCGGTCGAATAAATCCTTTATCCAATAGCTCCTGAAGTTGTGTAGATAGTTCCTGCAGTTCGTTTGGTGCTAACCGATAAGGTGCTCTCGCAATTGGAGCTGCTCCGGGAGTCAAATCGATCTGAAATTCAACCTGACGATGAGGTGGTAGTCCAGGCAGATCCACTGAAAGCACCTCTGGAAAGTCGCGAACTACCAGGATATTCTCTATCTTCTTCTCTTCTTGTTGTTTATTGGTCATAAGGGCTTATATGGCTAAGTAACCCTTGCGTAGCCACTTCTGCGCTTTCATAAAAGATATGATGCCTATCACTGCACCACTCTTCTCGCCCTTAATTGAGAGAATCTCTCCTTCCTTTAGAGGAATGCGAATAACCTTCTCATGGCATATGACTTCTGCCTGCTTCTCAGACAGCCAATCCATACCCACGACCACGTCAAAACTCCCAAGTGTAATAGGCATGAGATCGATATCAAAGGTATGACCAGCGAGTTTTATCTTACAACCCTTAAGGATATGCGTAACGGAGATTTGCTTACCATCAGCTAATTCTACGGTATACTTAGAGTCCAACGCAGAAGGCATATCACTTAGGAGACTACAGAATTTAGTAGAAATAAAACTCCTATCGGCTCCAGTATCAAACAGTACAGAAGCAAAACGACCATTAATAGGAAATTTACAGTAACCGTAGTATGATCGTTTAGAGCCTCACCTGATCCCATGACAAAAGGTCTCCCTTTTGCTCCACCATTGTCGCCACCATTATTGTCACCATTGCCCCCATTATTGTTATTACCACCATTTCCATTGCCATTACCATTTCTTTTTAATTGAGGGCAATTTCTCTTGTAATGCCCCTCTTTTCCACATTCAAAGCAACCCTTTGGCGTTTCATGGGGCCGCTGGGACTGTTGAGGCTGCTGGGGCTTCTTCATCAACTCCCCACGACAATCCTTTGCCGCGTGTCCAACCTTCCCACAACGCTGGCATCGAAAGCTATCACACTTGCCAGTGTGGTGATAGTTGCATCGGTTGCATTTGGGCTTTTCCCCGCATAACCATCGGGTCCTTGAGTTGGGGCAGACGATTGGTTGAAGTTGCGATTGTTATCAAACCTCCTTTGTTGCTGTTGTTGTTGAAGCTGTTGTTGCTGAGGTTGACTACTAGACGTCGATCCCTTGCTAGCATTACTTTCCCACTTGCGTTTATTGTCAGGCATGCTTGTCACAGCGCCCCGCTTAGGTAACTTCCCTTGCTCCACTGCTTGATCGGTGAGTTTATGAGCCAATCAAATGACCTGTTGAATAGTAGGGAGATTTGCAGCGGTCACCATACTTTGAATTTCCGGCACCAACCCACGTAAGTAGAGCTCAATTCGTCGGCTCGGCGGGTCAACCATGCCAGGACAGAGTGTAGCCAGCTCATGAGACCTAGTAGTGTAAGCTTCAATGTCAGATCCTTCCATCTTTAATTGCCAGAACTCGGCTTCTAGCTTCTGAACTTCATTACGAGGGCAGTATTCCTCTGTCATCATCATTTTGAATTCATCCCATGGCAGCGCGTTTGCCATCGCCTGACCAAGCATCTGCACTTGCGCATTCCACCATGTGAGTGCTGCACCCTCAAGTGTCCCCGTGGCGAATTTCACCTGGTCCACCACTAGACAGTTGCATTTGGCGAAGACTGATTCAGTCTTCTCGAACCACCTCACGAGCCCTACAGCTCCCTCAGATCCACTGTAGGTATGGGGCTTGCAATCTATAAATGCCTTATAAGTACACCGAGGTGGTCCTGTATTCACATGACAGAGTATTTAAATCGAACCGAATAAATTTATCACTTAACGAAATATTTGCGTAATCGATGACTAAAGTCACCGTTTACCTCCAAACTGAGCGGGTTGAGTGTTCAATGCCGCCTGCACATGCTGATTAATCAGGGCAGCTAATTCAGCTGGGGTCATGTTCAATTGTCGGGCATGCTTGTCACAGCGCCCTGCTTAGGTAACTTCCCTTGCTCCACTGCTTGATCGGTGAGTTTATGAGCCAATCGAATGACCTGTTGAATAGTAGGGAGATTTGCAGCGGTCACCATACTTTGAATTTCTGGCACCAACCCACGTAAGTAGAGCTCAATTCGTCGGCTCGGCGGGTCAACCATGCCAGGACAGAGTGTAGCCAGCTCATGAGACCTAGTAGTTTAATCTTCAATGTCAGATCCTTCCATCTTTAATTGCCAAAACTCGGCTTCTAGCTTCTGAACTTCATTACGAGGGCAGTATTCCTCTGTCATCATCGTTTTGAATTCATCCCATGGCAGCGCGTTTGCCATCGCCTGACCAAGCATCTACACTTGCGCATTCCACCACGTGAGTGCTGCACCCTCAAGTGTCCCCGTGGCGAATTTCACCTCGTCCACCACAAGACAGTTGCATTTGGCGAAGACTGATTCAGTCTTCTCGAACCACCTCACGAGCCCTACAGCTCCCTCAGATCCACTGTAGGTATGGGGCTTGCAATCCATAAATGCCTTATAAGTACACCGAGGTGGTCCTGTATTCACATGATAGAGTATTTAAATCGAACCGAATAAATTTATCACTTAACGAAATATTTGCGTAATCGATGACTAAAATCACCGTTTACCTCAAAACTGAGCGGGTTGAGTGTTCAATGCCGCCTGCACATGCTGATTAATCAGGGCAGCTAATTCAGCTCGGGTCATGTTCAATTGTCGGGCATGCTTGTCACAGCGCCCCGCTTAGGTAACTTCCCTTGCTCCACTGCTTGATCGGTGAGTTTATGAGCCAATCGAATGACCTGTTGAATAGTAGGGAGATTTGCAGCGGTCACCATACTTTGAATTTCCGGCACCAACCCACGTAAGTAGAGCTCAATTCGTCGGCTCGGCGGGTCAACCAGGACAGAGTGTAGCCAGCTCATGAGACCTAGTAGTGTAAGCTTCAATGTCAGATCCTTCCATCTTTAATTACCAGAACTCGGCTTCTAGCTTCTGAACTTCATTACGAGGGCAGTATTCCTCTGTCATCATCATTTTGAATTCATCCCATGGCAGAACGTTTGCCATCGCTTGACCAAGCATCTGCACTTGCGCATTCCAGCATGTGAGTGCTGCACCCTTAAGTGTCCCCGTGGCGAATTTCACCTGGTCCACCACTAGACAGTTGCATTTGGCGAAGACTGATTCTTCTCGAACCACCTCACGAGCCCTACAGCTCCCTCAGATCCACTGTAGGTATGGGGCTTGCAATCCATAAATGCCTTATAAGTACACCCAGGTGGTCCTGTATTCACATGACAGAGTATTTAAATCGAACCGAATAAATTTATCACTTAACGAAATATTTGCGTAATCGATGACTAAAGTCACCGTTTACCTCCAAACTGAGCTGGTTTAGTGTTCAATGCCGCCTGCACATGCTGATTAATCAGGGCAGCTAATTCAGCTGGGGTCATGTTCACGGTGATAAAGTGGAGTTCTCGTCAGTGAGTACTCTGATACGTCGACGCTCAGTGTCAAGAGTCGCAACTAAAGCTGCCACAGCCTACTTGAAAGGAACGTCAAGTGAGGGAAGAGCAGGTGCCGTAGAGGTAGTAGCTGACCTGGTCCTAGGTCCAGTAGTAGCAGGGCCTGGGACCCGCTCCCTATAAACCATACGGTTCACATAGGTAGCATAGTATCTCCAATCTCGAGGAGGATCGAGCTCGGGTGACACAAATGGCTGGTCCAAATCTATCTCTCTAGAAGGGTAAGGATACCGCGGCCAATCGGGTTCTCGATGAGGTACAGGAGGAGAAGGAGGGGATTCAGAACGCGCATATCTTTTACCCAAAACCCGTGATGATGATGCCATGCTGCAGTGCACGTGATGCGTAAGCCAATGAGTATACAGTAAGAGAATAAGCAAAGAGTAACTAACTAACTGTGTGTGGTTATAGACTAGTGTGTATGCAACCTAGTTCCCTATAACCAATGGCTCTGATACCAATCTATCACACCCTCAAAATCCACGTACATACATACGTACATACATACGCACATACACACCTAAATACATACGCACATACATACGCACGTACATACGCACATACATAGGCACATACATACGTGTCACACCCTCAAAATCCACGTGCGGAGTTTTACCGCGAGGCGTGTGAACAAACCAGGATCACAATCACTAGTTACTCAGAACGACACTATATGCCACGTTTAAAAATAAACCAATCAAAGTTCAAGCTTTAAAACCATGCGGACGCGTTTTGTAAATAAGACAAACCCAAAGTAGGTAAATGTAAAATTTGGCAAAACACGCGCCAACCCATTATTGAAATCTCATAAATAAAGTTCAAATGTCATGACTTAAGATGAAGCCTTAGAATGCATGCTGGACCCGTGTTGTGCTCCTAATGGCAACCAGAAACGACTTGAGAATAGCATACTAAAAATGTCAACACAATGGTCGGTGAGTTCAAGAGTTTGCATTTAACATAAACAATAATAATTTGCATGACATAAAAAGTGCATTGAAATAGATAGCTAGTCTATATTCATAAGTAATAACAATAGTGATTTCGCGATCGAAGCTGACTGTGTTGCATTTGTTGCCTCCCGTCATGACTTACGAGGTCGTAACGATGTTTGTGTTTAGGACAATATTGCACCCGTTTGACCTCGAGTCGCACAGGTGGGGCTTGTCAAACCCAGTAGTACTACCCAAGATTTCCCGCTAGTTACCATTATTAACGATCCGAAAGTGTGAGGACTTTCAAGGTATTATACACCATGTTAAAACATACACAACTTACAATAATAATATAGCGTTTGTGAACAAGTATGCAACCTCCCCCATAAGAGAGTTTATAAAATAGTGGGGCATGAACTCACCTGATGTGCAAGGATAATGACAAGAGAGAACTAATGATGGATGGAAAGACAACCCTTCAAAGGTTACCTAGAACACGCAAGTACATAAGTACGTGTGCACAGAAAACTTAACAACCCTAAGTGCTCAATAAACACATTGACCCAAGGCTTTGGAAAACAAGACTCATCTAACCTAGTTGACCCGTTTGACCCGTTGGTGACATATTAATTTAAATCTCGTTTAATCAAACGTATCAACTTATCATACATGATTATCAAACAAAGTATTCACGCATATCACATCATCAACCCAAGTTCAACCTAGATCATCATACAACTTATGCGAATCTCAAACAATCAACATGCTCAACACAATCATAAATATATCACAACTAATAATTCATTCATGAAGTCTAATCATGCACAACATGCCATGTGAAGCCACTCACGACTTCGCACCCTAAACCCTGCCTATCCTACTAAGTAGGGGCCTCAGATTCGCACGCGTGTATGACAATCATAATCATATAAATCAACAAGATTCATTCCAACTAACAAACACAATAATGATTAATTCCAATCCCAAACATGATTTCCTAATCACTAGCCATAATTCATCATCATGTATAATCACCAAGAACCTACAGTCTTTAAATGATCAATCAAGCAACCATACAACCCAAGTAACACATTCCACCACATTAGACATCATCCATAAGCATTCTAACATGACCCTTACAACATAAACATGCTCACATCATCATATCCAATGATCTTCAAAAATAAAGTTTCCCTTTTTAGAAGGTAACACCCAAAAGCAATCTAACATCCAATTCCTTCATAGTTTCATCAATTTTATACCTAATCAAGTCCATAACATTCATCCTAACATGATAATCATCACTAATTCATCAAAATTCCCAATCATCATGCATAAAAGTTTCCACTTATAGTAAGGTATGAACAAACCCTAGATTTCATGACTTTTCTTGCACAATTCATATAAACCAACATCCAAGCAATGTATCCAACATCATACAATCATCAAATCATGAATTCCAAGAACAAAAAGTTTCCTCTTAAGGCAATGTGTGAACAATGTGATCAAACCATGGAATTCTTGCATAATCAACATAATCTAACATTCATACAATCTAACCAACATCAAATTAACATCTAACAATCATCAATTTCACTTTTTCATCATCAATTTCGAATTAGGGTTCTTCAAGAACAAAAACCATGAAAAACTAATCAAAAGTAACCTTTAGATGTGCTTAGATGATGATTAACGCTTGAAAACAACTTGTAATACTTGAAACCAATTCAAATTCGACTTGTATGCTTGTTCTTGGATCAAAATCGAATGTTGAAGGGGTTTGGGATGGGTTTCGGCCGCAAGGGGGGAAATGGGGGCTAGGGTTGGGTTAAATTTGTTTAAATATGGTAACCTTTAATTTCAATCCAATTACAAAATAAACCCCATTGTTTATATTTTATAAAAACTAATCTTTTAACACTTTTTAAAAGTTTTTAACTACAAAATATAAACATTACTAATCAACAATAATAATCATATACATTTACAACTAAAGGCAAAACATATGAGATCATAGTTACACGTTGTCACGTTATCAAGTAAAATTCACAAACAGTAACTTAAAATGCATGAATCACATAACCACAACTAATAATCAACATTATTCATTAGGTTATCATTTGTTTACCATAGATAATTGTTATTAAGTCACCAACGTTCAACGACAACTAGTGTGTGCTCACGACACGTGTATGCAAGACCTAACGGAACTAACGGAGTTTGGTAACGGAAAAATACCAGATGTCATACATACGCACATACCTACGCGCATACATACGCACATACATACGCACATACATACATACATACATACATACATACATATATACATACATACATACTACTTAAGGTCTCACCTTGGAAGGGTACCGTCCGTTTTGGAAAGAAGGGTAAAATCGCCCTAGGTACGTCGGACCATTCAAAATTTTAGAAAGGATTGGTCTCGTAGCCTACAAACTTAAGCTACCCAGGTACTTAGTGGAGTACAGAACACTTTTCATGTGTCGAATCTTAAAAAGTGTTTAGCTGAAGAAGGGTTACACATACCGATGAGAGATATGCGTAATAATGACAAGCTTCATTTCAATGAAGAACCAATCAAATTATGGATCGAGAGGTTAAGAAAACGAAAAAAAGTTGTATACCAATAGTCAAGGTCCGATGGAACTCCAAGCGTGGTCTCGAATTTACGTGGGAATGTGAGGATCACATGAAAGCTGAGTACCCACATCTATTCTTGAACGAACTCAACAACAATACTACCGCTTGAATTTCGGGACGAAATTCCCTCAACCGGGGGAGACTGTAACAATCATGAATTTTCAGGTAACTTTATAGCCCTATACGTTAAGCTCAAAAACTCTAACTATCGTCAACCGTAATATTTTCACTTCAATTTTGGGTTATTAGCTATTGTGCCTTAGACTTAATTGGGGATTTGATTAAGTACGCATTTTTATATTGAGAAGTTTAGTGCATCAATGCAATTACGTGATAATTCATGATGATAGCAAATAAGAACCTTTGGCATATTATTTGAGCATGCAATCATGCATGAAGCTACCACCTTTGCATGAATTTTTAATCATTAAACAAAATTCTTAGCACGTCAACATATCAAGTTTAATGCAACATGACATTTATTAGTATTTCATGAACGAAACTATAAACCTGACTTTGACACTTATACAAAAGTTTGATGGTTCTACTAACCCAAAAATCTCACTCATCATTCGAAAACCTCAAATACATAGCTAATGATTACATAAGAAAATTATCAAGCATGAATCACCAAATCCATTAACATAAATTTGCAAATTTAAGAACGAATATAAAACCATATTCATGCCATCAGGATACTCAATTTATTGAGGCAAAAACAACCCCAAAACACTTTTAAGACTCCCAATACATAATGCTAGATTCAAGGGAGGTTAAACCTTAAACTAATGGGTAATAGAACAACAAAAACATCACCTCATTGTTATTAAAAAGAGCCTGCAACAGGACCCTCCTGCTGCTCAATAAGGGCTGCTGAATACCATCATATCACCACCACTACTCCTGGATACAACCTCCCATACCCTTCAAATAAAAGCCAACTAAGTCATCTGGTTTGAGTCATCAAACCTGGAAATTAAATACAGAAATGTAGTACAAAAGGAGGTGTGGCCTGCTGCTGGAGCATTGCTCAAGTATCCAGCTGTTGCTGCTGCCTAAGGAGGGCCAAAATCACAAGCAAGAGTTGATTCAAAGATGCTTTGGCATCTCATGATGAGATTCCCAACTAAACCTCTTATAAAACCCACCCTAGAACAGATCTTTATCACAACAAAACACTCTCAAACCTGCTCAAACACAGCTCCCAGAAGGCTGCCTATTGCTGCTGTTGAAAATCGTGAGAAGGAAGAAGAGCTCAAGTGTGCTGTTTGGACCTCTAACACGTGTTTCTTCTTGCACCAACACTTACCAACGGGTATGAACATAAAACCACTTAAACTAAAACTTTTAAAGAACATATTAGTCATTAATAAGGTCCATGACAGGTTAGAAAACAAAGTACAGAAAAGAACATGTAACTGGTCACACATTGCAGAACTGAAGTCACCCTAAGCACACACTTAAACCGCGATTTGAAATATGAAATAGATACTTTTCACACTTAGTTTTAGTTCTTTAAGATGTGTGATACTAAATCTTTAGTTAAAAACTTAGAAGACATAACAACAAGGCTGTGAAAGTGACCTGGACGGCAACCTGCAGATTCATAGACCCAACTTTAAGAGGCTGTAACTTGCTCAAAAATAAAGCAAATGAGGTATTTCGTAAGCCTAGACTTATTTTCAACATGTTAGCTTTCAAACCCAACTGGTCTCGTAATTTTCCATTGAGAATTGGTCTCCCAAAAGTGTAAAATAAAATGAAGTGTCAAAAGTAACTTTTTCTGACAGAATATTGACCCGACTTTACAAGGTCATAAACTTGTCAATGCTTAACCAACAAACGCGATTTTTGTGTCAAAAGTTATCTTAATGTCTAAGCTTTCCAACGCATATACGCACACCTGTTAATAATTAGTTTTGGACCCCCATCCGACCAAGATACAAACAACTATCCAAAAAATGTGCAGCAGTGAATATTTACTTAGTAGTTATAGTTGGCCATTATAATGCATCAATGCACGTTGCAAGTAGACGTATAAAAATATGACCTATGGGTAATAACCTTGATATTAGATGGATAGAAACCTCTCACTACCATAAGTACAACACACACACACAATACTAAACAAGTATACACAACCTCAAACATAATATACTAACTGACGAACTTTACAAATAAACTTGTTTAATCTAAGACAAATTACACATTGACGTACTAAACTCACCGACGAACCCTGTGTATATATATATGTAGGAAGCACACCGGTTTACCATCATCACACTCCAGACCAAGGAATCTCTAAACCACTCAACAACAACAGTGAGTTCTCATAGCCCATTTTTCCTTTTAAATGCTTTTAGGGGAGAAACACGATTGCAACAACAACAACATTTGAATCATTGCTTTATGTGTTATGTCTATTACTTGAATATTGCATGAGTTTATCTTATCATTATCACATGCTAAATTCCCCATTCTCACAACGCAACCAATTAACTTTTGGATAGAGATGCTGGAACATATTGATAGTACTATCGGGGTAGGCACCCCCATTCTCTAGACTCGTTGAATGCGTCAATCAACGGTCACTCATATTGAATGTTTATTTCTGCAATAACAACAGCCAATGCTCGTGATAAGTATTGGAGGGGTTTTTAGTTTTCTCATAGCTGTAGTTTTGGTTGTGGGCTCATGGCTTTATGTCTCGTATTTACATTCACATATAATGCTTGATTCAATTTTACTTACTACCGCTTACTATAACAACTGTTTATCGAGTCTTTAACTCTACGAGCTCACCAACTTTTAGTTGACCTATTTTAGCTTGTTTTTTAGGTGATAATTAAGTGTGCTAGCTTGGAACTCAATATTATGCGCATCTAGGCTACAATGGAAAATTGCTTAATATAGATTTATTATTTAAGTCCATATGTGTAATCTTTATTTTGTAACCTAAGACAATGATGTAGAACCTATATCTTTTGAATGCATTACGTTTAGTATTTTCTCGTACAATGTTTTCTTAAGATACTTCATTCGTCACTCACTCGCGTTTCCGTCTTGGCGAGGGTGTGACAGTTTGGTATCAGAGCCATAGTTATAGCGAACTAGGGTGTCTTAGATAGTTCCCTTGACTATAACCCTAGGCTCTACAATTAAATGCCTTAGCATATAAGATTTGAACGACATATATTAATTTTATGTTTCTAGTCATGAAAGGTGCTATTCTAGTATAATAATATCACTCTCATATAGTGCCATAATTTATATGTATTTAGAAAATGCCGCCTAGATGAGCAACCGAGCCAAACCTAGCCGATATCTTTGCGCAACAACTAGCCGATGCAATGCCGGCCATAATCGCTCAAGTAAGCCACAGCCTACTGAATTCTGACGATAGTGATAGGGGAAATGGAAATCACAGAAATGGTGGAAACGGGAATGAAAGCGACGCTAATGGTGGCCATGGCGGGAACAAAAATGGTAATGGCGGGACTGGTGGAGATACCACTAATGAAGGTACAGGAAAGAAAGGTTGTTTGTATAAGACCTTTATGTCATGCAAGCCAAAGGATTTCAATGGAACCGAAGGCGCAATCACCGTTTTGCGTTGGATTGAGAAAATGGAAGTTGTACTCGATATTATCAATGACCGCAAAGACGATTGCAAGGTTCGTTATGCAGTGTGTTCCTTCCAAGGCAAAGCTTTGACTTGGTGGAATACGCAAGTCCAAGCTCGAGGAAGAGAGAATGCTAACAAAATATCTTAGAAGGAGCTGAAAGATTTACTTATCAAGGAATATTGCCCCAAAAATGAAATGCAGAAGATGGAGTCGAATTTGTGAAACTTAAGCATGCAAGGAGCTGAGCATGCAAACTACACCAACCGGTTTCATGAGTTAGCCCGACTTGTCCCTCATCTTGTCACTCCAGAATCCAAGATGGTTGACCGTTACATTTGAGGCCTGGTACCATAGATTCGCAGTCATGTCCGCACCAAGGTTCCCGCCACTCTCAAAGATGCTATTTTGTTGGCCGGGACACTAACTGACGAAATGCTAAGATCTGGAACCCTTACCAAGGGAAGCTCTAGTGACAAGAGTAAGGTCCTGGAAAGCTTGGGAAAAAGAAAACCTGATCGAGGTGCAAAAAAGAAGCACCAAACCATCAAGCACTTCACAGCAACCACCACCACTCCCAATACGGACGCTCTTGCCCTACCTCCGCCAAAGGGTGGATACATTGGCACTGACCCCAAGTGTAACAAATGCCCTTTCCATTATCAGGGCCCTTGCCCTATCTGTGAAAAATGCCAACAACAAGGGCATTTTACCAAGTATCGCTGAAAGGGCAACAACAACCTCCGTAACTCGCCGACCCACAACACCAATCGAAACTTTGAAGCCAACAACAACCGTCAAAACTCGAACAACAATAAAAACAACCACAACAACAAACCAGGGACGTGTTTTGACTGTGGAAGCGCTGATCACTTTCGCAACGCGTGCCCCAAGCTGAATCAGAACCAAGCTAACCTTGCTTGAGGAGGAGCATTTGTGCTTGGAACTAACGAAGCCCGCTTGGACCCGAATGTTATGAGGGGTACGTTTCTCCTCAATAACCTCTATGCCTCTGTATTGTTTGACTCGGGTGCCGATATGTCATTTATGTCAACTGAATTCAAATCCTTAATTGGCCTAGAGTCTAATAACCTAACTTGTAAGGATCGTCACAATAATCAGATCGATCTCGTAATTGTGAATGCGGAATGTAAACAATTACGGATTGAGAAGTAGAAGAATAGAAGTGAAGATCACAATGTAAATAACTTCTCTTTGATTGCTCTCTGAATTTGAAAGATTACACAGGAGTTACAAATTCAGGAAATGGACAAAAGCTTACTTAATACAAAGCAAACTAAGCATTTATACTAAACTATAATGTTCTTACGCGAGATAAACTTCTCACGCGAGAAGCTAGTTCTCACGCGACAAGTAAGTTGTCGTGCGGCTTCTTTCACTTTTCGCTTGTCCTTAACTTGATCTTCACTTTGATTTGATTTCCCGAGCCTCTAGGTTCAACCCCTACAATCTCCCCCTAGGCTCGGTAAATCAATGTTCTTCAGAAGTCCACGTCATCCACGTTGTAACCGCCCCTATAATCGTACATCTTCTTATCCAGGGCCTTCGTAATCAACCAACCGAACTGTGCTGCTAGTAAATGAACGGATTCATCAGCTGCAATCGGACATTCCTACAACTTCATCAAATCTTCTTTTCCAAATTTTAGCAAATCCACAGGATCGATGATACGGTACTCTTTGTCTACACACTTGATCAACGCATGACCCGTCTCCTTTTCACAACTCCACCCGATAAGCTTTGACAAGCTGTTAACTGGTACTGGAGCGTGTATAGGGATCTTCCACACATATCTTGGATGTCTATAAACTCGTATCTTCATCGGTTTCTGCGTGTTTGGATCGATACGGTTCTCATCTTCAATGACTTTGGATTTGGCTGTCTTAAAGACTTTGAAGTTGGTCTTGCTCTGTCTCCAAATCATATTCCTTATCCAATTACCCTTTCCATAGTTACTTGGATTAATGAATGGACCACGACACCCATAGCATACAAGTCTACAAGTCTGATGCTTTAAGGGTATGAAAGTCGTGCTCATCTTGGAAATATTCTATCGCTCCAGCCTTGCTCTTAATCACATACAACTTTTTTTCCTCATCATACGCCCAACTGATAATCGGCTCTGAATTCCATACCTTGTGAAAGGTTTGGAATGCCTAAGAGTATGAACATAAGCTGGCAGTGGAGGTGCAGCAACTGTAAGATCACCAACCTGACGAACAGCCATTTGACCAGTTTGGTCTAATGTCTTGTCAGTGGCTTCTGAAGTGCTAGACTCACCAAAAATCTCCCCTTCTTCTAATACAATCTCAAAAAAACAAATCCTTCAAATTGTTCCCAAAAATGTCGATGTATTTCACATCTTCTTCCAATTCATCAAAAGACCCAAAATCCACATTTTCTTCTTCCTCTAATATATGTTGCTGAAATGAGTATAATTCTTTCTCATACTCAGCTTCAGTGGCAGGATCTAAAGGTGTATAATCAACTGTATCATCAGGACTTGGTCCGGAGACATTAGCAATTCTTGATGACCCAAAAGTACCAGTAGTAGCACCCGTATCTCCCCTTTGATCATCATCATCATTTCCACCATCATCATCATCACCACTACCACCATCATCATCATCACCACTACCACCATCATCATCCTCATCACTGTTATCATAATCAGCCATTCCAAGTCATCATTATCATTGACTGGATTAGGGATAGGCATCATGTGCTCAGGATCCACAAATGCCTCTCCAACATAAGATACAGGTCGATCCTCAGTAGCCTGATTAGAAACATCTAGACTAGGCTCTTGTTCAACAATAACATTGTCTGTTGTCCCCTCTGTAGCAACAGGATCAACAACATGTTCTGTACCATGAACTGGCTCAACAATCTGATCTGTGCTGTCCACTAGACTCACCAACTTTCATGGTATGTTGGTGTTGTAAATGATGAATACACATGAGAAGTGAGATTTCTCAGATTCTGCTCCATAATCTGAACATACGTAAGCATAAACTACTTCTGACTTTCCAAACTCTTTATCTTTTCATCCCTATCATACACCTTTCTATATAAGTCATCAATAACTTGAGATTTCTCCAACATCTCCCTCTCAAGTGTGCTAACTCTTTACTCCAAGGTAAACCTTGTTGGAGAAAGAGTAGATGTCTCTGGATGAGGTTTGGGTTCTGGAGTAGTATTGATGAAGTCTGTATCTCCAAATAAATCAACATGAACAGACTGTCTGGGAGGAGTCCTCAAAATGTCATCAGTACCAACAATAGTAGGCATAGGAGTAGATGTCACAGTTGTAGATTCTGTGACTATCACCGGAGTAACAGCATCACTAACTGTGACTGGAATATCAGAACTCATAACATCAACAGTCGTCACAGTGGTCATCAGAGTCCGACGCTTTCTCATCACACCACGTCCTCTACCCCTACCATGAGGACTCTCACCAGTCACCCTAGCCATCCTTTTCCTTCGGCCTCGGGTCTGAACAGGGGTATCTACAGGAACATAATCAGAATCACGTTCCTTAGCAGTACGTTTTGACTGTGTTTCTCGTACTCTGGGACGTTCTTGCAACACATACAGAACATTCCCGATCTGATCACTATCCGTCTCACTATCATCTTCTTCAGTTCTCAATTATGCTCCTACTACCTCTTCCTCTCTTAATTCCTCATTTCTCAACCACTCATCAACCTTTTTTTCAGCAGACTTGTCACCGGTATGAGAACTATCAGGTGCTTCTTGTGTAGCACTAGAAGATGTACCAACTGTATCATCTCTATGTACCTGAGCAGTCTCAGTCTGTTCTTCGGCTCTAAAACCATCAACAAATCTACCAAGTTTGGCAAAATGTGATCCATCCCATGCTTTTCCTCTTGCTCCTAATAAATAAGTGAAAATATCTTTCTTCATCACCATAACAGAATAGGTAGATGAATCAAATATAGCTAACTCAGGATGAGCAGCATTCACAATCATTTGAACAAATCGTGGGTACATGATGAACTTCTTCCCTGGTGCAGCAATAACATTCTTCTGCATCTCAGAAAATATGGCTGTGGAGATGCTGTATGGAAGATCATCGACCAGAGAAACCAATAAGGATCCAAATATGGCGCTCAGACTGTCCATGCCAGCCTTCAGATTGCTAAGGCAATGGATAACCACGTGAAATAGATACTTCCAGAAGGGTGGCAAGTATTTCTTCTCCAATGAAGGATAACGATGAGTATATCCCATACGAACTAAACAATCTTTAGCAGCATCATCATCTATTTTCATAGGTGCTCGTGGAATATCCTCCAATAGTAATACACTATTGATCACCTCAGCCGTGATAACAATCTTCTTTCCTTTTACTGTGGCTGTAATACAAAGCTCACCATCAGCATCAATCTCATTAGCCGCAGTCTCCCTAAACTGATCTATCACATCTATAAATATCTGCGGGTTAGCTGATATAGCGTGAAATATCCTAGAAGACTTCAATCCTTCGATCAAAGATCTAAATAGAGCTTTGTCATTCGAGACTTCTCCCAAATACGCAATGGCATTATGGTTTTTATTAAAAACCAACGGTCGAGTCATCTGCAAAAGTTGATGAAAATTTATAAGTACACAAAAATATTAAACTTCAGTGCATACAAATTAAGTTCCAACACTTAGAAAAATTTCAGAAAATTTCAACATTTCGCGTGTGTTCAACACTTAGAAAAATTTCAGAAAGTTTCAACTTTTCGCGCGAAATGTTAAACTTTTCGCAAATTTAACAATTCTGAAAAATTAAACCTTTCGCGCGATAGGTTAAACTTTTCGCATTAATTTCAAATTCACACAGATTGTAACTTTTCGCATGAAAAGTACAGTCCCATGTGAAAAGTACAACCTTTCGCATCTATTCTTATTCTTAAGACTTTTCGCATGCGAAAAGTCTGTGCAACTTCCAGTTTTCTTAAACATTTTATTTTCAATGAATTAATAGTTTAAATATGTTCACTGTCTGTCGCCGTAGGTATTATTAAGGTTTATTATGGTTTATTTCATCAATTTGTCAAGTTTTAATCCATTTTGAGTTCGGTCATGTAACAAGTTCATTCAAATCAACAAATTAACCATCTATATACCTTATAACACCCTTCAGAATCTCAATGCGACCTTATTAAACAATGTAAATCAGTTTAATAGCATTTCTATACTTAGAATTTTGAGAGTTAAATTTTCAGAACTCTTCGTACGTGTGAAGACTTCTCGCACGAAGTGTTCCTTTTAAAGGATTTGACTTCTCGCGCGAGAAGTCAAATTCTCTCAAATTAAATTTTCGCACTTTAAACTTTTCGCATGAACAGATATTATTTTTATTATTTTTGTCAAAAACTTTTATCAATTATTAAGCCATTTTATTTTGCTATGAAAAATGATTTTATTTAACTAAGTGTTTATAATTATTTTAACACCCTTAAGTTTTGAACACTTTGTAAATAAAATACATCACAAATCATAATAAGGCACTTTAATAAAACTAAGTAAAAACAAACTTATTGACACACATATTCTATTAACTATTTAACTTTTTGATAAATTTTCAAGTATAGGATCATATTGCTTTTAGAAATCAACCATTAACGATCATCCCGCATTGATTTTATATAAGACTGTTTATGTCGATATACTGTGTCCCTTTTAAACTTAGACTTCAAGTTTAGTGAGACACATAAGTTGTGATTTCATCATGTTTTGGTTAAGTTATATGATTTCAGTGTGTCCCACAATCAAAACTCCTGCAAAACACTTATCAAACTTCAAGACACTATTGAGATTTCAAGTCACCCCAATTTGACTTAACCTTTCACTTCTTATCAGCTTTCTCAGTTTTGGTTATTGTCTTATGTAATATCTATTAGAGCATAAATAGCACGAGAAAATGTTTCAGAGCACAGAATATTAACAAGTTGTAGGACTTATCAACAACCATCCGGAATTATGTTTTGCCCTCGCAAGAAGTTTAGGACTTACATGCCAAGACGGACTTACATGCCCCATCTTTTGATTTTGCCTCCTGTGTCATAACATATTCTCAAAAGAAAAAATATTTATCATATAGTATGTATGTCTATGACATATCTTTTATTAATGTGCACATATGTATCTTTTATTCCTATATGGCTTTTTGGCATCTTTTTTCTCTTTTTGCTTGATATATTTTTTGACATTTGATTTTGATTTTTCTTTTCTTGTTTTTTTTAATACTTTTCATATATGTATATATAGATATATAACTGATATTAGCTAAGTCAGAAAGTAACTGGCTTAAGTATGACTAGACTGTAACTCTCAGTCTGTTTTAGCATAGAATCAGTGTATTCACAAAACCTTGATGAGTTACCCACTTCAGTCATTGATGATTATTTTCAGTGTATCACAGTACATAGTGCTTTTCATTCTTGATCGTCAAGCCTATCAACATATCAAACATAACACAAATCAGTTTCTTGTATGCCTTCAGATGTAATGAGTCAAAATCAAGAAATGTACTATCATTTCCTAAATAATCCTAAAAATTTAATTTTTCTCAAATTTTTGTAAACATAAAATCTTTTTGTATTTTTCTTGTTTTTTACTCCCCCTAAGAATAAAATCTTTTTTGAAACTATCAAATTTTCTCCCCCTAAAATTGTGATTATCTAGACAGAAAATAACAATTTTACAACAAAAGAAGAAAAATAATTTTTAAAAGGGTGTAAAAATAAGAGTTAACCAAAGTTAATCATTCCCCGAGATTGGACTAAAAAGTCAAATCTGAAATGATCAAATGCCTTAGTAAACAAATTAGCAATGTTGTTATCTGATGAAACAAATTCCAAATGAATAAGCTTCTTTTCAAAACAATCACGGATAAAATGTATGCGGATGTCAATGTGTTTTGTCATTGAATGTTGAATCCGATTCTTCACAATGTTAAGAACGACAGTGTTATCACATAAGATGCAAGTGTCATAAATGTTAAGGCCATAATCGAGAAGTTGTTGCTGAATCCAAACAATCTGAGAACAACAGCTCGAAGCAGCCACATATTCAGCTTCTGCAGTAGAAGTAGACACTGTTTGTTGTTTCTTGCATTGCCAAGAAATGAGACGATTTCCTAAAAATTAACACCCACCTGTGGTTGATTTTCTGTCCAAGTTACATCCTGCATAATCAATATCAGTGTAAGCAAATAAATTGAAATCGGAGTTTTTAGGATACCAAAGACCAAGTGTTGGTTGACCCTTAAGATACTTAAAAATTTGCTTGACAGCTTTCATGTGGGATTCTTTCAGATTACTTTGATAACGTGCACACTGACAAACAGGGAACATAATGTCCGGCCTGCTAGCAGTAAGATACATCAGGGATCCAATCATTGATCGATACATGTGCTGATCAACATCTTCTCTCGTGAAATCTGGAGTCAAAGAAGGACGAGAAGACATAGGAGTTGGAGTAATCTTGGATTCCTGAAACTTGTATTTATCAAGAATACTGCGAATATACTTTTCTTGATGAATCAGTATTCCTGTATCATCTTGCTTGACTTGGATACCCAAGAAGAATGGCATTTCTCCAAGAGAACTCATCTCAAATTTCTTCTTCATCACTACCTCAAATTCCTTGCATAGTTCATCATTTGTAGATCCAAAAATTATATCATCAACGTAAACTTGAACAAGAATAAGATCATCACTAGTCTTCCTTAAAAACATTGTTTAATCAATAGCACCTCTCAAATAACCATTTGCAAGCAAATTTCTATCAAAGTAGCATACCAAGCACGGGGTGCTTGATGTAAACCATAAAGTGCTTTGTCTAACTTATACACATATTCAGGATGATCTGGATCTTCAAAACCCGGTGGTTGACAAACATAGGTTTCTTCTTTCATTTCTCCATACAAAAAGGCTGTTTTGACATCCATCTGATAAACTGTAAAGTTTTTGTGTGAAGCATAAGCCAGAAAAATACGTATAGCTTCTAGTCTTGCAACATGAGCATATACTTCTTTATAATCAATTCCTTCAATTTGATAGAATCCTTAAACAACAAGTCTGGCCTTGTTACGGACAATCACATCCTTTTCATCCGTCTTGTTCTTAAATATCCATTTTGTTCCAATCGGCAGCTTTCCTTTTGGAAGTTCACACAGATGCCAGACATTAAGCTTTTTGAATTGCATCAGTTTGTCCTGCATGGCCTCTACCCAACTATTCTCCTTTAATGCCATCTCAACATTCTTTGGTACAATCTGAGAGATGAAACATGAATACAAACAAGTATTTATTGCACCAGATTTGCTCCGAGTTTGAACTCCTTGTGATAATGGACCGATAATAGCTTCTGTTGGATGACTTTTGTGAACTCTTAACTGTGGGATAATGTTTTCAGAAATACCTTCTTCTAAATTAGAAATGTGACCCACTGGTTCTTCAATAATATGTCCCCCTTCTAGTTGATAAACTATATCTTCCTCTAGATGATTATCATTGTTAGACGATAAATCATCAAATGGAACTTGAATAGTATCAATTAGATCAGTTTGAGTAGAAGAAGAACTATCATCAGAAACTTATGGAGATTGTTCAATAATAGGTTTAGAAGATGTTTCTATAGATTCAGAAACAGGTGGAACAACTAAACTATTTAAAGAAGAGGGTACATCAGAAGTTGTCATCTTTGGTTGAGATGAAATAATACCAACATCATCATTGAAAATATCCTGAATAGAGGAAGTCAAAGGAAGATTAGCTGTGGAAATAGTAGACGAGCGATTAAATGTTTCAAATAATGAAGCATAATCATAGACCCATGAAGGTGCAGAAACTGCATCAGTTTTGTTAGACTCATGCCAATCAATATCAAATGACTCAATTATTTGTTTTGATCTTTTATTATAAACCCTGTATGCAACTTTGTTAGCAGAATAACCAACAAAATAACATTCATCAGCTTTTTCATCAAATTTAGATTTTGAATCAGATGTGTTTAACAAAGTACAACAACATCCAAATGTTTTGAAATATTTGACTTTGGGTTTATGTTTTTAAAAGATTTCATAAGGAGTCATATTTTGTTGTTTGTTGATTAACACACGATTCTGAACATAACATGCAGTGTTAACAGCCTAAGCCTAGAAAAATGATGGTAATTTGGCTGCTGATAACATTGTCCTAGCAGCTTCAATTAGAGTTCTGTTTCGTCTTTTTGCAATTCCATTTTGTTATGGAGTTCCTGCAGAGCTAAATTGTCTAGCTATCCCCTTTGAATCACAGAATTCATTCAATGTTCGATTGCAAAACTCAGTTCCATTATCGCTTCGGATGCACTTTATTGTTTTGTCTGTCTGATTCTCTACAAGTGTCATGAATTTTATCAGAAGATGAGGAGTCTCATCTTTGGTTGCTAAAAAGAAAACCCATGTAAATCTAGAGAAATCATCAGTAATAACTAAACAATAAGCACGACGTTCTAAACTCAAAACACTTACTGGACTTAATAAATCCATGTATAACAGTTGTAAAATATAGACAATTTTTGTATGACCAACCGGTTTATTAGGAAGTTTATGTTGTTTGCCTTTTGAACATGACAGACAGTGTTCAGATAATTGAAATTCTTTCAATGGCAGACCTACAACATGATTCCCTCTAACCAATTTGTTCATGTTTTTAATGTTAACATGACCAAGATGACGATGCCATAGCAATGTGTCACTCTCAGAGGCTTTAGATAACAAACACGATGCAGTAGCGAAGGAATGAGATCCATTCATATCTAGTAAATACGTGTCTTTATCTCTTGGTGTTCTTAACAAAACCCATTCTTCAGGATTAACAAATCTTGGTTTAAATATCAAACATTCTTTATCTGTAAAGTGTGTGGAATATTGTTTGTCACATATTTGTGAGACACTTAACAAGTTATGTTTAAGTTTCTCAACAAAGTTGACATCATCAAAGCTTAACACTCCGTTTGACATTGTACCTTTCTTAGATATCTTACCCCCTTTGTCTCCAGCAAAAATAACATAACCTCCATTATACGGTTTGATGTTTTGTAACAGAGATATGTTACCAGTCATATGCCTTGAACATCCACTGTCAACATTCCAAACACTGTTAATGCTGGGTCTAGGATTTTCCTGCATGAATAAGAGATTTATTCAGTTTTAGGAACCCAAGCCATGGTTGACCAGAGTACATCTTTTTCATCCAAATATGATACTGATTTCAATGTCATATCTCTTTTATCATTAAAGATATAATCTTCAACAATTTCAGGTTCTGATTTAAATGTTTTCACTTTCCATTCTTGAATTGGTTTAATCAATTTGTTGATAATGTTTTATGTGGAAGATTAATTGTTATCTTTGACATATAAAATCTTTTTAATGAATTTATCCTTTTGCAAATCTGTATTCTGTTGAACATTTCTGTTGTCAGCAATTGTGTTTGACTGACTTAAATTTCTTCTAATTTTAGCAATCATAAAGAATTGTTTTCTATTATTTGCAATGGAATTATGAAATCTTTGTTTACTTGTCAAAGAACGTTGAAAATGACAATTTCTAGCCATGTGATTTGGCTTTCCACACACATAACAAATTTTATTATGATACACATTTTATGCTCGAGTTGGTTTTTCAAACTGTCGATGATAACATCCTTTGTTATCATAAAATCTGGCTTTATAATTTATTTGCCCAACAGATTCTTGTACGCTCTCTCGTTTTCCCTTTTCAATTTGATTTGTATCAGATGTACATGAAGCTTTAAATGTTCCTTTATCCTTGAGTATTGAATGAACCGGAGAAGGACCAGTTTCTTTTGTACCTGAACTACACACATCTTGTTTCACTTAATTAGCAATAATAGAAGACTTATTTTTAAAGAAACTTTCATTTGTTTCATTAAAAATATACTCTTCTTTATCAATGTTGCCTTTAGAAACAAATCTGTTCTTGAAATCAGTTTTCAAGTCAGATAAAGATGGTGAATTTCTTTAATTTTGATTTATTTTGAAATTAATTTTGGATTTTAATTTTCTTTCCTTGTTTGACATTGAAGAACAATCAGTTGAAACATTCAAAACAATCGCCTTTTCATTGATCAAATCTGATGAACTACATTGAGATTTCTCATTACAATTTTTATTTTCAAAATCTAAATCATCATCAATCCATTCTTCAACCAACCCATCTTTCTTCAACTTTTCTGCACAAAAAGTGTCATGATTAATTTTAACTTCTGTCTTTATAATAGGATCAACAGTCAATGGAACACTGACTGAAGATGTTAAGTCAGATTTTGGTTGAAAACCTAAGCCATAGGTCTCTTCATCATTGGTGTTAACTGATGAAGGTAAAGAAGTATAATCATGATTAATCGGTGGTGCAATGTTAGAGTAACCAACTCTTTCTTTTCCACCACTGATTTTTTGTGTCATTTGAGACTTAATTATACCTTCAACCATATTTGAAGACAATTCAAACTTTTCAACAATTAGTTTCGAAGATAAGAGTTCACTATTTAATTTGTTAATTTCCAAAGCAAGTTCATTATTACGATTTGTCAAATCTTTTATGTTACAGTCTTTGTCATAAAGATTTAATTTTGACTGATAAACAGATTTGCTTAAACCATCTATTTTATCTTTGAAAATTCTCTCATTAGTTTTATATTTTTGAGTTTGATATTTAAGTTTTTCAACTTCAATAATCAATCGTTCATTATATCTTTGAATCTTTTCGATACAATTAGTTGAACAGAGATTAAAATATACCTCTTCTGTTTCAGCTTTCTTCTCTATCTCTTCATGGACTAAATTTACCATGAAGGCTTTCTGGTTGATCTTTACTGCTTTAGTTGCTGGAGTATTCTCAACAGCTTTTCCTTGAACATTACATGTAGTAGCTGGAGTAATCTCAACAGCTTTTTCTTCTTTCACCACCTCTTTAGCTGGAGTAGTCTCAATAGTTTTTCCTTTAACAGATTCAGGCATATCCACTTCAACCCCCTCAATAACTTTATCATTCACCTTCTCAACTTCAAATTCCTGTTCCTTGGCAAACACTCCACTCAACATATCTTCAGAGACAAATTCTACAAACAGATTATTTTCAGCAATCTCTTCTTCACTCTGGATTTCTGCTAAAAGAGCAGCGGACAGCTTGATATCCAAAGCTTCCATCTGTTCTGACCAATCATAGTCCTCATTTGTTTGAGACACAAGAGCCTTGGTCTTGGATGTATTAGCTTGATCTTGCTTTGTCTCTACTTCCACTGTAACCATCCTTTTACCTTGATCACCTTGATTGTTTCTAGCTTCAGTATACTCTCTTGCAAAATGACCAGGTATATCATAATTATAACATCTTAGGTTTTACTTGTCAAAACCTATCTTTCTTGAATTGTTCAATCCGAAAACCTTTCTCCCAGTTCTTCTAGCAAAATTCTTAGCCCTGTAAACCACCATAGCCATCTGATATTTTATGTCATTTTCTTCAACATCATCAGGGTTGACTAGTTGTAAATCATCAACGAGGACATTAGGTGGACTGATTCTTCCTACTAAGAAAGCTTCATGGCTGTTCATGAATGAAGTGAAAAAAGCCAGATGCTCTTCAGCTATTTGAATGGTTTGTTTGGTTGGCTGAGAATTCACAACAAAGGCTTTTTGGATTAGTTGAGTGGTTTGGATTGGTGAGTAAGTTTGAGTGTTAGGTTGGGGTTGTGGTTGGACATAAGGATTTTGGTGAGTGATTGGACAATGAGGTAAGGATTGAGATGAGGCTTGGTCTTTCATACTGGATTGAGCAGATGTAGATGACTGTTGTAACTGACATAGCTGTGAGTATCTAACATAGTAGTTTGGATTACTTGCCATCTTTGCATACATTGCTGTTGCTTCTGCTCCCATGGTGTTGATGTAATTAGCAGCCCTTTGCTTATCATCCATGTCATACGATTTGATTGTAGAAATAAGATCACTTAAAGACAAGGTAAATAGATCCTTTGTCCTTTTGATGGTAGTGCATTTGTTGTTCCAACTGTAAGGTAAAGAGTTCAGTAGCTTTTTGTTCACAGCTATGTTCTCTAATGTTATCCCTACACTTTTCATTTTTGTGATCAACTTCACAAACCTAGACATCTGAGCCTCTAATGTTTCACCAAGAATATGATTAAACATATTGAATTCTTGGTTGAGCATATCCTTTCTGCTCTCTCTCATATCCTTATTTCCCATGATCTGTTCCTCCATAGCATCCCACAAATCTTTTGCCTTTCTATAATCCTTAAACTTTTGAGCAATCTCAGTTGTGAGTGCCATAGTGATTGCTGCATAAGCTTTGTCATCAAGCTCCATTCTTTTAAGATCATCTTCATCCCAGAGATGTTCAGGTTTAGTAATCCACTCCTCTTTCTTATTCTTATACAAAGGAATGTATGGACCTTGCTTGATAGAAGGCATCATCCGGGGTTCAGTGTAAACGACATGATTCAGAAAACGATACGCCGAATCTGGATAATCTTCTTCATTCAAAAGACGTGGAGGCTTTGTGCTTGTGCCTATCTCATTGTCGAGATTCAGAGTAGCTGTGATATTCTTCAGATTTGCCATAGTAAATTCTTCAAACAAACTATAAATTTAGAAAGAAATCAAAGTTCTCGCGCGAGTCCTTAAAAACTTTTCACGCGAAAAGTTCAATCACAACAACTGTGTGAAATGTTCAAGTTTTCGCACCTGTAACTATCTCGTGCGAAAAATCAGGTTTTCGCGCGAAAAACATAAGTTTTCGCCTTAATCAAATTCACCAAATCGGAACTTTTCACGTTCAATTTTAGTCTAAATTGATTAGATTTTGTTTAATCAATTGTTTAATTAGTGAATTAAGTTCAAATTTGAACCTAATTGTCCCTAATTGATTCAATTAATCAAGTTTAAGCTCAAAAACATCATCAAACGTCCAATCTTCGAACTTAACCACTTCATCATCTTCAAAATTAATCAAAATTCAATTGATACAACTTATATCTTCAAGAATCAAACAAACCGATGCTCACGAACTCTTCAAATCAATCATTCCAACCTCAATTCAATCGATCTAGAGCATACAAGCTCTGATACCAATTGTAAGGATCGTCACAATAATCAGATCGATCTCGTGATTATGAATGCGGAATGTAACAATTACGGATTGAGAAGTAGAAGAATAGAAGTGAAGATCACAATGTAAATAATTTCTCTTTGATTTCTCTCTAAATTTGAAAGATTACACAGGAGTTACAAATTCAGGAATTGGACAAAAGCTTACTTAATACAAAGCAAACTAAGTATTTATACTAAACTATAGTTTTCTCGCTCGAGATCAACTTCTCATGCGAGAAGCTAGTTCTCACACGACAAATAAGTTGTCACGCTGCTTCTTTCACTTTTCGCTTGTCTTTAACTTGATCTTCACTTTGATTTAATTTCCCGATCCTCTAGGTTCAACCCCTACATAACTGCATCGTATACCGTAGAACTAGCTAATGGAAAGTTGATTGAAGCCAATAATATCATTCAGGGTTGGTTATTAAACCTAAATGATCATGTCTTCGAAATACACCTCCTTCCCATCGAACTCGGAAGTTTTGATGTAGTCGTAGGAATGGATTGGTTATCTAAAAATCAAGCGGAAATCATGTGTCATGAAAAGACCATACGTATCCCACTACCCAACGGTGAAGTCCTCATCGTACAGGGAGAGATGTTCGGAAGAAAATTGGGAATCATTTCATGTATTTAGGCACGAAAGTATCTAAGGAAGCGATGCCACGCCTTCCTAGCCCATGTGGTAGAAAAGAAACTAAAGGAGAAAAGCAACCAAGATATTCCAAAAGTACGGGAACACCCAGATGTGTTTCGCGAGGATCTGCCAGGATTACCTCCTACCCGACAAGTTGAGTTTCGAATCGACTTGATCCCTGGAGCTGCACCGGTGGCGAAATCGCCCTAAAGACTTGCATCCTTCGAAATGCAAGAGTTGTCTAGTCAATTACAAGAACTATTAGACAAAGGTTTCATTCGACCAAGTTTCTCACATTGGGGAGCTCAGGTCCTGTTTGTCAAACAGAAAGATGGGTCGTTTAGAATGTGCATTGACTACAGGGAGTTGAATAAACTCACTATCAAAAATAGGTACCCGTTGCCCAGAATCAATGACCTGTTTGACCAATTGAAGAGTGAGACGTACTTTTCAAAAACTGGTCTTAGGTCAGGATACCATCAACTGAGAATTCTGGAAGATGACATACTAAGACAGCCTTTCGCACTCAGTATGGACACTATGAATTCTTGGTAATACCTTTTGGCTTGATAAACGCTCCAGTTGTGTTCATGGATTTGATGAATAGAGTATGCAAGCCATACTTAGACAAGTTCATGATTGTGTTTATCGATGACATCATAATCCATTCACAGTGTAAGGAGGATCATGAGAAACATTTGGATTCCGTACTTGAATTACTTGTAAAGGAAAAACTGTACGCTAAACTCTCGAAGTGTGAGTTTTGGTTGAGAGAAGTGCATTTCCTTGGACATGTAATAAACGAGAAGGGAAATCCACGTGGATCCAAGCAAGATTGAAGAAGTCAAACGGTGGGAAACGCCCAAGACACCCACTGAAGTCCGACAATTTTTGGGTTTAGCGGGATATTACCGGCGATTCATCGTGAATTTCTCAAAAAATCGCCCAACCCCTAACCGCTTTGACTCAAAAGAATGTGAAGTTTGACTCGATGACAAGACAAGAGGATGCATTCCAATTGTTAAAACAAAAGCTATGCGACGCTCTAATTTTAACATTACCCAACGGAACCAACAATTTCGTTGTGTACTATGATGCATCATGTCTAGGTTTAGGTTGTGTCCTTATGCAAAAGGATAAACTCATCACCTATGCATCACGACAACTCAAGGTTCATGAAAAGAATGTGACATCCGTCACCTAAATAGGTGCATTGACCATTGACTTTGACTCTTTGACTTTGACTTGGTATTAATGTGATCTTTGACTTTAAAGTTGACCTAATGTGGACTTGATCTAAGTATAGTGCATTGGACACGTGTAGACGCGCTAAGTTCTAGAACAGTGCATTATGCACTCAATATGTTCTAGTGGGCCTTTCGCATGATAACAGTGTATGTTCACCGTTTGGACTTGGCATGATGGGTGCGTGCTTAAGATTGGACTAAAGAATTAAAAATATAAGAATATAAATCTTAAGTTGAGAACACAAACAAAAATTGAACATGTGGGCATTGCCTAAAGCCTACTAAATACATATAATTTAATTTAAAAATATATAAATTAAATAATTTTTATAGCATATAATAGTCCGTTGATATCGTAATAATGCATAGAATTAAAAAAACGCGAAAGTTGTACGACACGCGTATCAGGACGAGACGAAATTGGACGAAACGGGCAAAGGGCCCGGGAGGCCCATCTAAGGCCCCCCTTGGCCGAATCCATCTAAGAAGGGGGGTTTCCCCTTGTTTTCCTTTCATTTGTTGCAAAACTTTTTTCCAAGTTTCTCTCAAAGTGAAACCCTAGCCGTCACAACTCAATTCTTCTTGTTCTTCATCCCATCCATCGAAAATCAGCATCAAGACATCATCTCTTCGATTTTTGGAACAATCAAAACGTTCAAGATCGTGTTCTAAACAAGTCTTGTTCATCTCCTTATTTACCGGTAGGAAAAATCATTTCTTAATGATTCTATTCTTAGTTCTATCTTGATAATGATGATGCTCTTCATCTAATCACAAAATCACCATCTAATATTCTTATATTCTTGGTTTTGGATGTTGTATCGTGAAGATCTAAACGCTACGGGTGCTAGACTCTCTATCCGGTAAAACCCTAATCCTTGTTCTTTGAATATCCTTGAATCTATTGAAAATGGGGTTGTAATCTTGTGTGACCTGATCCAAATAGTCATCTTGGCTTCTTAAATTGTTTTAAAATTTATTAATTTTGTTCCTGATCGAATGGACGAGTTGAACAATCAAAACTATGTAACGATTAAGTAATGTTGTGAACCGGAAGACTAGCTTTCAACTAACTGTTTATGACTGAAAATTTTGATAATTTAAGTGTCTAATTTAAGTTTTGGTAAATTTTAAGATTTAATAAACGTTCTCTAACAACTCGAGTCAATATGGGTCAAATATGGAGATTTGTAATGCCATGGAGCAAGACTAATAAACTTGACAGATTGCTGTCAAAAAAATAGGGCAGTTTGTACAGGCCATAACTTTGTCATAATTAGTCTAAATGGGTCATGGTTTTCGTCTAAAATTCTGTTCAGTGAGTCCTCTAACTAACCCAAGTGGTCTCGTGTCGTTTCGATATCGTTTGGGCCTCCAAAAGCAGCAAACAAGATCGAAGGTCAAAACTGACGAATTTGGGCAGAATGTTAGTCTGTGTTTGTCGAGCCATATCTATCTCATATATTATCTATTCGAGATGATTTTTTTTTCTGAGAGTTATTTTAAAGTCTTATCTTTCAAATGGTTCTGGTCACACGTCGATTTGTGACCGTTTCGACCTCCAACTCGCTTATTCAAAACTGGTGCGCAATCAGCTCTTCATGCTGAAATATTTTATGAGACTTAAAAATAAGGGTTTGAAACCAAATAATCAAATGAAGACAAGTCTTATACTTAAAAGTGATTAAGTGACTTTAAAGGGACGAATAATAATATCTTTAATTCATTTGGAATGGACTAATTAACGTGCATCAACGGACGTTTATAAAGTAGTTAAAAGCGACAACTAAAACCCTAAATTTGACGAGACTTAAAGTTTAAACCGGACTTTGGATTTGTTGTATTAGAAAAGCATATTTTCATAAAATAGAACCTTGATGGACATTAATGACTGGGCTACAAGGATTACACCCATATTGGTCATTCCTTTGGTTCTCTAGTAATCCTTTTGTGAATTGTACTTTTAGTGCTTGCTTTGCGTGTTGTGGACTTTGGACTATACTATCTTGAGGTGAGTTTCACGGCCCCTTTTTATTATGTTTTACTTGGGGGAAAAGCATGCTCATGGTTTTGGCTATGCCGTGTCTTTTAGACTAATTTGGGACAATGTATGTGGTTTGGGTCATGGGTTGAGTCTAGATGTTCATTCATGAATGTATACTTGGACTTGGGCTTGTTATTGTGACTTGGACATGGGCTTGTTATTGTGACTTGGACTTGGGCTTGTTATTTTGACTTGGACGTCTTGGAGAGGTATTGTTAGTACTAACGGGTTGACACCCCCACCCTTGTTGTCAGTATACTAGTCGAGACTGACTTGGCCTGGGCTTGCCCTTGGGTGAATATAATCCGGGTAATTGGACTTGAACTGACTTACACTTGTGTTGATATCTATGACTGCTATGTACTCTTATCCACATACACCTTTTGTACATGTTATACATGGCAAACTCTTTGTTATTTAAACCTGTGAACTCATCGATGTTTGTTGACTTTTTAGAGCATGTCTTTTCAGGTAATGAGGCTTAGGTGCTTGGCTTGGGACTCTAGACAAAACCGCTATCTCGGGAGCAATAGGAGTTTCATGAGACTATTAGACTTGTTTTGGATTGTTTGATTTGGATTGTAATTGTTGGCTTGTGTTGGGATTGTTTTGCACTTGTGTGTGTTAGTTCCTAAATGGAACTTTTGACTATTTATGCATTTATGGTATGATGATTTGGGAATGACTTTACTTGGCACCAAATCCTATGTGTCAGGCGACGTCCTGACCATTTACGGAGAATGCCTTTAGTGATTCTCTCGGACCCCAATGTGTTATGACGATCCCGTCCGTCGCATCCTTGTTTTTCTGCCTCTAGCGGGGGTGTGACAGATTGGTATCAGAGCCATTGGTTATAGAGAATTAGGTGGATTGTTCGACCTAGACTATAACCTAAGTACCCACATGTAGTATGCATAATAGGATTGTGTGTGCATAATTATACATGTGAATGTTCTATGTGCATTATGTGTTGTCCCATGTAGCCTGCCTTATGTGTTATCCGTGATCTTTATATTTGGAGAATTTTGGTTGTTGTATTATTTGTGCATGCCTCGAGAAAGCATTAGGTAACGACGTCCTCTCGTTATGCGCTTGATTATTATTTGGTTTAGATTGATAAGTGCTGGATAAGAATTCTTTTAAGAGGGTCTGGGTTACTAAGCCAACCTTATTATATGCGTATACTAGTGATACCTATCTTGTGAGTTGAATCTCGGGAGATGAACATGCTAGATGACCTGACACCAACAAACAAGTGCCATGCCATTCTCTGGATGGATGATTACTTTATTGGATTTCAGACTATACTAAATGGATTCCTTTGACTGTTCCTTACCCAAGTGAATGCTTTCTTAATCGATTCCTCTGTACAACTTTGGTTACTTAACTTTTGGTTAGTGACCATATCCTTAATTCTCCAATCATGGATAACACTCTGTACTTGACAAGATGTGTTGACTCCGATAGGAGGAGCTAGGGGTGACCATGCAAAGCAAATTACCATTACGAGTGCACACGTAATTGCAACTTGCAGTGCATGCGAAATCTAGCAAACCCTTTCGTGAGATAATGTCATAGTTAGTACGAATCTTCCATTATATACATGGGACCTTGGTGTTCCTGTTCTTTTGATAATCAATGATGTGGAAACATCTATCTCCTTTATCTTTTCATAAGTACAAATTGATCTTGAGCATTTATGGGAATCATACTATGATGTTTTAGCCCAGTAGCTATGAGAAGTTGCTCTCTCTTTTGTTACCGTGATCCTGCAAGTTGACTACATGTTCAAAATGTACTTGGTCTTTAAAGAGTTGAAGTAGAAAGGTGACACCCCTATACATATGTTGCTTTGTTCGGGCTGATCTTAAGATATGAGGCATTGGTTATTTGGATGTCATGTAACCGGTTTAAGCGGCGTTCTTGATATATCGTTGGTGTGGTGGGAACGCTACGGGGAACCTATATATAAATATCTTCGGTATACCAGGGATGTGCTTGAATTGGGCTATGTGATGATCTTAGCGGTTTGGAGTTGGACATGGTGGGACTGATAACGGAGAAGGAAATGGTACCGGAGGTAGGATTGGTTGTACATACATGGAGTTTATGACGTGCAAGCCAAAGTAGTACCACGGGAAAGTTGGAGCAATAGCCTTGACTCGTTGCATTGAGAAAATTGGAACATATGTAGGCATCAAAAGACCGCATATGGGTCCCGAACGAAGATAACCTTAGAAACCTAATAATGGATGAAGCCCATAAATCCAAGTATTCAGTTCATCCTGGATCCGACAAAATGTACGAAGACATTAGAAAACTTTATTCGTGGCCCGGCATGAAAAAGGACATAGTTGTATATGTCGGGAAGTGTTCGACATGTTCAAAAGTCAAAGCCGAACATTAACGACTGTCAGGTCTGCTTCAGCAACCTGAAATTCCTCAATGGAAATGGGAACAAATCACAATGGATTTTATCACCAAATTACCTCAAACTTCCAGGGGTCACGATTCGATATGGGTCATAGTCGATCGATTGACTAAGTCTGCCCATTTTATTCCCATCTGAGAGGATTACAAAATGGAGAAATTGGCCAAAATCTATGTGAATGAGATTGTTGTCAGACATGGGGTACCAATCTCAATCATTTTGGATAGGGATAGCCGATTTACATCTCGGTTTTGTCAATCTTTATAGAAAGCCTTGGGAACACGTCTAGACCTGAGTACCGCCTACCACCCTCAAACCGACGGACAGAGTGAACGTACCATCCAAACACTTAAAGATATGCTCAGGGCTGCGTGATCGACTTTGGTGGCAATTGGGACTCCCATTTACCCTTAGCCAAATTTTCTTATAACAATCATTATCATACAAGTATAAAGTGTGCACCATTTGAAGCCCTATACGGACGCAAATGTTGGTCACCCGTTTGTTGGGCAGCGGTCGGTGATCATCAAATTACTGGCCAGAAATCATTCAGGAAACGACAGATAAGATTACCCTTATCAAGAAAAGAATTTAGGCTGCAAGAGATCGACAAAAGAGTTATGCGGACAACCGTCGCAAACCGCTAGTGTCACAGGTCGGTGACAAAGTACTACTTAAGGTCTCATCTTGGAAGGGTACCGTCTGTTTTGGAAAGAAGGGTAAACTCGCCCCTAGGTACGTCGGACCATTCGAAATTTTAGAAAGGATTGGTCCGGTAGCATACAAACTTAAGCTACCCCAAGAACTTAGTGGAATAAAGAACACTTTTCATGTGTCGAAACTTAAAAAGTGTTTAGCCGATGAAGGGTTACACATACCGATGAGAGATATTCGTATTAGTGACAAGCTTCATTTCATTGAAGAACCAATCGAAATTATGGATCGAGAGGTTAAGAAAACGAAACGAAGTTGTATACCGATAGTCAAGGTCTGATGGAACTCTAAGCGTGGTCCCGAATTTACGTGGGAACGCAAGGATCACATGAAAGCTGAGTACCCACATCTATTCTCGGACGAACTCAACAACAATCCTACCGCTTGAATTTCGGGACGAAATTCTCCCAACCGGGGGAGACTGTAACAATCCTGAATTTTCAGGTAACTTTATAGCCCTATACGTTAAGCTCAAAAACTCTAACTCTCGTCAACCGTAATATTTTCACTTAAATTTGGGTTATTAACTATTGTGCCTTAGACTTAATTGGGGATTTGATTAAGTACGCATTTTTATATTGAGAAGTTTAGTGCATCAATGCAATTACGTGACAATTCATGATGATAGTAAATAATAACTTTTGACATATTATTTGAGCTCGCAATCATGCATGAAGCTACCACCTTTGCATGAATTTTTAATCATTAAATAAAATTCTTAGCACGTCAACATATCAAGTTTAATGCAACACGACATTTATTTGTATTTCATAAATGAAACTATAAACCTGACTTTGACACTTATACATAAGTTTGATGGTTCTAGTAACCCAAAAATCTCACTCCTCATTCGACAACCTCAAATACCTAGCTAATGATTACATAAGAAAATCATCAAGCATGAATCACCAAAACCATTAACATAAATTGGCAAATTTAAGAACGAATATAAAACCATATTAATGCCATCAGGATACTCGATTTATTGAGGCCAAAAACAACCTCAAAACACTTCTAAGACTCCCAGTACATAATGCTAGATTCAAAGGAGGTTAAACCTTAAACTAATGGGTAATAGACCAACAAAATCATCACCTCATTGTTATTAAAAATAGCCTACAACAGGCCCTTCTGCTGCTCAATAAGGGCTGCTGAATACCATCATATCACCACCATTACTCCTGGATGCAACCTCCCATACCCTTTTAATAAAAGCCAACTAAGTCATCTGGTTTGAGACATCAAACCTAGCAATTAAATACTGAAATGAAGTACAAAAGGAGGTGTGCCGTGCTGCTGGAGCATTGCTCAAGTATCCTGTTGTTGCTGCTGCCTAAGGAGGGCCAAAATCACAAGCAAGAGTTGATTCGAAGATGCTTTGGCATCTCATGATGAGATTCCCTACTAAACATCTTATAAAACCGACCCTATAGCATATCTTTCTCACAACAAAACACTCTCAAACCTGCTCAAACACAGCTCCAAGAAGGCTGCCTATTGCTGTTGTTGAAAATCGAGAGAAGGAAGAAGAGCTCAAGTGGCGGTTTGGACCTCTAACACGTGTTTCTTCTTGCACCAACACTTACCAACGGGTATGAACTTAAAACCACTTAAACTAAACCTTTTAAATTACATATTAGTTGTTAATAAGGTCCATGACAGGTTAGAAAACAAAGTCCAAAAAAGAACATGTAACTGGTCGTAATAGGGCTTTTAGGACTACTCATACGTTGCAGAACTGAAGTCACCCTAAGCACACACTTAAACCACGATTTGAAACATGAAATAGATACTTTTCACACTTATTTTTAGTTCTTTAACATGTGTGATACTCAATCTTTAGTTAAAAACTTAGAAGACATAACACAAGGCTGTGAAAGTGACATGGACAGCAACTTGCAGATTTATAGACCCGACTTTAAGAGGGTGTAACTTGGTCAAAAATAAACCAAATGAGGTGTTTCTTAAGCCTAGAATTATTTTCAACATGTTAGTTTTCAAAAGTGGTCTCGTAATTTTCCATGGAGAATTGGTCTCCCAAAAGTGCAAAATAAAATGAAGTGTCAAAAGTAACTTTTTCGGACAGAATATTGACCCGACTTTACAAGGCCATAAACTTGTCAATGCTTAACCAACAAAGTGATTTTTGTGTCAAAAGTTATCTTAATGTCCAAGATTTCCAACGCATATACGCACACCTGTTAATAATTAGTTTTGGACCCCCATCCGACCAAGATACGAACAACAATTCAGAAAATGTGCAGCGGTGAATATTTACTTAGGAGTTATAGTTGGCCATTATAATGCATCAATACACGTTGCAAGTAGATGTATAAAAATATGACCTATGGGTAATAACCTAGATATTAGATGGATAGAAACCTCTCACTACCATAAGTATAACACACACACACAATACTAAACAAGTATACACAACCTCAAACATAATAGACTACCTTACGAACTTTACAAATAAACTCAACGGTTTAATCTAAGACAAATTACACATTGACGTACTAAACACACCAACGAACCCTACTTATATATATATGTAGGAAGCACACCCGTTTACCATCATCACACTCCAGACCAAGGAATCTCTAAACCACTCAACAACAACAGTGAATTCTCGTAGCCCCTTTTTCCTTTTAAATGTTCTTAGGGGAGAAACACGCTTCCAACAACAACAACATTTGAATCATTGCTTTATATGTTATGTCTATTACTTGAATATTGCATGAGTTTATCTTATCATTATCACATGCTAAATTCCTCATTCTCACAACGCAACCAATTAACTATTGGATAGAGACGCTAGAACATATTGATAGTACTATCAGGGTAGGCACCCCCATTCTCTAGACTCGTTGAACGCGTCAATCAACGATCACTCATATGGAATGTTTATTTCTGTAACAACAACAACCAATACTCATGATAAGTATTGGAGGGGTTTTTAGTTTTCTCATAGCTGTAATTTTGGTTGTGGGCTCATGGCTTTATGTCTCGTATTTACATTCATATATAATGCTTGATTCAATTTTACTTACTACTGATTACTATAACAACTGTTTATCGAGTCTCAACTCTACGAGCTCACCAACTTTTAGTTGGCCTAGTTTAGCGTGTTTTTCAGGTGATAATTAAGTGTGCTAGCTTAGAAGTCAATAATTTGCGCATCTAGGACAATGATGTAGAACCTATATCTTTTGAATGCATTACGTTTAGTATTTTCTCGTACCATGTGTTCTTAAGATATTTCATTCGTCACTCACTCGCGTTTCCGCCTTGGCAAGGGTGTGACAGATTGGTATCAGAGCCATAGTTATAGCGAACTAGGGTGTCTTAGATAGTTCCCTAGACTATAACCCTAAGCTCTACAATTAAATGCCTTAGCATATAAGATTTGAACGACATATATTAATTTTATGTTTCTAGTCATGAAAGGTGCTATTCTAGTATAATAATATCGCTCTCACATAGTGTCATAATTTATATGTATTTAGAAAATGCCGCCTAGACGAGCAATCGAGCCAAACCTAGCCGAAATCTTTGCGCAACAACTGGCCGACGTAATGCCGGCCATAATCGCTCAAGTAAGCCACGGCCTACTGAATTCTGACGGTAGTGATAGGGGAAATGGAAATCACGAAAATGGTAGAAACATGAATGGAAGCGACAGGAACGAAAATGGTAATGGCGGGACCGGTGGAGATACCACTAATGAAGGTACAGTAAAGAAAGCTTGTTCGTATAAGACCTTTAGGTCATGCAAGCCAAAGGATTTCAATGGAATCGAAGGCGCAACCGGCGTTTTGCGCTGGATTGAGAAGATGGAAGTTGTACTCGATATCAGTGACTGTAAAGACGATTGCAAGGTTCGTTATGCAGTGTGTTACTTCCAAGGCAAAGCTTTGACTTGGTGGAATACGCAAGTCCAAGCTCGAGGAATAGAGAATGCTAACAAAATGTCTTGGGAGGAGCTGAAGGATTTACTTATCAACGAATATTGCCCCAAAAACGAAATGCAGAAGATGGAGTCGGAATTGTGGAACTTAAGCATGCATACTACACCAACCGGTTTCATGAGTTAGCCTGGTCCCTTATCTTATCACTCCAGAATCCAAGATGGTTGACCGTTACATTTGGGGCCTCGTACCCCAGATTCGTAGTCATGTCCGCACCAAGGATCCTGCCACTCTCAAAGATGATATCTTGTTGGCCGGGACACTAACTGATAAAATGTTAAGATTGGGAACCCTTACCAAAGCAAGCTCTGGTGACAAGAGGAAGGCCGTGGAGAGCTCGGGAAAAAGAAAACCTGATAGAGTTGTAAACAAGAAGCACCAAACCATCAAGCACTTCGTAGCAACCACCACCACTCCCAATACGGACGCTCTTGCCCTACCTCCGCCAAAGGGTGGATACACCGGCACTGACCCCAAGTGTAACAAATGCCCTTTCCATCATTAGGGCCCTTGCCCTATCATTGAAAACTGCCAACAGTAACGGCATTTTACCAAGTATTGCCGAAAGGGCAACATCAACCTCCGTAACCCGCCGACCCACAACACCAATCGGAACTTTCAAGCCAACAACAACCGTCAGAACCCGAACAACAATAACAACAACCACAACAACAAACCAGGGACGCGTTTCGAATGTGGAAGCGCTGATCACTTCCGTAACGCGTGCCCCAAGCTGAATGATAACCAAGCTAACCTTGCTTGAGGACGAGCATTTGGGCTTAGAACTAACAAAGCCTGCCAGGACCCGAATGTTGTGACGGGTATGTTTCTCCTCAATAACCTCTATGCCTCTGTATTGTTTGACTCATTTATGTCAACTGAATTCAAATCATTAATTGGCCTAGAGTCTAATAACCTAACTGCACCGTATACCGTAGAACTAGCTAATGGAAAGTTGATTGAAGCTAATAATATCATTCAGGATTGTTTATTAAGCCTAAATGATCATGTCTTCGAAATAGACCTCCTTCCCATCAAACTCGGAAGTTTTGATGTAGTTGTAGGAATTGATTGGTTATCTAAAAATCAAGGGGAAATCATCTGTCATGAAAAGACCATACGTATCCCACTACCCGATGGTGAAGTCCTCATCATACAGGGAGAGATGTTCGGAAGAAAACTGGGAATCATTTCATGTATTCAGGCTCGAAAGTATCTAAGGAAGCGATGCCACGCCTTCCTAGCCCATGTGGTAGAAAAGAAACCAAACGAGAAAAGCATCCAAGATATTCCAAAAGTACGGGAACACCTAGATGTGTTTCCCGAGGATCTACTAGGATTACCTCCTACCTGACAAGTTGAGTTTCGAATCGACTTAATCCCTGGAGCTGCATCAGTGGCGAAATCGCCTTACAGACTAGCACCCTCCGAAATACATACATACATACTACATACATACATACATACATACATACATACATACATACATGCATACTTAGATACATACATACGTAGATACATACATACATACATACATACATACGTAAGTAGATACATACGTACCTACATACATACGTAGATACATACATACATACATACATACATACATACGTATGTACGTACGTATGTACGTACGTATGTACGTACGTATGTACGTACATATATTAAAGTGATCTATTTAATGGTGTAATTTGTATAAAAAATAACATCATATAAAAAAGTTAGGAAGGTTTTAAAAAAAGGGTGAAGCTTTTTAAAAAATAAAGGGAAAATTGTTATATTAGTATTGTAACACTGTGTAAAAGTTAGTTATTATACATAATCATAGTGTAAGTTTTTGTTACATTATTGTTAATGAGTTATTGTAATAAATATGGGTTAACAACCATTCCTTCCCCTGTGTATATGTATAAATTGAGAACCAAAAATTTGTAAAGAAGTAAAAAAATTATTTCTAGCCACTCATTTTTCCTTTCTAGTTTTAAGATTTTTTTATTTGTAAGGGCATTATGGTAATTTTGTGATGTTAATTTAGTTAATTTTTTACGTGAAAATCCATAGGAAAATTTTTTTAAATAATTTGAGTATCGTGTGTGCGCACATATATAGAGTGAAAAAAATACACATACACGCATATGTGCATCTGTGGTGCATCGATGCATATAAATTCAATACAAAATTAGCTTTGAATTGTACTTTTCAAATACAAAATAACCTTAATAGAGAAGCCAAAACATAAATAAATAACTTTACAATGAAAATCAAAACCTAAATGGTGTATAAGGCTTTTAATTTAAAAATAATTGGCAATTTTATGATCAAAGAAATATTATAAACAAATAAGCTATGAGGAAACTAATCAATTTACAATAAAACTCCTGAACAATAACAACGATTAACGACAAGTGACCAAAATCGATGGTTGAATGATAAGATTCACATACCTGTGTTGTTAATTAATTGAGGTTGTTTTCACATTATTATGGCTTTCTAATATATGTTTCATCGGTAGAGGGTGTTAGGTTAGAATAGAATCGAAAGTGGACGGCGATGATAAAATCTAGACCAAAAGGGTAAGCAAGTATGTATTCATCAACTAATGTTAACATTTAAATTTTATCACTTTGTGATACAAATTTTCAGTCATTTTACATGACTAGGGGCAATACAAAAATATGTCAGCATGTGTTTTTATTTAACAAGTTCATTTGTAACATCGATGCTAGTTTGAATAAATTCGATTGTAAGAACGATTGTGGATATGTTATTCATTATATATGTTCCACGAACCTTGAGTGTGCCAAACATATTCATTCATTAAAACAAACAATTTTCAACATCAGTTTTATAAAAAGAATAGAATCTAATACGAACGTATAAAGTGGAATAAAATATTATGAAAATGTCTTATTTAATTTTCTTAAAGAATTAAGGTTAAAACACATGTAGGTGTAAAGTAAAAAAATACCCCTCATAATTTTCATACAATTTTATATTATAAAAAATATAAAAATAAAAATATATGATTAGAAATTGTTCTTTTGTTTCTTTACAAAAAGTTGATTCATTTTTAGAAAATAAAAATAAAAATATGTGGTCAGAAATGGTTCTTTTGGTTTTTTATAAATCTTTAGTTCTCAATTGAATGTCTATATATATATATATATATATATGTATATAGGGTAGGGTTATCTTAAGAACCACCATTTTTTGTGAAAACTTTAGGAAACAATATGAGCCACACATTTTTTTATTCAATGCAAGTCACATGCCATTTCCACATTTTTTTAAAACGTTCATAACTTTTTTTACGACATTATTTAAAAAAAATTAGTGCGTCACGTTGTTTGGTAGAGTTATTACAAAAAAAAGAGTTCTCATTTGATCCCTCCGCTGTACATATATATATATATGGGATAAAACGGTTGTTAATCCACCTTTATTGCGATAACCTGTTTACACTAATGTAACAAAACTTACAACATGATTATGTGTTGTAACTAACTTGTAGACCATGTTATACCATTGATATAACAATTTTCCATCCATTTTTTTAAAACATTTCCCCTTTTTTTAAAACCCTCTTAACTTTTTCGTATAATATTATTTTTTTATACAAATTACAACATTAAATAAATTATTCTAATATCTTTAGTTTGAGTATAGTCTTGCTATATTTTTTAAAAATTTTTAACGTTAATTGTGAACCACTAGTTTACCACTATTATCTTAACTTACAGTGATTATGTGACCTGTTATGGACCACTAGTATGGTAAACGGTTTATCGCAATAAACAAGGGTTAACATTCGTTATTTATCATATATATATATATATATATATATATATATATATATATATATATATATATATATATATATATATATAGGGTTAAGATCATTACATAACCACTTTTTATTTCAGAACCACAGAATCATTGATTTACATAAACATAAATTAAGTCAGATGTTACTTGAGTTGTTTTACATATGTGTATATCTGACATGAATAATAAACTATGTAAAACAATAAAATATCACCAACTTTAACTTACATATATGTAAATCAGTGGTTCGTAATTTACATTTATGTAAACTAATGGTTCTTTTGGTTCTAAAAATAAAAACTGGTTCTATAATAATCCTGACCCTATATATATATAAAGAGAGCGTGAGTAGGGTTCAAATGAAAACCAAGTGAAATTTTGTAAACCAATAAACCAAATCTTAACCTTTGATTTATAAATATTAATGACTCATATTTTTTGAATAAAATAATAGAATGTTGTAATTTTATTGGATTCCATGTATAAAAGGTTAAAACAATATGAGCAATTGATCTTTATAAGTCAAAGGTTGAGATTTAATTTATTAATTTATTAATTTATATAAAAGTTTAAACAAATATGAGCAGTTGATTTAATTTATTAATTTATACAATTTAATTTATTAATTTATACAATTGATCTTTCATTTGAGTTGGGTTCAAACGAAAAATAAGAACCACGAGAACCATTATTAACCCTTAATTATATTAATTAATTGATTAGATCAAAATGGTAGTATTGTAAATAACTAAAGATTTAGTACATGTATTTTTAAATAAAAAGGGTAAACGAGTAATTTGTAGTTTTGTAATTTCTAGAAACCCACTAAATTTATGGAGGATCTTGTATAAATCTTGAAAATTCAAAACATAAACAAATCAATAATCTTAAAAATAAAAAAACAATTTAATCGACAATACATATTCAAAGACACTCCATAGATCTGTGATTTCCTTTCAGAACGTGTAGAAGATATCACTCGTAAGTATTTTTCCTAAAACCTTCATCTATTAGTTGTTTATGTTCTACGTTGCGTATGATTTCGTAAAAAGATTCCATTGATACATATTTTAGAGGTTACCTAGTGATTTTACTAATTGAATAGTGCTCTTAAGGGTATGCTTTTGGTAGCTTTGAATTTCCTATGTAAATGCGACATTGTACAACCCTGTATGAGGTAACAAGTATTTGGAATCTAGGTTTGGGATTTTTAATGTTGAGAATTAGGGTTCATACCAACATAATACAATGTAGGTTGTTAAAGCAATGGTATAATCTGGGAGTGAAGTGTATCTATAGACATAGAAGTATGTTATTAAGTAGGAAGAAGATTTCTAACAAATAAGGTTATATGGTATGCGTTTAACTTATATGCAAATATGATTGATGTTGCATCAAGGTAATGCAATGGTTTTATAAATCATTAGGAAAAGCATTAGCGTACATGTAAATATGTGAGCACTGAATGTTAATGTTAGTAATTTTGTGTTTTTGGTTAATAAGATTGTTTTGTTATAGTGTTTCATATATGTAAGCATACAAGGCTTAACAACTTAAATGTGTATACTAATCTCTTTTGTAGTTTATATCTCTGTGTTAACCATAGAAAATCTAATTCTATGGTTTTCAAACATTTTACAAATATCCATCTCATGTTTATCGTTATTCATGTTTTAGGAATCTTGATACGTTAAAGAAATGGGCAAAGTAAGTGTAATTTTTGTAGTTAGTATTGTTTTAAATGTTATAAAGAGTTCATTATGTTTTCTATAGTATGGGTGTTTTATGTTTGTAAAGGACGAATGAGTGAAATAATTGCTAAAAATAGAAGTTTTAAGTTTACAAATGATCCTAGTGACCCGATTGAAGTCGGGTATTCTAAAAATGGTGATAATGGACAATCTGATCGTGGAGGTATGTTAAATATTGAAGTTATTTTAATCAAATTATTTGTATTAGTTTAAGCTCCTTTAATTTTATCAAATTAAAAGTTATTATATTAGGAAACGAAGAATTGAGTTTGGTCAATGCAAATGTTGAAGGGGAGGTGGAAAAGTAAGGGGACGAAGCAAAAAAGAAGGTCCCAAAAGTTTGCAAGGTGGTGAAGGAAAAAGTGGTGAATGCAATCACAATACTTTGTTTTTGTTTTGGGTAATGAAATTAGTAGTATGTTCTTTGTATTGAGTATCATACTAGTATAAATTTTATGTTTGTGTATGTAGATAAGATGGAATTGTTGTTATTATATGCTGATAAAAATAAGTAAAACATTACAAAAGAAGAATGTATTATGTAAGAGTCTTCATGTTCACAAATATGAAAGAATTAATGATAATAAAATAAAATGTGTATATTTATGTTGATTTACATACAGGTAAATTTAAATAAATAGGTATTTATACAATGATTTAATGCATAACACTGATCTATGTAATGTTAATGTGTGACATGCGGTAATTTTTTGTTATCATACTCCACCAGTTTCCGTTAGGTCTTGCATACACGTGTCGTGAGCACACACTAGTAGTCGTTGAACGTTGGTGACTTTATAATAGTTAACGTTGAATAACAAACAATAACCTAATTAATAATTTGATTATTAACACGTGATTATGTGATTCATGAATTTTATTGTTGTTTATTTATGGTTTTCTCATTTTACAACATGAGGATTGGTGAAATATGATTTGTGTGAATTGTTGCTAATTAGAATGTATGATTATTATTGTTGATTAATAATAATCCATGTGTTGTAGCTAAAACTATTTAAAAAGTGTTAAAAAGGTTAGTTTTTATAAATTTAAAAAGGAGGGTATATTTTGTAATTATTACAAAAGTTAATATTACCAAAAAAAACCCAATCCTAGCCCCCACACCCCTCATTCGGTCAAAACTCCATCCCCCAACCTCATTCTTGTAATTTCAAGCTTACAACATCAAGAACATTCTATTTTGATTAGCCTTGATCATTCCAACATTGTAACAAGCATAATCCTTAAACATTACACGATTTAAGGTGAGTTTTAACAAGCTTTTCATAGTTTTTTTATTCAAGAACAACCCTAGTTCAATTAACATTGAAGAAGTTGAAATTGATATGATTTGATGATACTATGATGTTAGTTGTGTTGTATTGATGCTAGTTTACGTAGATTGTGTAAGAAATTCATGGAATTGGCGCGTTGTTCATACATTACTATAAGTAGAAACTTTTGTGTATGAGAATTGGGAATTTTGATGAATTGTTGATTTTTATCATACTTAGATGATTTCTATGAACTAGATTAGGTATAAAATTGATGAATTCATGATTGAATTAGGTGATAGATTGGTTGTTGGATGTTACCTTCCCAAAAGGAAAACATTATTGATGTGAATCTTTGGATATTGTTCATTGGACATGTATATGATGTTAAGATCATGCTAGAATGCTTGTTGATGATGTTCAATGCGTTAGAATGTTTTAAATGGGTCAATTGGATGCTTGATGGATTATTTGGGAAATCTAGGTTTATAAAATTTTATGCTAATGATGAGTTACATTATAAAAATATGGAATCATGTTGGGGATTATAGTAGGTCCTTGGGATATATGTTAATTGTTATGAATTATGTTGAAAATTATGATAATTAAAATCATACATGCGTGCGAATCTGAGGCCCTGCTTAGTAGATTTGGTAGTATTTAGGGTGTGAGTTCGTGAGTGGCTTCACATGGCATGTTGTGCGTGATTAATATGAATGTGTGATTTGTTAGTGTGATTTAATTATATTTATGTTGAACATGATGATTGGTTGAGATTCACATGTGTTGTATGATAACCTAGTTTGTCATGATGATGTTGATGGAATTTAAGATTCATGATGTGACATACGTGAATTGGTTGTGTAATAATCATGAGAAACAAGATTTCAATTAACACGTCACCATGTCAGTCAACTAGGTCAAATGTGTCATTGTGTTTCCAAAACCCTACGGTCAATGTGTTGTTGAGCACTTAGGGTTGTTATGATTTTCTAGTTGCATGTACTTATGTACTCACATGTTCTAGGTAACATTTAATGGGTTGTCTTTCCACTCAACGTTAGCTTTGCGTATATTGTTCGTTTGCGTACCAGATGAGTTCATGCTCCACTTTTTATACACTCTCTTTTAAGGGAGATAGCATACTTTTTACAAACGCTTTACTGTTATAAGTTGTGCATATTGTAAAATAATGCTATATAACATTGAAAGTTCTTACACTTTCGGATCGTTAATTAAGGAAACTAGCAGGACATTTGGGTAGTATTACTAGGTCTAACAAGCTCCACCCGTATGACTAGATGTCAAGTGGGTGCAATATTGTTCTAAACGACTAACATTGTCATGATTTGGTATGTCATGGCGGAAGGCAAACTAGCGAACTCAATCAGCTTCGATCGTGAAATCGCTATGGTTATTACAAGTGAAATTAGACTAGCTATCTATTTCAATGTGCATGATTATATTTTACAACTGATATTGTTATAGTAAACGCAAACTCTTGAACTCACCAACCATAGTGTTGACACTTTTATTATGCTTTTCTCATGTCGTTATTAGCAGCTGCCTTTACGAGCACTCACGAGTCGAGCATGCTTTTAATACATTCACCTTTTTACATTGGGTTTATTTGCACTTAATCAAATAATGGTTTCGGCGCTTGTTTTGCGCATTTTACATTTAGTGCTTTGAGTTTGAATGTTTACTAAACGCTTTCGTAATGTTTTGAAGTTTTAAAACTTTGGGTTTGTTTTAAATGTTTAATATTGAGTCGTTCTGAGTTACTAATGACTTGGATCCTGATTTGTTCACGCGCCTCGCGCTTAAATTTCGCACGTGGATTTTGAGGGTGTGACAGATTGGTATCAGAGCCATTGGTTACAGGGAACTAGGTTGCATACACACTAGTCTATAAGCACACATAGTTAGTTTGTTACTTGTTTACTTATTGCTTACTGTATACTCATTGGCATGCACATCAGGTACACAGTAGTATGGCATCATCATCGTCCTCATCCCAATACGATACGCGACGGGAAAGGAACCCGAGGTTCCTACCATACCTTCATCTTCTATGGGTTCTACTTCTCTACCTCCTGTGCTTATGCCTAGTGTGTACCTCCTAAGCGAGCCTCCAATTGATCGAGACGTGACATATCCCACGAATTGAACGTGGAATCGTACCGCATTGATCAGGATGCTTGAAAAGAAGTACGTTCCTTTTCTGATCCCTACCATTGGAAGAGATTCTATGTTACCTTCCCTACCCTGTAACCCTATTAGGCTATTGCGTTCGTGGTGGCCTCTCTTGATACCTTCCCTACCCTGTAACCCTATAACCCAGTAACCCTATAACCCTGTAACCCTAGTGCTTTACCCACCAGTGAGTAAGCAACATACTTTATCTTTTGGTGTTTAGCATATATGTTGATACCCATTATAGCTTCCATTTTTCTTATTCCAACAGGTTAGACTTACTACTTCCCCTTTTCCGTCATACTCTTTTGACTATCAGGTCAAGAATCCCTTGTATGTACAACCAATCCTGTTACCTTATCATTTCCACCATTTCTTACTCCAATTAATCAAGATCATCACATAGACCACTTCAGACACAATCTTAGTATACCGGTGACGCTTATATACAGGGTTCCCGCAGCATTCCAACCATATTTATGATATACCGAGAACAATGCTTAAACTGGTTACGCGACATTCGATTACGCCATCAAGGCAAAATGCTAGAACATTCAAACTACTAATGCTGCAAGTCTTAAGATTAATCCAATGAACAAGGTAATACATGTGCAAAGAGTATCATCACCGTGCTGTAACTCTCCGAATACCATGTACATTCCAAACAAATATTCAATTGCATAGTTACTGAAATGCTAGAAAGTGCAACGTCTCATAGGGACTGGAACTAATTTCATAATATGAATCCCATGAAGCCTCCAAGTAGATTAGAAATTACATAGAAGTAAAGGTTATAGATGTTTGCTCATCATTAACTAAGTCTTATAGGACTGAGACTCCAGTGTCCCAATGTGTCAAATGGAAGATTTATACTAACTATGACCGTTATCTCATGGCAAGATTTGTTAGGCTTCACATGCACTGCAAATTGTAATTACGTGTGCACCCGTAATTGAAATTTGCTTTACATGGTTGGAGTATCAAGGATATGGTTACTAACAAGAAGTTAATTAACAAAAGTTATACAAAGGAATCGATTGAAAAAGCAATCACTTAAGCAAGAAACAGTCGAAGGAATCCATGTACTTTAATTCGAAATCCGATAAAGTAGTCATCATACTGGAGTACGTTGTGTCTCTTGTCTACTGGCGTCGTGCTAGCCAGCGTGTTTGTCTACTACATGTGGGTACTTAGGTTATAGTGTAGGTCGAATAATCCACTTATTATGCACACTAAGCACCCAAAATCTACTTTGTTACACACACTAAGTAACCCACGCACACTCACCTACAACACACACTCTCAACGACATACACACCCACACACACTCACTTGACACATTCACATGGCACACACAACACACACAACAAACACACACACGGATCACACTCACATACAAACAACTCACACACACAACACACACCCACACACTGTTACACACATTGGAACACACACACACAATGCACACACTAAAACACACATAAAATAACACACACACACATATATATACATTACGCAGCCCACATACACAAACACTCGGTACCACCACGACTCAACCGCACTTGGCGACTCACAAACGGCTCCCGAACAGAACTGTAACGAAATGAAACAAATGTAATGAAACTTAAATGAAATGAAACAAGATGCTTACCAACTAAATCAGTTTACGAAGAGACGGCGTTCATCGAAGGTAATCAGTGGAGATTTGGTCATGGTGCTGGTTTCATATCAACTTTGAAGATAGCTGTCATTTGAGCAGATAAGTGTTTTGTGAAACTGGAGAAATTTGAGATGGTAAGATATTATAATCAATAGCCTGGAATGCTCTGATACCAATTGCACGACCAGATTAGTGAGAGATCAATGCAACAGTTTCACAAGTGTTGGAGAGATAATCGACAAACACTTATAAGATCAAATAGGAACCGGCTGAAAGAAACAAAGAACTAAGGGATAGAACACAAACAAGAACAAAGTTGGATTTGAAAAATGTTATATATTGCTCTCAACTGTTCAAACAAAGTTACAAAGCTTAGTCCCTAAGGACTTATACATGAGATACTTGGTACTACGTCTTACAGCCAACTATATTTTGAAAGACGGCTGAAACACTAATCCATACAACAAGATCATTGTAAAGTAAAACTGCAGATTGTCTTTTGACATGTGACTATAACATGCTATAGCTCACATCTTTATCTAATACTAAAATATAAAAAGTACAAAGTAGAAAGTTACAGACAAAGACCATAATCTACAGTTGACAAAAGTATAGAATTATCACCAACTTGTATAAGTTGCTGAGTATTCAGAGGTGGCAGCGAAAAGTAGTTCAGATTTGTCAAAAGCATGTCAAAGAAAGCATGTCTTCTCTGTCTTCGAAAAAAAATGGACTATGGCTTCGGAAGATTTGACACTTAGAAAATTTCTTAGTGACTATGTTAAATCTTTCGAAGTAACTTACTTGTACTTCAGAATGCATGCTAACAGATCTTTGTTAAGCATCAGACATTAAAATAACTCCTACATTGTTGAATAATATCAATGTTGTTTGTATAAGTATTTTATATATCGCAAAATATCATTTTATCTAAGCTATATTTATTTGTATAATGAGCACATGTCATGGTTTATTTTTAACAATAACCAATATGTCACGAGCTATAGTAAGTTTCATTTTAATGTTTGATTTTACCATATATATATATATTAACATCTATATTTATAACTCATAGCTCATCTCACAATCAAATATATTAACAAAATGTGTTTATATACGAGCTCATAACAAACGTTTATACATTTCACTCGGTTCACGTCCTCGAACCCACTCATGACCGACTCGATTTCGCTTGTTCTTATCCTTGACCTTCTTTAACCGAGGTTTGACCAAAGTAAAACAATGATAAAAAATAAAAAAGTTAAAATAAACATCCCAACGGTTATATAACTGTCTTTTACCAGCTAAAATTGAAAAACTCACTTTTAGTGGCTAGAACACGTTCCAACCGGGTCTAGCAGTTGAGTTTCACATATGCGGAACCATGTAGATCCCTCTAGTTTTACGGTTCCAAACAAGGTAAGAGTGGTTGTGGGTAAGATTTGTAACTGGTCAACGGTCGGAGGATCCAAAGAACCGAGCATGAAACTAGTTTTTTTTTTTTTGTGCAAGTTTAATTATCAGTACTTAGCCTCCATCTGGCCTAATCAATTCCAATTGAATATTTAATATGTGATTCTATTGGATTTACTCGATAAATTCTAATGAACTTCGTTCCCTTCGTTAGAGGCGCACAAAAGGGTTTTGTGCATTGAACCTAGAAATTGGTTTGTTCATGGATAATTCAATTAAACTTGGTCTGTGGGTGGAATAGCTTCGGTTGAATTAGAGTGACATGGAACTCTAAGTGATGTGAATTGATTAAGTGTCTGTTTCGTATGAGTTAATAGAATGAACGAATAAATAGAATGAATGAAGAAATGTAATAGATGAGAGAATGAAATGAATTATTATGTTCTATTGTCGTGTTTGGTTACCCTTTAGGAATGTAATGAATCATTACTTTGTGTTGTTTGTTAGGAAGGAAAAAACGAAAGAATGAAATGTAAAAGTGGTTATGGTGGTGATGGTTCTCGGTGGCGGTTGTTGGCGGGGGCGGCAGCCGGTGGTTGGTGGCGCCACTGGTGGCCGGTGGTTTGTGGCGTGGCGGCGGCGGCCGGTGGTTGGCGGCGGCGGCTGTGGTGACGGCAGTGCCGGTGATTGGTGGAGGCCAGTGGTTGGCACAGTGCCGCGAGTGGTCGGTGGCAGGCGGCGCAACAGGTGGGCGGTGGTTGATGGCGGTGGAGGCCGGTGGATGGCGGTGGCAGTGGCCGGTGGGTGGCGGCGGCCGGTGGGTGGCGGCGGCCGGTGGGTGGCGGCGGCCGGTGGGTGGCCGGTGATGATCATTTTTGGTGGCAAGTGGTGGTTGTTGTGGTGGGTGAGGGGAAGGAGTTTGTAACTAATTATGGAATAAGAAAATAAATGAAAAAAAGGGGTTAAATGAAATGAATATAAGAGAATGAAATTAACTATTTAATGGTTTATTACATTAATTTTACCAACAAACATGCATTTTTTTCATTTACTCTCAATGGTTCATTCCATTGTGCCACTTATTACTGCGTACCAAACGCTATCTAATTGTGATTCAGGACTACTTTGATTCATTCCAAAAACGGTTTAAATGAAAAATATAATTAAAAACTAAATACGTTATACATAAAAACCATAAAACTAAACTTTTATTAAGTTTTAAAGGTTTAAGAAAGAAAACAGGAAATCATTATATACGATACAAAATACAATCGGATGTATAGTAAAGTACAAGGATTTAAGCAGTGATGTACAACTTCTCAATACATGTACATGTTTTAAAGTGAAATGTACAAGTGACCATTACATCGTCTCTTGGCTTAGGGTTAGGGGAAATCCTGTAATTCCACAGAAAAGAGGATTAAATGGATGTCTTATGCGACATTAAGAGAAAGACGCGAAAGAGATAGATATCAGGTTGCTCGCCGCTTCTCCATCTCCATTTACGGTGTAATCAGGAGAGCGGGGATGATGATTTGAAACTAAAGAATGATTTGACACGTGACAATGTTTCGCATATCCGGCGACCTAATCTCCGATCTGCCTTCAGATCTGTTCCATGACCGACATCCTTGATCTCCGCCATAGAAAAGGAGATGACAGGTGGCTAGCGATGAGTGACTGATCGAATAGAGAAGGAGAAATTCTATTTATAATATTTAACTTTGGTGGCGTAATGCTTCCTGCTTCATTAAATAACTGGAGATCAGATTTACTACTTGAATGGAGCAAAATAAACTTAAACACAGAGACTTCAACCGAGAAAAAAGGATTTAATGTGAAAGCTCTGAAGATTTTTCGTAGAAATTTAAAAAAAGAAAAGGAAAAGTTTTCATGCAGCACGTACTAAAAAGCTACAGACCTACGCTATTGAAAAGGGTGTGTAGATTAATCATTTTCTTTAGTTTTACATTTGTTGCTATAATTTGTTTATTGATAAACAATTAAATCTTTTTTTGATAATTTATTTCAAGTTTATAAACAAAAATTGTTAGAAGGTTTATCAAAAGAAAGCTTGGAGCACTTGGTTTGCGTTATTTAAGATGAAGAAATTCACTCGGGTTTGAGCCTCACTCGATCTCCTATTTAAGATGGTCTTCTTTTATTTTATAAAATTAGGTTCTTTAATATTTTATGTCTCTTTTTACGAACTTTTCGTTCGTTTCATTAGTTTCGTTTGCGTTGATTTTTGTTTATTTTTACCATTGTTTAGATCGGGTTCTCACTACCGGTCCAAGTGGGAATTCTTCTAAGAGAGCCCCTTCTTTTCTAGTCTTTATCTTGAATCTTTCTTATTGTCTTTTCCTTTCATCTTGATACCAACTCTGACATTAACAAAGCATCGGGCGGGGAAGCTTTCAATATTATGATGAAAGAGACTATCGGAGAAGGTCCCACTCTGCTTGCGTCCGCTAGCTGACGACGTGTGTAACAACAAACGGGGGAGGAGGATCGACCCGTTCAGTAGAATTCCAAAGAAAGACTGTTGGCAGCACGTGGAGACATTTCTTTGGTCCTTCAAAAAATAAAAAATAAAAAATAAAAATAAATAAATAAAATAAGAAAAATAAAATATAAATAAAAATAAAGAAATAAAGAAAAATAAAATAAATGCGGGCTGGGTGGAGCTCGGCAGAGGGTTCAAGAATAGGGTAGGGTCCTGTTCTTAAGATTCAGATAAGAAAAGGTTCCAAACCTTTATGTATGCACCTCCGTATAAGTGCTGCATACAAGTTCCGGTCAGGATGATTGGGAAAGATCAAACCAATTTGAACCGCTCACATCACAGTAGTAGTAGCATAAAGGCCATAAGCCGGGGGGCGGCCATAACATAAAGCTATTACTTTCACACCTCTCTCTCTTATTAGATATCTATAGATAAAGAGAGAGATCCGTTGCGTGAGCAACCCGACTGTGTGTTACATGTGCTCTACAGGCTGCACTCCATCTTTCTTCCCCCTTTTTCATTTATTTTTGAAGACGGGCGTTGCGTTTGGTTCGAAAGGCATGGTTTTCAGTATGTCTCCAGATAGGCCCCCACTAGTCCGGTTAGCTAGTGAGTGGTTCTTTCGGACGGGAAGCAGGCCGGACCCTACGGGGCGGGCATCCCCCGCAACGCAAGCAGCATTGTTCGCCACCACCCAAGAAGCAAAAGATTCTAGAGTCCAGGCTGAAAATACATGCATAGATAGTGAACGTTGTTATTTTTATTCAGTTTCATTTGAGACCCACGGTAACACAGGGTCCACTGCGGATGATGACACCGCCGCGAAGCGCGGTATCATACTAGTTACATTCAAAGAACATAATTTTAGACACTAGAATTTAATAATGCATTTTTTATGTTATTCGACCTAAGTGTTTATTATGCACCAGAAATGTTGTTGACGATGTGAACCGATGCATTATAAGGGAGATTTTTGTCAAAAAAGGGCAAAAACATTATTGTTTCCAGATTCCACCTCTTCCTTGTGCATTCGTCGTTCAACTTCTATTTCATCTTTGAGACTTGCTTAATGTTTGTACACTATCTTGCTAAGTTTAAGTGAACATTTCAACAATTTCACATCTCTACAACTGTGAGAGTGAGTCTTGTTCTTCATATTTATAATACGCAACCACTTAGAGAAAATCAACATCTCGAAGCTACCGTAAAAGCTTGGATAGTTAGTAAATAATAGTATATAGCAGCTAGGATCGAAAATTGGGATTTATTTACTTTCCATCAAGCGAAAATGTCAAACCTTCTAAAATCATCACGAGTTATAGTGGATATAAAATTCATTCCATTCTACCTCCCACACTTGCTACTTGTGTGCTACTCCTTTGTTGTTCAGCCATCTCATTTCATACAGTATTATATAAATTAAGCTTTTGGTTCGTGCTTAGCTACAATAAAATCATACAGTGTTTGAAAACTATGGTAGAAAGAACGTTATATTAAATTTGGATCATCTTTGTACAAACCCAAATCGGAAGTTATTTCGTCAATTGCAATTTGAACCCCGATAACATTTGAGAACGATTTAACAAGTAAAAATATTTTAAAAATGTTTTTCATACGCGGGGCCATTTTTTATACAAATCATCTTTTTCCAAAGTCTTTTACTTGTTACCATAAATATAATTCGTGAATTACTAAGTTGGAAATTTATTGATAATATTAATATGTTTATTAATATTTAGTCGATAAAATTAATATGTTGACTGTGATATCAATGCTCATAAGTTGGGATTGTCATTAGGAATTAATGATGCTGGAAGTTGTCTAACATTGGAGGAAAGAAAAAATGTAAAAGTTTTATATTCTATAACATCTTGATTATATTGTTTCCTAAAGTATCACACTAATTGGATTTGCGATTCGCACCCTTAACTTGCACTCGCACACGCGCACTCGACGTGGGCATGTGGGCGCTTTGATGGCGCACTTTTCGCTTCGCATAGCTGCTTGAGAGCCACCTTAGTATTTTTTAAGTTGGTTTGAGGGTCTGGTCAGGTGCGACTGACTTTGTCCATGTGCTTCGAAACAACTATGAGTCGTAACAGTTTCGGTTACATGTTGACCGAAACTGATAACAGTTAGTGACGAATTAAATGAGCAGTTACGATTTCAGATTTATGGCTAGCTGAGTGGCTGTTACAGTTCGAATTCCACTATAAATACCAAGGGTGGTAGAAAACTGCACCAACACAATTTGAAAACCTCGGAATTTTAAAATGTTTACCATTTCAATGTTGAGCTCATCTCTTACAATCAAATTGAAAATACGTGCAATGCAACGATTATGGAGAAACCATTGTGCAATGCAACGATTATGGAGAAACCATTGTTGGAAATCGGTTATATTTTTATTTTAATTTTTCAACCAGATTTGTATTTTTTTAGGCGTTATATATCAAACGATACTGAAACTATTTTATTCAATTTAAAAATCCATACTTTGGTTTAACTGTTTCATCCTCTTCGTTTTGATATACAAGACCCACAAGACTTAGGGTCTTTTAGATAATGGAATGTACGAATAAATAAGAGAATGAAATTGATGAGAGAATTAAATTAATCATTAAATTCCATTGTGTTGTTTCTTTACTCTAATAAATGAATCATTAATTTATGTTGTTTGTTAGGTATGAAAAAACGAAGAAATGAAATAAAAAGTAGTTATGGTGGTGATGGCGGGTGGTGGTGGCGGCCGACGGTGGTTTCCCGCGATGATGGTTTCCAGCAGCAGCGGTGGTGGCTAAAATGGAGGTGGCCGGCGACGGTGGTGGTGGTGGCGGGCGGTGGTTTCCGGCGGCGGTGGTGGCCGGCGGTGGTTTCCGGCGGCGGTGGTGGCCGGCGGTGGTTTCCAGCGGCGGTGGTGGCCGGCAGTGGTTTCCGGCGGCGGTTGTGGCCAGCGATGGTGGTGACCGGCGGCGTTTTCCGGAGGCGGTGGTGGGCAGCGGTGGTGGTGGACGGCGGCGGTGGTGGGCGGCGATGGTGGTGGACGGCGATGGTGGTGGCCGGTGATGGTTTCAGGCGGCGGTGGTGGCCGGTGATGGTGGTGGCCAGTGGTGGGTTCCGGCCTTGGCGATGGCTGATCGATGGTGGTGGTTTTCAACGACGGTGTTGGCCGGCGATGGTGGTGGCCAATGGTGGTTTCCAGCAGCGGTGGTGGCGGGCGATGGTGGTGGCTGGTGGTGGTTTTCGGCGGTGGTGGTGGCGGGCGATGGTGGCAGTGGCGGGCGATGGTGGCAGTGGCGGAGCTTGAAGAAAAGTATAGGAACACGGGGGTTGGAAGTCACTGCCATAGGACCAATATTTTTTTATTTAATTTTTTTTTTGGTATTGTTACGTTTGAGGTTATATTTTCGGGTAATCGGGTCGGCGATTCGGTTCTGGTCTGATCAAACATTAAAAACTATAAATATCTAATATATATTTTTCATTCAAAGGACCAGTCTTACATATAATATTCGAAATGATATTTAATGATAAAGCTAGATAAAGAAGAGTATCTTAAAAAAGAATTACAATTCAGATCGACGACTTTTATGATCTTTGAAATAGTTTTCCCCTTTCCCATGATATATCAATCTAAATGCAACATAAAATCAACAATTAGACATACATTCAATTGTCTAAAACCCCTAAAATCAAACTTTAATCATTCATAAACCCCTAAAAACCCAATTCAAAACCCTAGATGGTTACTTACTTACATTCAATCAATTTATAAGTTATAACAAAACTTAAACAATTAGTCATACATTCAATTGTCTAAACCCCTAAAATCAAACTTTAATCATTCAAACTTTAATCATTCATAAACCCCAAAAACCTCAATTCAAAACCCTAGATGGTTACATTCAATCAATTTATAAGTTATAACAAAACTTAAACAATTAAAACTTACATTCAATCAATTTATGATGACTCTGTGACTAAAGATTGAAGATTGAAGAGGAGTAGAGGACAAGACGTTCCGGACTTCCGGGTTCGTTGTTACCGATTGATAAGTCGCGACCAGCAGCAGCAGGAACCGACAGCAGCGCGCGGCGCGCCCCAGCGGCCGGCAGCAGCAACCGAAGCAAGCAAGCAGCAGTAGCAACCAGCGCAGCAGGCTAGCAGCAGCAGCAAGCGACGTAGCGAACAACAGCAGCGGTCGATTGTTGTTGTTTTTTTTGTTGCATTTGTTGGACCTAATCACTAATGTGTCATGTGTGTTGGGCTTTTGCCAATTGCATCCATAAGCCCATTTTTAAATAAATTAAGCGCAATTAGTTAAATATATATAAAGTTTTCTTATTATTTTTTAAAATTTTAATAGATGTAAATTTTTATATTTGTATAGCATTTGTATATTTTTTTAACATGTGTATATTTTGTTAGGGGGGCAAATATAATATATAAATTTTTTAAAGGGGGGGGCGAATTTACTATATAAAATTTTTTTATACATACGAACAGGAAAATTAACACTACTGACGAAAAAAGGAAGGGGGCGGTCCCCCCCCCCCCCCCCGCCCCCTTCCATACTTCGCCCCTAGATGGTGGTGGCTGGCGACGGTTAGTGGCGGTGGTGCCCGGTGGGTGGCGTTGGCGGCGGTGATGGTCTATAGCAGTGGCTGAGTGGGTGGCGTTGTTAACTAATGATAAAAGAAGGGATGGAATGAAAAAAAAAGAAGGGGGGATGGATGGAATGAATTTGAGGGAATGAAATCAACTATGTAATGGTTCATTCTATTACCTTCACCATCCAAACATGTCTTTATTCATTCACCCTTAATGGTTCATTACATTCCGTCCCTCATTCTTGCGTACCAAACGCTACCCTATACGTGAGAGCCACAACTTATATGGATTTAGATTTGTACATTTTGATCTCAACAGTGTTTGTCGTTTGTTTAATTTAAATAACCACTCCAACAGATTAAATCGTAAAAATGCATGATAAGTGTAGTGGGCTTTAGAGACAGTGAATAATTCCTCTATATAATTGCAAACAGTTAGCTACGGTATTGATTTTTATGCATGAAGTACAAGTTGTTATTGCATGTACAACATTTAAAGTAAGCTGCACAACTAATAGATGCATCATTTCTAGCTTCTAAACAGGTGTAATGAATGGCACACGTTTTATTTTTGGATCCTAACATAAAGACACCCCAAATTATATATCGGCACCCCTTTATACGTCTCGTATAGCACCATACGTGGCGTATAGGGGTCAAAGACACTAAAACGAGAAAATTTAAGCGGGCTATCAGATAGCTATATGCCTCATATAACCCTATACGACACATATAACGCTATACGACGGGTATAACAAATTTCGACAATAAGGGTTGTCAGAAGGGTTATACGCCCCGTATATGGCTATACGACCCCTCTATACGACGCGTATGGGGCTATACGACCCGCATAGAAATTTTGGGTGTTAATTTATAATTTTAAGGTGTCACAATATCCATAACCTTTATTTTTTTGTTCTCTCCAATGTTACTCGAAGAGGGGAGAGTGGGAGAGGTGGAGGAGAAAGCGAACGACGAGCGGTTGACAACAACTGTGGTGGTGCCGCTTTCTGTTGTCTTCCCCGTTCAATGTTTCCGATTTCACCCCCTTTGATCTTGCCGATTGCAACTCAATGGTTGATCTGGTGGTAGGTGATGAACTGATCCGGCAATGGTGGTGAAATTGGGTGGGGCATATTCTTGGATTTTAGTGGTTTCAACCGGAAAGATTCGATCAACAGGTTTGTTGCTATCATTTTCTAACAGTGAGACCTCAATAGCAAAACTCTTTTCAAAATTAAAGTAGGATAGATTATAACATTTGCTTGCTCTAATGTGACATATAGGCACGTACACTTAAACATCTTTTACTTTGTATTTGGTAACATATTCGGTTCATTTAAGTTAACCCGAATTGTTTTGAATATTGATGATACTAGAGGAGATATGAAAATGATAAATTCTTTTTGTTTATAGTAGAATGTTCAAAACTGCATTTTGTTTGTTTTGTTATTATTCAGGCATGTGTTTGATTTTAATTAGGCGATCTATCTAATTTGGTGCTAACAGAGTACTTGCACTTTAAATTTGAGTGTCAAGGATTTATGTTAATTGTAGCTGTTTCATGTTCTCGGATCATAACTGTAGAATTTCGACCAGCCGTCAAAGCATGAGTTTGTCATTAAGCTTAATCATAGTCTTTACTACTACAACTCCATTAAACTTTAGAAATCAAATTACAAAAAATGATTTCTTCGGTTGATGAAAATGGTTGCAACTATGGATAACATAGGATCAAATAAAGTTGCCATGCAAATGGTGTAAGTCTGATTTGCTACTAAAGATTAAAAGAGAGTTTTAAATGGTTGATTGAACAAGATTATTGCCAAAAGTGTTTAATAAAATTTGCTAATGTTCAACTCAAATATGCCTTCGAATATCAACAATTGAGATATATAGTAGTACCCATGCCAATGTAAAGAGACGAATGGCCATTGTGAATTGATATATTAGTTGTATTAGCAAATTAGTTTGATAAAATAAATAACATGAAACCCGCCGCAAAGCGCGGGTGCCTTTTTCTAGTTTAAATAGCTGTAGTTATAAAATAAGGAAATATTTCAAATAAAAAAGGTAATACATCTAAAAATGTAAGAAAAAATTTCAAGAATCAATCTTCATAATGAATGAATGAGATTAAATTAGAATAAAAAGATTTGGTAGATATGTATTTTAAGCATAACTACTTTTGTTAACTTTTTTATATCTTGCACTTTTTTTTAATTGTTCATAACTTTTAAATACGATATGAAATCTACTTGTCACTATGTTTTTAGTGTATTTTATTGTGTATTTTTGTTATTTATTCTGTATTCTGAACACTAATTTGTTTTTGTAAAATAATTAATTTTAAAAAACGCATAATGATAAATTTACATTGTTGTGTAATTAGAGTATGTAAAACACAATAATAAATTAACAAATCATTAATCTAATACATTAAAAAATTACAAAATAATAAAAAAATATTATAAAATGTAAAACACAATAATAAAATACCGTATTGTGTTTTTTGTTAATCATTGTGTTATCCTAGACATAATAAGTTTTGAAAACCACATCGGTGACATGTAATTGTAATAAACAATGATAAGATAACACTAAGTTTATATAATATATAAACTATTAATAATAAAAATAATGTAAAATGAATTAAATTGTAAAACATAATAATGAATATATATAACTAATCACAATATGAACTAACACATTAGGTATTTGAACTAGCATATTTTTCAAATTAACCAAAATGTCATAGAAAAATACATGTCAAGCTCAAATCCTTCTTAAGGTTTAGATTAATTTTTTTTACTATAACCTTACCCATACAATAAATAGCATCTTATTAGAATAATATTTCGAATCATGACACTTATTTTATTTCAAACAAGAAAATACAAACTATGAATTGAAATACAAACCTTGAATTAAAAGACAAACCACAAATTAAAAGAAAACTTGACCATTTAGAAGTCTTTAACACATCCGACTTGAGGTCTTATTCATCATCATCATTTTCATCTTCAAAAGAACGACCCAACATCTCCATAGTCTTTGAGACATGATGCTATGAAAAACCGAAACTTAAACACTCATAGCATTTATGAACAAAGACTTGATATTTTCTTTTAGTTCTACTCCAGGGTTTTTTAATGTATCATCATATTTATATAGTGTTTCAATCACGCGTGCCAGGTTGATCACACGCGTCTTGAGAGCCAAAGGAATGTCTTTACATATAAGCAATTCTTGGTTTATATCTTTCCATGCATCTTCTACTTTTTGGTTGAACAAATCATAGACATACTCCTCTTCCACACCATGTTCCTTCATGTAGCATTCCACATTTGACTCAAGATGCTTTCTTTGCCGCTCATCCTATAGTTTTATTCATGATTATACCACTGATCTTATTACAGTTACTTTATATGAAGATCAAAGTTATATGTACCTTGTGACCAACAATGTCATCCATAATCCTACTAATTACACATGCAGCTTTTACTAGAAGAGGAAAGCTAAGAGCCCATTTGAATGCCTCTTCATTGACTATATCACCCATGTCAATAAAACTTGATGTTGTAAGCATTTTGTAGCCACCTGTTATGAATGTTACTGATTCATGCTCCTCCAATGTTGGTTCATGCCCCTCATTTAACCATTTTGCTTCAATCATGTAATATTTACTCAAGTCTTTTATCTGCTTAAAAGAAATGTCTTATTAATCACTTCAATTCTATCTTGATTACTAATAAGAGGCAGACCCAAGTGTTTCACTTAAAAGAAAATTTGTTAGTATATATGAACTAATCTCAATTGACCACCGATAAATTTTGTAACCGACCCCACATAAAATATTGACACCGACCTTAATGAAAATTTAAAATCGACCTCCAAGAAAAGTTTAACACCAGGACCTAATATATCCCTAACTTTTTAAAAATTAAGCTATTTATGTAATTAATTTTTTTTTAACTCAATTATCTAAATACCAAATAACTAATTAAGAAAATTATGTTTATTACTACAAGAGTTTGGGAAACGTTTTAACGAAGTAGCATCCAACTTACTTATTTGATAATGAGAATTTGAGTGATAATTTTATTTATTTATGAAAAGTACTTGCTTAGGAATGTTTTTTTAAATAATGTAATAACTAGATATCATAAAAAATAAACCTCGTAATAAGCAATTACAAGAATATTGTATTTTCATTATTATACGGTTTTATACCAATATAATTGACATACTTTTATCATATATTTGAGATATAATTTAATAATTTTATTATGTTACTCGACCCAATCCGGAACAAATTGAAAATGTTTAACATTTAGCAATACAAAACTCCCCCTAAAAATTTCCAAAGCCCATGAAAAACATATCTGAATCCACAACCCATTACTGTAAAAATAAAGTTATAAACATAAAGAAACTTAAACTAACCGATTCTTTGGCATAGTAAACTTGATATGCTTTTCCTTCAGATGCCATGATATCCTCTATTTCACTGTAACAATCTAAGATTATTTTGTATGTCAGCTTCATGTAATCCGGAAGTGCATCGATGCAAGCAATTGACCACCTACAGTTAATGTATATGTACATGGTAAATTTCAATTACTTACTTGATTTTAAGAGTAGGATTAAGTTATTTGTCATTGAATGCATGCTGATGTATAGTAGATATGTGTGCAAATACCTTTGAATTGCTTCACTAAAAATCTCAAGTTCTTCGTAAGTACCATAGTTATCATAAGTATCATCTAGAATCGTTGCAATTTTTATCATTTTTGTTAAAAATATTCTTGAACGAGAATATTGAGGCTCAAAGTAGACACCTAATATCCAGAAATAGGATTCAACCAATCTGTCCCTTACATAATGTAAATTCTTAGGAGGGTCAAAAGCTTTCCACCACCTAAAATATATAATTTAAACATAAAACACCATAAAATTAAACCTAATTTCAAATCTATATTAATAACTAGAATGAATGAATGAGTAAATTAGCAAACTTTGAAAGTTGGCTGAGCTCTTTTTTGTGCAAGGATTGAAGCCTGTTGAAATCCAACTTCGCGAGTCTTAGCAAGGATTCATTATGTAAGTCTTGTTGTTCATAGAAAGGTATGTATTGCAGTGCGTCTAGCCTTGTTAACCTTTTTCGTATGGGTCGCTCTAGTGCTTCCTGTATGTGCCTTGAAAGAGAAAGATTACACTTCCATTGAAGGGGATCCTTTATTATTTTCTGAAGTTGATTTTTTGTAAAAACAATAGCATTATCTAGTACAACTTCGCCTCGCACTCGCATATAAGCTGCCTCATATAACTCCAATATGCCTTGAACATCACTAGTTAAAGATTCTTTAAAAGAGCCCTCATTGTCCTTATATTTATGGAAAATATCTGATTTCATACATATAAAAGTGTTATTTCTTTTGCATTATATGAATAATAAATAGAACTTATACATACTAACCACATGAAACATAAAACCCTTGTTGTCGAAGTAGTCGAAACCACAAGAAATCACTACCGCCATTCCAATCATCACCATATAGAGTATAAATATGGTGCAATGCTTGCTCAATCTCTTCTTCAAATAAATAGGCTATACCGAGGCGTTGGATGTCATTTACTAGCTTCAACAAGTTAGAATGTTTGGACATATCATCCATTGCTCCCAATATTTCTTTCCTCACCTCATCTTTCAAGCTTTCTACTATTTGTTCCACCGTAGCTTGCTCTTCTTGCTTATATTTAGTCAAACATCACAAGTTACATCATATCAGAAGCATACTCACACATTTGAACCATTTGTATCTAATCTATTAGGGATAATTTCAATAAACTAATATAATCTCTAATAATGTTCTTTAATTCATTTTTAGTATATTATAGTTACTTGTTTAAACAACATTTATAAGAGATATGAAAAACATACATAAGTTACAAGTCAACCATTAAGTATGTAGAATTATAGATGGTACGTGGGTGACTTTTCGTTAACACAAAAGCATTCATAATGCGAAGCACCACACATTCGTATATTTATCGCTTTAAATAGAAATTGACATCAATATATTTTTTTAAGGCCAAATAAATAAGAATCATCAAAGTTATTAACCATTTTATAAATAAGAATCATCAAAGTCATCAAAGAAATATATATAATTGGCTTTCTACTATTTCTTTGGACACAATATTAATATAAATATAAATATTTCTTAATTTATTATTAGTAATTAATGGGATATTAATAGAATAGAGAAGCGGGAAAATTATAGTGAGGTGAAATGTGGTGGTGTCATGTGTCCACCATAGTTACTATTTTATTAGAGTAAGAAGATAAGAGTAAATACCTATTGTTTGACCACAAATAGTATATTCGATCTAACGCTTGGTATAATTAAACATCAGTAAATGCATTATCTCACGAACTACGTTTGATTTGATAAACACAATATTTCAAACAATGTTATTTATTGTTAATCAAGTTTTCTTGTGTTAAGCTTTATAACTACAATTATACATGGGTTAAAAGTGGGTTTTGTTTAAACTCAATTCTAAATTATGTATACCTTTCAATTAATTACCCTCTAAAAAAGTTGTTTTTTTTAAATTACAATATATTTTCTTACAAGAAGTTCTATATCATATAAGTTCAACTATGGAGGAAAAAACAAGCCATAGTTATTAAAACTTATACCTCATTATAGAAGAGAAACTGATCACCCCAAAGACTCGGATGAAAGTTTGCTATGTGGCGAATTGCTTCCTTTTGTTTACCTTCCATGTTTTAAGGTAGATAAATAGTTTTTTCTATTAATGATCATCCACTATTGAAAGGTATTTAAAGAGGGGATGTTAGGTAGAGAGTAACCGTATTGCATATCTAATAAAAACACTATATTAGCCATTTGCATGCTTCACATGTTTTTTAATGTGGCATTTCATCGTAGTACACTTGAAAAGAACTTTAAAAGAATAAAATTTCATTTATAATTCAGCTGGCTTTTTAGAAACCACATACTCACTCACACACACACAGCCACTCTAATATATACAATAATATATATATATATATATATATATATATATATATATATATATATATATATATATATACGGTTGGGTTCAAATAAAAAAGCAAAAGCAATTGTGTAAACTAATAAATCAAATCTCCATATTTGATTTATAAATATTAATAACTCATATTTGTTTGATTTTCTGTACATGTGTTCCATTAAAAATACAACTTTCTATTATTTTATTCAAAAAAATATGAGCCATTGATATTGATAAATCAAAGGTCGAGATTTTTTTTATTGTTTTACACAATTTCTTTTGATTATATAGGGAAGAAAACGAATGTTAACTATCATTTATTGCAATAATCATGTTAACTTTATCAAAATAAAGCAAAATCATAAATTGTTTCTGAAATATTATCGTTATACATATATGATATTATGTTATTTTATGTATATGCGTAAATTCTCAAGTGCAAAAAAGTTATGAGAGGTGCAAATTACATTTACACCTCTAAATATTTTTTAGTTAACTTACACTTATGAAATCTTTTTTACACTTATAAATTTATACATATACATAAAAAAACATAACGTTATATATGTGTTATAATGTTATTTCAACAAAAAAAATAATGATTTTGATTTGATTTTGATTAAGTTAACATGGTTATCACAATAAAAGAGTGTTAACATTCGTTCCGCACCCTTTATAATTATACATATATATATATATATATATATATATATATATATATATATATATATATATATAAATAGGGGTCGGTTACTATACAAAGTGTAATTTTCGTGCAAAGCGTACGAAGTCACAAGAGGGTGACACGTGTTTTTTAGCAGAGGGGTAGTTTCGTCCGCGCTAAATTACGCAAGTTATATTTATAATTACGCAAGTTATATCTATTATTATATAAAGAAAAAACTACTCAGTTATAAAAAATAATCACGCAAGTTATATTGATAATTACGCAAGTTATACGATAATTACGTAAATTATGTTGATAATTACGCAGTGAATAATCACGCAAGTTATACGCACAACACATAGACTTTTTCTTAAAAAATGTTGTTTAAAAAAAGTATATCAATACTATACTCATATTAAATAGGATAAAATGCTTGTTTTTATGGTTTATTTTTTTTTAAAAAATAATACCATATGAAAATGTTATATGTGTTTAAAAAAACGGAAGAAAGTTTAAAAAAAAAGTCAACAATTATAGGTTATTACCATTTCTACCCATACAGGAAAATTGCTTGCGTGATTATTCCATCTTAAATCTGAATCATTTATCTTTTAGATCGATGGTACTTGTTGCTTCATACCCTTCGCATGAAACAACACTTTGTACGATAAACTTTCCCTGTAAATACATACATACATACATACATACATACATACATAGGGGAGAGATCAAATGAAAACTATGTTTATAACTAAAAACCGTGAAAACCAAGGGTTACATATATGTAACTACGTGTTGCAAAGTGTACAAGTAAGAGATACATGCATGTATGGGTTATGTATATGTAAATACGTGCTACCAAGTGTAGAACTAAGAGTTACGCGCATATACCTCTTACAAGTTACGTATATGTAAGTCTTTCGTCATTATCGACGTTTTTTGGAGTTTATATTAAAAAACATATAATATCCTTGAAATATAAGGTTGAAGTTTACTCCAATATACTTTAAACAATTTAAAAGTTAAACTAATTATAAATTATGTAATTGGGTAGTGGTGGTTTTTGCGGTTTTTAATTATAAACATAGTTTTCATTTGATCCCTCCCATATATATATATGTATATATATATATATGCATATATATATATGTATAAATATATATATATTGGAGATAGATCAAATTAAAACCATATTCTTAAGAGAAAAATCAAGAAAACTATACTTAACCAATCAGATTATTTATAATTATTTTTATTTTCTTTTTATTTAAAGGGTATTTTAGTAAAAATCAACTCCACTATTTTTATTTAATTTAAATTACATGATTTCTCTTTCTCTCTCTACGTTTATCCTCCTTATTCTATAATCTAAAAATGCTAAAACTAATCTCATTAAACATGCTACTCACACATATGAAGATGATGAATCAAGATGAAGATGATAATTAGAGATGAAGATGACAATGATTAAGTTCATGTTATGCGCAACCATTTTACTACAAATAGATGCTAAACTCTAAACCATCAAGGAATACAAATTTGATTAGAGTATTTCACTTCTATAGATGAAAAACATCAAGCTCAAGAGCCTGATCGTGGTGACAAAAAGATTAATATCCATTGATAACTCGAATCACTGGAATTTTGGAAGGAGGAATAATTCGATCTTAAAGAATTATTGTTTATAACTCCATTGCCATCTCAAGAAATCAACTTTGAAGAATTATTGTTTACATTTCCATTGATCAATAAGAACAACCTAATCTTCTTATGTTTTTTCTTGAGTTGATACTTTATAACTATAATTACATATACGTAACTTGGATTTGAGTTATGTATATGTAATTGGGTCTCTTCCTCAAACTTAAGTTGACCGTAACTTGAGTTGCGTATATGTAAGTAGGTCATTTGGTTCTTCTTACTATAATTTAAGTTGCTTATAACCTCAGTTACATCTATGCTTACATATACGTAAGCATGTGGGTTCAAAAGATGACACTATGTATCACGTTTACATATACGTAACCAAGAGAATTTATGTATCTTTTATATATAAGTTCTCAATTCTTCTTCTCCATCTTTTCACTCTTAGTGTTTTTCTTGTTACATAAACATAAACGATGCATTTACATACTCATAAACTTGTGCTTACATATATGTAAGCATCTAGGCTCAAAAAAATTTTAGTATATTTTTACATATGAGTTCTCAATTTCTTTTTCCCGGCTTTTCATTCACGGTTCTTTTTTTTTCTCAAATTATGCTTACGCATACATAAACAATGCATTTATATATGTATAAACTCATTCTTACATATACGTAAGCATGCGTGTTAAATATATGTAAACATATTTGACACATCACAAAGCATGAATCGATTATTATATGTACTTTTTGTCAAATTCTTCTTTAATATTTTCTTCTATTTAGTTTATTATAATTAGATAAGTAATGTTGAGAAAAAAACTTAAACGAGATGAGATAGGAGAGATAATGCATATTTTTAGGAGATATTTTGTTATTGGCAAAATTTCATGTCAACCCACTTTTTGTATTCCTAAAATACCCTAAAATACCCTTAGAGGCTTTTAATTTAATTCTTAAAACCACATTTATTTACAATATTACCATTGCATGATCTTAACCATTTATTAAACTAATCAATGGTGGATTAATGGTTATCTTGGTTTTCTAGTATAAAATGATTTTCTCTTAAACCCTCCCCTATATGTGTGTATATATATGTGTATATATATCTATGTATTATAATAAAAGAAGGTTTTAGGTGGACACTTGGCATAATTCTAGAGCTCTTAATTTTAATTTTCCTGCTTCTCTCTTCTATTAAATAAGTACATTAATTACAACTTATATTATTTATTTCTTTTTTATATTAAATATAGTTTTTTAATAAATTAAGAAAGAGTCTTTTTATAAATTTAAGTTCTAAAGAAACAACTTTGTTAAGATAAATAATTTTTATAAAACATCAAACTTTTTAAAATAACATAAAATAGTTTAAAATCATCGTTTTTAAATAATAAAATTATTATAAATCAAAATAATTAAAATTCAGAGTTATAATGAGTTTTTTTAGAAATGACACTTTTTAAAAAGGTTTGTTTTGGAACAAAATGCTTGGACTTTTTTTAAATTACAAAAAAAAAATTTAATTAATTATAATAATTACTTATAAATAATTTCAATCATAAGCCTGTATCAAAATATCATTTTATAATTAATAAATTTTCGTTACTAGTTATTTGAAATTTATTTATTCAACCCGTGTAATACATGGGATACTAACCTAGTATGTATATATGTAGGGGCTCTTTCGAATAAAAAAATTATTTGCCTAAAAAACATAAGAAACAATGTGGGATTGACACATGGCAAAATTTAAATAGAATAGAAGGGGTAATATTGTCTTTAACAATCAGCAACATATAAACAGCAACAAAATTAGTTTCTTTTATTTTCTTCAATCTGTTACTAATCTCAATTGATTTTATTCATCTCTTCTTTAGGTTTTTGATTTTATTCAATTAAAACTCAATCCAATTTCAATATAAAATCAATTTCTTCTTCTAGCTCTGTGTATTCTAATGAAAAGTAAATCTAATTTTAATTTAAAATCAACTTATAACAAACTTAGTTTAATATTACATTCATTTTTTTATTCGAAACCCACGCAAAACAACACAAAATTGTGTTGTTTGACGCGAAGGAGCACAGGCTGTGCTTTTTGACGCGAAGCAGCACAGTACTGTGCTGTTTGACGCGAAGCAGAACACAACTGTGTTGTTTGACGCATGTTTTGACGAAATACAACACAGACAATTCTATGTTATTTTACTGTAAACAACAAATAAATTTATGTTGTTTTATATAATCTTTTTACACTAAACAAAACAAAACATGATCTCTTACCGTAAAACAATATATAACCTAAAACAATATATAAGGTGTTTTCTTATAATGAAACAACACAGAATGCACCATCTTATCGTAAAACAGTACAATTTTATAATAATGTCAAGTGAAGTTTTAACATTAGACAACATAAAATATTATGTTTTACCCTAAACCAGAAGTTAACATGTTTTTTAACCCTAAAACAACACATAAACAATATAATGTTTTTACCCTAAAACAATAAAATGTGTTGCTTTACCCTAAAACAACATATAATATTTTTGCTTAACGTTAAAGAGCACAAAAGTGTTGTATTACAACAAAACATTACATAATGTGTTGTTTTTATCATAAAGCAGCATATTTTCGTAACAACGACTTTTTTATTTAAAAAAATATTGCAATACTATACTCAAATTAAAGAGGATAAAATGCTTGATTTTCTGGTGCAATTAATTTTAAAAAATAATATCATATAAAAAAGTTTCGAACGTTCAAATAAAGTGGGGGAATTTGAAAAAAAATCAACAAAAGTGGCTTTCCCATACTACCCTTGGGACCACTTTTATGGCAAAAAATTGATATTAATCATTCATTAATGAAATAGATGGCTAAGATCTTTTCTTAGGATTTTTAGTCAAAAGCATTTTTTTATTTTAACCAACCCCTATATATATGTATATATATGTGTAGGGTAAGGTTCATTTATTAACTCTTGTTTATTACAATAAACCGTTAACCCTAATGTAGCAAACACTTAAACCACAATTATGTATTGTAACTAACTTTTACACCATGTTACACTACGGATGGAACGATTTTTCCATTATTTTCAAAATTTCCCTCCATTTGTAAAAATATTTCACGTATTTTCTAAACCTTCTTAATATTTTATATGAATTTTTAAAACAAATTACACCATTAAATATATTATTTAAATATCTTTAATTTGAGTATAGTCTTGCTATATTTTAAAAAAATTAACGTTTGTCGTGTAGCACTAGTTTTATCAGTGTAAATCTAACTTACAATGGTGACTTGACTTGCTGTGAACTACTAGTTGGGTTAATGCTTATTGCATAAATAAGGGTTAACATTTGATGTCAAGTGTAAAAAAGTTACGAGAGTTGTATAAGTTACACTTACAAATCTAAATATTTGCCAAATGTAAGTAACTTACATCTATTATATCTTCTTTACACTTATGAATTTACATATATACATAAACAGTCATAATGTTATATATGTCTAATGATGCTATTCCAAAAAATAATAATAATAATTTTGATTGATTTTGATAAACTTAACACGGTTATCGCAATAAAAGATGGTTAACATTCATTCTACACCCTATATATGTATATATATGTATATATGTATATATATATGTTGTGACGCCCCGAGATTTCCAGGTTAACACTTTCGTTTATTAATAATTTCATTTAAATAAATATTTTGTTATCAACCACCAAATGATGTTCTTAACTAATTATTTATAAAAAAAACTAATTACAAACTAAATAATTAAACAATTATAAAGCAATTAAGTTACATTATCTTAAACCAACAAACTCCCCACGGAACCCCCCTAGATTAAATACCAGGATAATCTCCCGTAAACCATTCGGAATGATTCTTCTTCTCGTTATTAGATCGATGTGTCACAGTTCCGTACCCGATTATTATTTCTATAGCTATGGGCTTCGATTGGGTTTCGGGTGGTGCATCTTCTATGTGTGTTCGGGCGTGGTGGTTTCCAGGTTTAAATATGTAATCTGTCAAGTGCGTGTGTTTTGTTTGCAGTTGTGTGTATAGGGTAATTTATAATGGTGATGTGTATATGACTGTATGCATATATATGATTATGTATAATGTGCATGTGCTTGTTCTATTGTGTAATGCATATATATGATTGTATATATGATTAATCTAATGCTTAGGGGTTACTATTTTGTATGTAATGCATGCATTTGTTGCTGCTGTTGATCATAAATTTTGTGTGTGCTGTACGTAAGATATATATATATATATATACACACTACATGGGTGGTGTGTGGAATATATATATATTATATGCAAATGGATGGTGTGTGTGTAGTACATTATGTGCTATGCATGTGTGTGTTTATAAATAATATATGCATTGTATATGCAGGTGATTTATAAACATACATATGTTCATTATAAGTGTGTGTTAAAAAAAAAGAATAAAACTTATCATGTGGTGACTAAATTTAAATAAATAAATTATCATGCGTGTGTACGTATGGGTTTTTTTTAATCAATAAGTCATATAATTAAAATGTGTGACGAATACCTTTACACATGGCTTGGTATGAGCGAGGATAATTGGGTTTTACACATTTGAAGTGAATTGGTATTTGAGTGTGTTTGCTTGTGAATGGGAAATCAATCGAAAGCCCGCATTGTAACCGAGTCGGGAACGCGAAACCATACAGTTCAAGTATTAAAATTTAGTATTTAATATTTATTGGACATTAAATGTCAATCCAGGTTATTCGGAAACCTAAGCTTTTGTGTGCATTTACTGAGTTGCTGTGCAAATTAAGTTGAGTTTACAGCCCCTTTCTGTTTTTACTATTTTAGGGAAAGAAACATGTTTTTTTTTAAATACTCTTTCGTTAGATCAGTATTATTGTACTATCACCTGTTTACTAGTGTTGTACCAATTTAAATCCTCACTTTCAAACCATTAATTTATGTACTTTAGCGAGTTAATTCTGAGTAGATCTACTGGGTTTGACAAACCCCACCCGGGCTAGTCGCGCTAGCACGACTGCATGTCAAACGGGTGTTTAATTGATCTAATTTCTGTTGCTGTGGTCTAGTAACTGTTAGTCACATTTTTAAGCATTATTTTTCGTAGTTATAAAGTATATTTTGATGCATATTTTGTAAATATTTCATGCATTTTCAGTTATTTTATACAACACTTGTTTTGGTGGAATGGAATCTGCTTTGGTTTGTTTCGATTGATTTTGTAGGGTTATGGGCTCGTGAGAAGGATGAAAGATCTGGAGCAGCACGAAAAGTATTGTTGAATAAATGCTAGAGTAGGAAGCAATTTATACAACAGAAAATTCAAACGGCCGCGTGAAAATTCCTTCACAAATTCTACACGGCCGTTGAAGCTCGCCGGAAAAATTATTAAGATTTAGGAATTCTTGTTTTTGATAATTATCATCAGATTTTTCTGAATAAAATGATAAAAACTAAAATCCTAAAAAAGAGGATTTGGAAAATCAATGCAATATTATAAATACAATAGTAGATGATAATTAAAAAAACAATCTTGAACAATCTTGGAGCATATTGGAGCATATTAGAGAATTAATCAAAAACATCAAGATCAAGAAGCAAAGAAGGGCTGTAGCAAATTAGTTTTTTTTGTTGGTGGAATTATTTCCATTGTCAAGATACTTAGTTCTTCGTGTTTGATTCATAAGTTTTTATTTGATTTTAGGTTTTGATTGATCTAGCCATGTCTGGCTAGAACAATTTTAGTTTCAATATTAGGGTTTAATTTTCTTTGATTTGGTTTGAACTTATGTGAAACATTTATGAGATGTTTTTATTTTTAATGGTTTGTTTGTTTGGTTCTTGCTCTTAAACCCGGATCTAATCTGGTATATATTAGATTGTTAAAAAAATTGGCCACTTTATTAATTTTTCTCATAAAATTCTTCAAGATTTGAAACCCTAATCAAGTTTTAATTTTGATATAAGGAGCAATTAACGGTTTTAGTTTATCTATGAATTCACCCTCGTTATAGGATCACACAATCTAGTTAAGCATACCGAACGACATGTGTGTTTAATTACAATTGATACTTCTATCGTTGCAACCCGCACGCTAAGATCCGAACGGCATGAGCTTAGAGTAGCGGGTTGGCTCTAATCAACGAACTGCGCTTGATTAGACATTAGATAGAGTGGATATCCGAATGGCGTGATGTCTAGTGTCGATACAAACCATTAATTGAAAAGTATCATTGCACAGTAATCATTAATGACCGTAAGCCAAATCAAATCAAGAAATTACCTTAATGTTGGAACTCGTTTTCGTATTTGAATTTATTTCATAATTTAATTAACGTTTTTAGTAATTCCTTTTTTTCATAATTAAAAAAAATACAAAAAAATATCAATTTTCGTTTTTCTGGTAGAAGCTTAACACGGTCGGGTGGAATTTCCTTTACAGTTTTGACACGCCCGTGTCGGCCTACTGGAATTTTTCTAGTTTTTATAATTTACTTTAATTTTTAATTAAAACCCCCACCTTTATTAACCCAAATTCAATCAAAGTAACTGTGCTAAAACGTTTTTGGTATAAAATAATTGACACGTATCCCTGAGGACACGAACCCTACTTCCGCTCATACTATTCTTAGTGTGTGTGACGGTAGGTTCACATTATAATTATTTTATTTGTTGGATTCGACACCCAATAAATTGGCGCCGTTGCCGGGGATTCGACAATTCTAATCGTTTTATGCGAAGATCTTTTCGTACAGGTACAACACTCGAGATTGACTCGGAGATAGAGAAAACCTCAAAGAGGTTAAGGAAACAGGCAAAGCTCCGAAAGAAGTTAGCAAGCTCCTCAACATCTATTACTTCACATCCAGTCGCCAACATTTAGCAAGACACACCCTTGTCAAGTGAATCTGAATCTAAAACCGAATCACCACATCATTCACAAATAACCACCACTCCACCACAATCACCTACCCATCAAGAATCAACCTCACCTGCACTAACCATGGCAGCTGAAGCCGAACAAACCCTTAGGGAGTAGGCAACCCATGATGTTACCCAACAACCTCTCTGCATAAACTACCCTACTATGGTTAACTTTGAGCTGAAATTCTGCCTTATCCATTTGTTACCGCTCTTTCGGGGCCTTGAGAATGAAGACCCTCAAAAGTTTCTCAAGGAATTCCATGTTTTGTGTTCCGGGATGAAGCCACACAATGTTACTGAAGATCAAATCAAGCAAAGGGCATTCCGCTTCGCTATGCAAGACTCAGCTAAAGAATGGTTATATTACCTACCACCGGGGTCGGTAAACACATGGAATGATCTTGCAAAATTATTCTTAGATAAGTACTTCCCGGAAGTCAAAGCCTCTATTCTACGCAAGGAAATCATCAGGAAAAAACAAGCAAAAAATGAAGCTTTGCTCACCTATTGGGAAAGATTCAAGAAGCTATGTGCCCGACGCCCACAACATGGCATCTCGGAAAATCAACTACTTCAATACTTCTGTGACACCTTAATGAGCCGAGTTCTTGAGTTGAGTTGGTGTGTTAATTTGTTGTTTAAGTGTTTAAGATTAGTTTAGTTTTTGATATCAACTTCCCAAGAGTTAACTTGTTGGGTAATGTTTGATTAAGTTTTGATCTTAGTTTATTACATACTAGATTAAAACATCTATCAATCAAGTAACTAATCACATAATCTTATGATTTGATAACTAACACACATGGTTCAGTAATCACAAAGTTCACAAGAATTTATATACATGCACACGTAAAGGTTTTTTCATGCATGTATGCATGTTCACGTATCATATGCTTGTTCAATTAAGCACACAAAATTCATATAGAGTTAATCAATTAAAATCACCTTAATAATCTCAAATCTCTAAATAAGGTATATTAGTATATACTATTAATCTATAATAATTCTTAAAATGTTAGTTTACCTAACCTTGGTTTTAGGGTTGTCACATTCTCGCCCCATAAAAAGAATTTCGTCCCGAAATTCACTTGTTGTTACTATCGAATGATGTGGAGGGTTTGTCTTTGTGATTGCCTTTTTTGTTCAGTTTAACCTCAAATAAATGGGGATATCTTCTTTTGATTTCATCTTTCCTTTCCCATGTAAATTCAGGTCCTCTTTTTGAATTCCATTTGACCTTTACGATTGGGATCTTACTTCTCCTTAAACTTTTCACCCTCTATCCATAATTGCCATCGGTTCTTCTACAAAATGAAGTTTCTTATCTACTTTAATTTCCTGTATTGGTACTTTTAATGTCTCGTCAGTTAGACATTTCTTCAAGTTGGATACATGGAAGGTGCTATTTTTACAATAATATGTTACTATATTCTGAGATAGTGTTATACCTATAATAGCATAATTATTTATATACAACATATATCACATTAATACATTGTTAAAATTCTTATAAGTTAATAAAATATAACTTATTAAATATAACACGTATAACTCAAACATAATACATATAACATAATTGTATGACTAAAACTAAAACATAACACATATAATATAATACGTATAACTAAAAAGTTAAACATAACACATATAACATAGTACGTATAACTAAAAAATCAAACATAACAATATAACTAACTGAATATAGCACATATAACTCAAACATAAAACGTAAAAAAAATAAAATCGAACACAGCACATATAACTAAAAATAACACCTATAAAAATTAATAGTATGATAAGACAAAACTTGAAATCATGGCTATATGAAAATTAATAGCACCTAATAAAATACCATTTATATCGTGCTATTTGGGACATATGTTGTGCTACTTTGTACATATGTATTATGCTAATTATTTGAAAATACGTAAATATTTTGTGTTGTGTTTTAATGAATATATTTGATAAATATTAAACATATTAGTGTTATAACTATAATATATTAATCATATATGACTATCATTTAAAAAATAATACATAAATAAACGGTAGCGTGATTTTAAGAATTTCCATAAACAACCTAATATGTATATGACAATTATACCACTAATAAGCAATTAATACATATGACATGTGGCGTAATCATATTGATTCCTATGGTTTTTAGGCTATATATTATTTGTATTTGATCCTCCTCCTATATATATATATATATAGATAGATAGATAGATAGGTAGATATATAAATATATAGGGGAGAGATCACTTGAAAACCATGTTATAAATGAAAACAATGAAAACTATAGGTTACATATATGTAAGTACGTATTACAAAGTGTACAACTAAAAGTTACGCATATGTAGGGGTTATGTATATGTAAGTACGCGTTAACAAGTGTACAAATACGAGTTGCTTACATGTAACTCATATAAGTTACGTATATGTAAGTCGTTTCGTCATCATTGTTGTTCCTTGCAATTTAAACTAAAATATATATAATGACCTCAAAAAATAAGATTGAAGTTTAATCAAATATACTTTAAACAATTAAAAGGTTAAATCAATTATAAATTAGGTGATTAGGAGTGGTGGTTTTCACGGTTTGCAATTATAAGCATGGTTTTCATTTGATCATTCTCCTATATATATATATATATATATATATATATATATATATATATATATATATATAGTTGTGTGTGAGTGAGAGAGTTATGGAATGAATTACAAAAAAGAAGAAATATTGGTTGCTAGTAGTAACCTTATTTTTTTTAATCAAATAACACGTCTAACTTTTCTCATTTTAGCCAAGTTAGATAAAAATTTTAAATAATAATTTCCGTATAAGGTATTTATTTTTTTATTGTATCATTATTTAAACACATGGTTCGAAAAATAATATTTTATTACGGTGAGAACACGACTTTGTAACAAATAAGAAAATATATTAAAAATATAAATATTCCTCTGCGAGGGATTTTTATTGTATCATTATTTAAACATATGGCTCCAAAAATAATTTTATATTATGGTGAGAACACGACTTTGTGACACATGCAAAAAAAATATTAAAAAAATATATATTTGCCTTTGAGGAAGAGAGATACGGAATAAAGTGCCCAAATAAGAAAAAAAATTAGTTTGCTAAAACTAACCTTATTTTTATCAAAAAATTAAATTAATAGTGGGTTCCTTAAATTTTATGAGTAAAGATTTTAGATTATATATATTGGTTGTTAGTTGTTGTAAGTGGAGAAAAAAGAAAACGTTATTGTATCTGTAAATTTAATGAGACATTGTGATCGTGTGGTGAAAGTTCAATGTTTAAAGACTTTATTTCCATGTTTTACGTGTTAATATATGTGAAATAGAGTTACTTTGGGATTATTTGGTGTTTGTAGGTTAAACGTAAAGAATACGAAGAAATTGGAAGAAACGGGATGAGAATTGGAGCTCGGGAGATGAAGATATGTAAAAGAGAAGTTTCAAGACAATGGTAATATAAAACGGGCATAACTTGAGCTAGGAAAAGAGTTACGGGACCCATGACCTATCAACGGAAAGGTATCGAAAAGTTACACATGAAAATCAACTTTGTGCAGGGGGTGGCGCCACCGACGCCTCCATAGGCGCCACGAAGCCAATGGCGATAGTAAACCTGAATCTTTCCGACTGACGCCTAGACTGACGCTGAGCTCCGATTTTTGGTGGATTTTAACCTAATTTGAGAGGTTTTAAAAGGGGATTAACCCTAATACGAAAATAACCTTTTTAGCCACCAATCTTGGATGAAAAACAACCATCTTTCACCATTCCAAAGCTTTCCAACATCAAAATCATCCGGATTCACATGATCAACTACAATTGTGTCGAAGAATCGATGATGATGCAAGGCTAAATCAATTGTGATTCACTTCAGGGGACGGGTTTGTGCAAGTTTCTATTTTTCTTAGTTTGTAACCTAGATTTGAGATTGGATCTTGAACCTTTTAAGTTCTTGTGGATTCAATTTATGATTTGATTATTTAAATGATTTGATTATGTTTAAACCTAACTTTAGTTTCATATAACCTTGATGACCTTTAATCATTGGGTGATTGATTATTAGAATTAGGGTTTCATTATTCAAATTGGTGATTATGTGAATGAAGTCCTTTAAACTCTAATCCATAATTATCACTTAAATCATATCATGTGTAAGTCACCATTAATGACTTCTCACTAGGTTTCATGAAAGAAAAATTGTAACTTTGCCTAACCTGAATCCTGAAGTGGGTTGCTTTTTCTTCAAGATTGTTAAGAACCTAAACTTTTGTTTCATTCATTTAAATATTTCTCAATTAAATCCATAAATCAATTTACTTTTTAATGTTTAATGTTTTTCGTTTAATCGTTACTAGTACTTTCCTGTGATTCCCTGTGGATTCGACATCCTTCTTACCCTTTACTATTAAGGGTGATTAAAGACTATTTTATTTATATTTTTGACCGACCACATGACATCGATCACATTGTTTATCACTTATAGATTTTTTAATACTTTTAAAGTAATTGTGACTGCAAAAGAGAAAAAATAATGATAAAAATATAAAAATTATTATTTAATTAAAAAGATGACATACATACATACATACATACACACACACATACACACATACATACACACGTACATACACACATACATACATACACACATACATACACACATACACACGTACATATACATACACACATACACACGTACATATACATACACACATACACACACATGTACACGCACAAGTACACGCATGCGCACACGCGCACACGCACGCACGCAGCACACACGCACGCACATACATACACACACATACATACACACAATACATACACACACACATACATACATACATACATACATACATATATACATACCAAACTACATGCGCACATACATACGCACATACATACGCACATGCATACATACATACATACATACATACATACATACATACATACACACACACACATACATACATACATACATACATACATAAATACATAAATACATACCTAAGTACATACGCACATACATACGCACATACATAAGCACATACATACGCACATACATACGCACATACATACGCACATACATACGCACATACATACGTACATACATACGCACATACACACCTAAATACATACGCACATACATACGCATGTACATACGCACATACATAGGCACATACATACGTGTCACACCCTCAAAATCCACGTGCGGAGTTTTACCGCGAGGCGTGTGAACAAACCAGGATCACAGTCACTAGTTACTCAAAACGACACTATATGCCACATTTAAAAATAAACCAATCAAAGTTTAGGCTTTAAAACCATGCGGAAGCGTTTTGTAAATAAGACAAACCCAAAGTAGGTAAATGTAAAATTTGGCAAAACACGCGCCAACCCATTATTGAAATCTCATAAATAAAGTTCAAATGTCATGACTTAAGATGAAGTCTTAGAATGCATGCTGGACCCGTGTTGTGCTCCTAATGGCAACCAGAATTAACGACTTGAGAATAGCATACTAAAAATGTCAACACAATGGTCGGTGAGTTCAAGAGTTTGCATTTAACATAAACAATAATAATTTGCATAACATAAGAAGTGCATTGAAATAGATAGCTAGTCTATATTCATAAGTAATAACAATAGTGATTTCGCGATCGAAGCTGACTGTGTTGCGTTTGTTGCCTCCCGTCACGACTTACCATGTTGTAACGATGTTTGTGTTTAGGACAATATTGCACCCGTTTGACCTCGAGTCGCACAGGTGGGGCTTGTCCAACCCAGTAGTACTACCCAAGATTTCCCGCTAGTTACCATTATTAACGATCCGAAAGTGTGAGGACTTTCAAGGTATTATACACCATGTTAAAACATACACAACTTATAATAATAATATAGCGTTTGTGAACAAGTATGCAACCTCTCCCACAAGAGAGTTTATAAAATAGTGGGGCATGAACTCACCTGATGTGCAAGGATAATGACAAGAGAGAACTGAAGATGGATGGAAAGACAACCCTTCAAAGGTTACCTAGAACACGCAAGTACATAAGTACGTGTGCACAGAAAACTTAACAACCCTAAGTGCTCAATAAACACATTGACCCAAGGCTTTGGAAAACAAGACTCATCTAACCTAGTTTACCCGTTTGACCCATTGGTGACATATTAATTTAAATCTCGTTTAATCAAACGTATCGACTTATCATACATGATTATCAAACAAAGTATTCACGCATATCACATCATCAACCCAAGTACAACCTAGATCATCATACAACTTATGCGAATCTCAAACAATCAACATGCTCAACACAATCATAAATATATCACAACTAATAATTCATTCATGAAGTCTAATCATGCACAACATGCCATGTGAAGCCACTCACGACTTCACACCCTAAACCCTGCCAATCCTACTAAGTAGGGGCCTCAGATTCGCACGCGTGTATGACAATCATAATCATATAAATCAACAAGATTCATTCCAACTAACAAACACAATAATGATTAATTCCAATCCCAAACATGATTTCCTAATCACTAGCCATAATTCATCATCATGTATAATCACCAAGAACCTACAGTCTTTAAATGATCAATCAAGCAACCATACAACCCAAGTAACACATTCCACCACATTCGACATCATCCATATGCATTCTAACATGACCCTTACAACATAAACATGCTCACATCATCATATCCAATGATCTTCAAAAATAAAGTTTCCCTTTTTAGAAGGTAACACCCAAAAGCAATCTAACATCCAATTCCTTCATAGTTTCATCAATTTTATACCTAATCAAGTCCATAACATTCATCCTAACATGATAATCATCACTAATTCATCAAAATTCCCAATCATCATGCATAAAAGTTTCCACTTATAGTAAGGTATGAACAAACCCTAGATTTCATGACTTTTCTTGCACAATTCATATAAACCAACATCCAAGCAATGTATCCAACATCATACAATCATCAAATCATGAATTCCAAGAACAAAAAGTTTCCTCTTAAGGCAATGTGTGAACAATGTGATCAAACCATGGAATTCTTGCATAATCAACATAATCTAACATTCATACAATCTAACCAAAATCAAATTAACATCTAACAATCATCAATTTCACTTTTTCATCATCAATTTCGAATTAGGGTTCTTCAAGAACAAAAACCATGAAAAACTAATCAAAACTAACCTTTAGATGTGCTTAGATGATGATTAACGCTTGAAAACAACTTGTAATACTTGAAACCAATTCAAATTCGACTTGTATGCTTATTCTTGGATCAAAATCGAATGTTGAAGGGGTTTGGGATGGGTTTCAGCAGCAAGGGGGGAAATGGGGGCTAGGGTTGGGTTAAATTTGTTTAAATATGGTAACTTTTAATTTCAATCCAATTACAAAATAAACCCCATTGTTTATATTTTATAAAAACTAATCTTTTTAACACTTTTTAAAAGGTTTTAACTACAAAATATAAACATTACTAATCAACAATAATAATCGTATACATTTACAACTAACGGCAAAACATATGAGATCATAGTTACACGTTGTCACGTTATCAAGTAAAATTTACAAACAATAACTTAAAATGCATGAATCACATAACCACAACTAATAATCAACATTATTCATTAGGTTATCATTTGTTTACCATAGATAATTGTTATTAAGTCACCAACGTTCAACGACAACTAGTGTGTGCTCACGACACGTGTATGCAAGATCTAACAGAACTAACGGAGTTTGGTAACGGAAAATTACCAGATGTCACATTATCCCCATGTTGAAAGAATTTTCGTCCCGAAAATTGCGTTACATGTTTGTGTTACATCACTGGTTTACTGCATTGGCATCACGAAATCGAGTGAGTTATCACATCATCCCCATGTTGAAAGAAATTTCGTCCCGAAATTTAATCAGTACCTTCCCCGGCTGTGACCGTCGTTTCAAACAGATGGCTTTTGATATTCCACTTTAACCTTGGAACAGGTTAGACACTTGCTCACATACGTTGCTACGTCTGCCTTCATATTAGGCCACCAATAGTGCGCTTTCAGGTCATGATACATTTTGTCAGAACCAGGGTGTATGGAATATTTAGACTTATGTGCTTCACCCATGACTAAATCTCTTAAATCTCCATACATGGGTACCCAAAGTCTATCCATGAAATACCAAATTCCATCGGATTTGACTTCCAACTGTTTGTCCATCCCACGTAAGGATTCTGAACCAATGTTTTCCGTTTTCAAAGCTTCTGTCTGAGCTTCCTTGATTTGTTCAGGCAAATGAGTGCTAATCGTAAGCTGCAAAGCACGCACTCGCCGGGGCTTAGCAGTCTCCTTCCTACTCAAAGCATCAGCGACTACATTCGCCTTACCTGGGTGATATTTGATAGCACAATCGTATTCGTTTAACAGTTCCACCCAGTGTCGCTGCCTCATGTTTAGCTCTTTCTGCTCAAAGATATGCTGAAGACTCTTGTGATCGGTGTAAATGGTGCATTTGGTACCATACAAGTAATGTCTCCAGATCTTCAAGGCAAAAATCACTGCACCTAACTCCAAATCATGAATAGTATAGTTCTTTTCATGTACCTTCAGTTGTCTCGAGGCATAGGCTATTACCTTGCCATGTTGCATCAGGACACAACCAAGTCCTTGGATAGAAGCATCACAGTAAACCACAAAATCATCACTTCCTTCTCGTAATGCTAATATCGGCGCGCTACAGAGTTTCTGTTTCAACAACTGAAAAGCGGCTTCTTGACTCTCACCCCATTTATACGTTGTTCCTTTATGGGTCAAGGCTGTGAGAGGTTGAGCGATTTTTGAAAATCCCTTGATGAAACGTCGATAGTACCCTGCCAGTCTAAGAAATTGCCTTATCTTACTAGGCGTCTTGGGTACCGACCAGTTCTTTATAGCCTCAATCTTTGTAGGATCCACATGTATTCCTTTCTCGTTAACAATGTGACCCAAGAATTGCACCTCACGAATCTAGAAATCACACTTAGAAAACTAGGCATACAACTGTTCCTTCTTAAGCAATTCCAAGATTAGACGTAGGTGCTCCTCATGCTCCTCCTTGGTCTTAGAATAGATCAATATGTCATCAATAAACACGATAACAAACTGATCGAGGTAGGGTTTGTACACACGATTCATGAGATCCATGAATACGGCTGGTGTATTAGTCAACCCAAAGGGCATGACCAAGAATTCCTAATGACCATAACGAGTACGGAATGCAGTTTTAGAGATGTCTTCCTCCCGAACTCTCAGTTGATGATAACCGGACCTCAAATCAATTTTTGAGTTATAGCTTGATCCCTGAAGTTGATCAAATAAGTCATCAATACGAGGCAAAGGGTATCGGTTCTTGACTGTGACCTTGTTCAACTCTCTGTAGTCAATGCACATTCGAAAAGTACCATCTTTCTTCTTAACAAAAAGTACAGGTGCTCCCCATGGTGATGAGCTCGGTCGAATAAATCCTTTATCCAATAGCTCCTGAAGTTGTGTAGATAGTTCCTGCAGTTCGTTTGGTGCTAACCGATAAGGTGCTCTCGCAATTGGAGCTGCTCCGGGAGTCAAATCGATCTGAAATTCAACCCGACGATGAGGTGGTAGTCCAGGCAGATCCTCTGAAAACACCTCTGGAAAGTCACGAACTACCGGGATATTCTCTATCTTCTTCTCTTCTTGTTGTTTATCGGTCACAAGGGCTAATATGGCTAAGTGACCCTTGCGTAGCCATTTCTGCGCTTTCATAAAAGATATGATGCCTATCACTGCACCACACTTCTCGCCCTTAACTGAGAGAATCTCTCCTTCCTTTAGAGGAATGCGAATAACCTTCTCATGGCATATGACTTCTGCCTGCTTCTGAGACAGCCAATCCATACCCACGACCACGTCAAAACTCCCAAGTGTAATAGGCATGAGATCGATATCAAAGGTATTACCAGCGAGTTCTATCTTACAACCCTTAAGGATATGCATAACGGAGATTTGGTTACCATCAGCTAATTCTACGGTATACTTAGAGTCCAACGCAGAAGGCATATCACTTAGGAGACTACAGAATTTAGTAGAAATAAAACTCCTATCGGCTCCAGTATCAAACAGTACAGAAGCAAAACGATCATTAATAGGAAATTTACCAGTAACCGTAGTAGGATCGTTTAGAGCCTCACCTGATCCCATGACAAAAGGTCTCCCTTTTGCTCCACCATTGTCGCCACCATTATTGTCACCATTGCCCCCATTATTGTTATTACCACCATTTCCATTGCCATTACCATTTCTTTTTAATTGAGGGCAATTTCTCTTGTAATGCCCCTCTTTTCCATATTCAAAGCAACCCTTTGGCGTTTCATGGGGCTGCTGGGACTGCTGAGGCTGCTGGGGCTTCTTCATCAACTCCCCACGACAATCCTTTGCCGCGTGTCCAACCTTCCCACAACGCTGGCATCGAAAGCTATCACACCTGCCAGTGTGGTGATAGTTGCATCGGTTGCATTTGGGGCTTTTCCCCTCATAACCACCGGGTCCTTGAGTTGGGGCAGACGATTGGTTGAAGTTGCGATTGTTATCAAACCTCCTTTGTTGCTGTTGTTGTTGAGGCTGTTGTTGCTGAGGTTGACTACCAGACGTCGATCCCTTGCTGGCATTACTTTCCTACTTGCGTTTATTGTCGGGCATGCTTGTCACAGCGCCCCGCTTAGGTAACTTCCCTTACTCCACTGCTTGATCGGTGAGTTTATGAGCCAATCGAATGACCTGTTGAATAGTAGGGAGATTTGCAGCGGTCACCATACTTTGAATTTCCGGCACCAACCCACGTAAGTAGAGCTCAATTCGTCGGCTAGGCGGGTCAACCATGCCAGGACAGAGTGTAGCCAGCTCATGAGACCTAGTAGTGTAAGCTTCAATGTCAGATCCTTCCATCTTTAATTGCCAGAACTCGGCTTCTAGCTTCTGAACTTCATTACGAGGGCAGTATTCCTCTGTCATCATCGTTTTGAATTCATCCCATGGCAGCGCATTTGCCATCGCCTGACCAAGCATCTGCATTTGCGCATTCCACCACATGAGTGCTGCACCCTCAAGTGTCCCTGTGGCGAATTTCACCTGGTCCACCACTGGACAGTTGCATTTGGCGAAGACTAATTCAGTCTTCTTGAACCACCTCAGGAGCCCTATAGCTCCCTCAGATCCACTGTAGGTATGCGGCTTGCAATCCATAAATGCCTTGTAAGTACACCCAGGTGGTCCTGTATTCACATGATAGAGTATTTAAATCGAACCGAATAAATTTATCACTTAACGAAATATTTGCGTAATCGATGACTAAAGTCACCGTTTACCTCCAAACTGAGCGGGTTGAGTGTTCAATGCCGCCTGCACATGCTGATTAATCAGGGCAGCTAATTCAGCTGGGGTCATGTTCACGGTGCTAAAGTGGAGTTCTCGTCAGTGAGTACTCTGATACGTCGACGCTCAGTGTCAAGAGTCGCAACTAAAGCTGCCACAGCCTGCTCGAAAGGAACGTCAAGTGAGGGAAAAGCAGGTGCCGTAGAGGCAGTAGCTGACCTGGTCCTAGGTCCAGTAGTAGCAAGGCCTGGAACCCGCTCCCTGTAAACCATACGGTTCACATAGGTAGCATAGTATCTCCAATCTCGAGGAGGATCGAGCTTGGGTGACACAAATGGCTGGTCCAAATCTATCTCTCTAGAAGGGTAAGTATACCGCGGCCAATCGGGTTCTCGATAAGGTACAGGAGGAGAAGGAGGGGATTCAGAACGCGCACGTCTTTTACCCAAAACCCGTGATGATGATGCCATGCTGCAGTGCACGTGATGCGTAAGCCAATGAGTATACAGTAAGAGAATAAGCAAAGAGTAACTAACTAACTGTGTACGGTTATAGACTAGTGTGTATGCAACCTAGTTCCCTATAACCAATGGCTCTGATACCAATCTGTCACACCCTCAAAATCCACGTACATACATACGTACATACATACGCACATACACACCTAAATACATACGCACATACATACGCACGTACATACGCACATACATAGGCACATACATACGTGTCACACCCTCAAAATCCATGTGCGGAGTTTTACCGCGAGGTGTGTGAACAAACCAGGATCACAATCACTAGTTACTCAGAACGACACTATATGCCACATTTAAAAATAAACCAATCAAAGTTCAAGCTTTAAAACCATGCGGAAGCGTTTTGTAAATAAGACAAACCCAAAGTAGGAAAATGTAAAATTTGGCAAAACACGCGCCAACCCATTATTGAAATCTCATAAATAAAGTTCAAATGTCATGACTTAAGATGAAGTCTTAGAATGCATGCTGGACCCGTGTTGTGCTCCTAATGGCAACCAGAATTAACGACTTGAGAATAGCATACTAAAAATGTCAACACAATGGTCGGTGAGTTCAAGAGTTTGCATTTAACATAAACAATAATAATTTGCATAACATAAGAAGTGCATTGAAATAGATAGCTAGTCTATATTCATAAGTAATAACAATAGTGATTTCGCGATCGAAGCTGACTGTGTTGCGTTTGTTGCCTCCCGTCACGACTTACCACGTCGTAACGATGTTTGTGTTTAGGACAATATTGCACCCGTTTGACCTCGAGTCGCACAGGTGGGGCTTGTCAAACCCAGTAGTACTACCCAAGATTTCCCGCTAGTTACCATTATTAACGATCCGAAAGTGTGAGGACTTTCAAGGTATTATACACCATGTTAAAACATACACAACTTATAATAATAATATAGCGTTTGTGAACAAGTATGCAACCTCCCCCATAAGAGAGTTTATAAAATAGTGGGGCATGAACTCACCTGATGTGCAAGGATAATGACAAGAGAAAACTGAAGATGGATGGAAAGACAACCCTTCAAAGGTTACCTAGAACACGCAAGTACATAAGTACGTGTGCACAGAAAACTTAACAACCCTAAGTGCTCAATAAACACATTGGCCCAAGGCTTTGGAAAACAAGACTCATCTAACCTAGTTTACCCGTTTGACCCGTTGGTGACATATTAATTTAAATCTCGTTTAATCAAACGTATCAACTTATCATACATGATTATCAAACAAAGTATTCACGCATATCACATCATCAACCCAAGTTCAACCTAGATCATCATACAACTTATGCGAATCTCAAACAATCAACATGCTCAACACAATCATAAATATATCACAACTAATAATTTATTCATGAAGTCTAATCATGCACAACATGCCATGTGAAGCCACTCACGACTTCACACCCTAAACCCTGCCAATCCTACTAAGTAGGGGCCTCAGATTCGCACGCATGTATGACAATCATAATCATATAAATCAACAAGATTCATTCCAACTAACAAACACAATAATGATTAATTCCAATCCCAAACATGATTTCCTAATCACTAGCCATAATTCATCATCATGTATAATCACCAAGAACCTACAGTCTTTAAATGATCAATCAAGCAACCATACAACCCAAGTAACACATTCCACCACATTAGACATCATCCATAAGCATTCTAACATGACCCTTACAACATAAACATGCTCACATCATCATATCCAATGATCTTCAAAAATAAAGTTTCCCTTTTTAGAAGGTAACACCCAAAAGCAATCTAACATCCAATTCCTTCATAGTTTCATCAATTTTATACCTAATCAAGTCCATAACATTCATCCTAACATGATAATCATCACTAATTCATCAAAATTCCCAATCATCATGCATAAAAGTTTCCACTTATAGTAAGGTATGAACAAACCCTAGATTTCATGACTTTTCTTGCACAATTCATATAAACCAACATCCAAGCAATGTATCCAACATCATACAATCATCAAATCATGAATTCCAAGAACAAAAAGTTTTCTCTTAAGGCAATGTGTGAACAATGTGATCAAACCATGGAATTCTTGCATAATCAACATAATCTAACATTCATACAATCTAACCAACATCAAATTAACATCTAACAATCATCAATTTCACTTTTTCATCATCAATTTCAAAATAGGGTTCTTCAAGAACAAAAACCATGAAAAACTAATCAAAACTAACCTTTAGATGTGCTTAGATGATGATTAACGCTTGAAAACAACTTGTAATACTTGAAACCAATTCAAATTCGACTTGTATGCTTGTTCTTGGATCAAAATCGAATGTTGAAGGGGTTTGGGATGGGTTTCGGCCACAAGGGGGGAAATGGGGGCTAGGGTTGGGTTAAATTTGTTTAAATATGGTAACTTTTAATTTCAATCCAATTACAAAATAAACCCCATTGTTTATATTTTATAAAAACTAATCTTTTTAACACTTTTTAAAAGGTTTTAACTACAAAATATAAACATTACTAATCAACAATAATAATCATATACATTTACAACTAACGGCAAAACATATGAGATCATAGTTACACGTTGTCACGTTATCAAGTAAAATTCACAAACAGTAACTTAAAATGCATGAATCACATAACCACAACTAATAATCAACATTATTCATTAGGTTATCATTTGTTTACCATAGATAATTGTTATTAAGTCACCAACGCTCAACGACAACTAGTGTGTGCTCACGACACGTGTATGCAAGACCTAACGGAACTAACGGAGTTTGGTAACGGAAAATTACCAGTTGTCACAATACGCACATACATACGCACATACGTACATACCTAAGCGTATACATACGCACATACATACGCACATACATACATACATACATACATACATACATACATACATACATACATACATACATACATACATACATACTACTTAAGGTCTCACCTTGGAAGGGTACCGTCCGTTTTGGAAAGAAGGGTAAAATCGCCCTAGGTACATCGGACCATTCAAAATTTTAGAAAGGATTGGTCTCGTAGCCTACAAACTTAAGCTACCCAGGAACTTAGTGGAGTACAGAACACTTTTCATGTGTCGAATCTTAAAAAGTGGTTAGCTGAAGAAGGGTTACACATACCGATGAGAGATATGCGTAATAATGACAAGCTTCATTTCAATGAAGAACCAATCGAATTATGGATCGAGAGGTTAAGAAAACGAAACAAAGTTGTATACCAATAGTCAAGGTCCGATGGAACTCCAAGCGTGGTCTCGAATTTACGTGGGAATGTGAGGATCACATGAAAGCTGAGTACCCACATTTATTCTTGAACGAACTCAACAACAATACTACCGCTTGAATTTCGGGACGAAATTCCCTCAACCGGGGGAGACTGTAACAATCGTGAATTTTCAGGTAACTTTATAGCCCTATACATTAAGCTTAAAAACTCTAACTCTCGTCAACCGTAATATTTTCACTTCAATTTTGGGTTATTAGCTATTGTGCCTTAGACTTAATTGGGGATTTGATTAAGTACGCATTTTTATATTGAGAAGTTTAGTGCATCAATGCAATTACGTGATAATTCATGATGATAGCAAATAAGAACCTTTGGCATATTATTTGAGCATTCAATCATGAATGAAGCTACCACCTTTGCATGAATTTTTAATCATTAAACAAAATTCTTAGCACGTCAACATATCAAGTTTAATGCAACATGACATTTATTAGTATTTCATGAACGAAACTATAAACCTGACTTTGACACTTATACAAAAGTTTGATGGTTCTACTAACCCAAAAATCTCACTCATCATTCGAAAACCTCAAATACATAGCTAATGATTACATAAGAAAATCATCAAGCATGAATCACCAAATCCATTAACATAAATTCGCAAATTTAAGAACGAATATAAAACCATAGGATACTCAATTTATTGAGGCAAAAACAACCCCAAAACACTTTTAAGACTCCCAATACATAATGCTAGATTCAAGGGAGGTTAAACCTTAAACTAATGGGTAATAGAACAACAAAAACATCACCTCATTGTTATTAAAAAGAGCCTGCAACAGGACCCTCCTGCTGCTCAATAAGGGCTGCTGAATACCATCATATCACCACCACTACTCCTGGATACAACCTCCCATACCCTTCAAATAAAAGCCAACTAAGTCATCTGGTTTGAGTCATCAAACCTGGAAATTAAATACTGAAATGTAGTACAAAAGGAGGTGTGGCTTGCTGCTGGAGCATTGCTCAAGTATCCAGCTGTTGCTGCTGCCTAAGGAGGGCCAAAATCACAAGCAAGAGTTGATTCAAAGATGCTTTGGCATCTCATGATGAGATTCCCAACTAAACCTCTTATAAAACCCACCCTAGAGCAGATCTTTTTCACAACAAAACACTCTCAAACCTGCTCAAACACAGCTCCAAGAAGGCTGCCTATTGCTGCTGTTGAAAATCGTGAGAAGGAAGAAGAGCTCAAGTGTGCTGTTTGGACCTCTAACACGTGTTTCTTCTTGCACCAACACTTACCAACGGGTATGAACATAAAACCACTTAAACTAAAACTTTTAAAGAACATATTAGTCATTAATAAGGTCCATGACAGGTTAGAAAACAAAGTACAGAAAAGAACATGTAACTGGTCACACATTGCAGAACTGAAGTCACCCTAAGCACACACTTAAACCACGATTTGAAATATGAAAGAGATACTTTTCACACTTAGTTTTAGTTCTTTAACATGTGTGATACTAAATCTTTAGTTAAAAACTTAGAAGACATAACAAGGCTGTGAAAGTGACCTGGACGGCAACCTGCAGATTCATAGACCCAACTTTAAGAGGCTGTAACTTGCTCAAAAATAAAGCAAATGAGGTATTTCGTAAGCCTAGAATTATTTTCAACATGTTAGCTTTCAAACCCAAGTGGTCTCGTAATTTTCCATGGAGAATTGGTCTCCCAAAAGTGCAAAATAAAATGAAGTGTCAAAAGTAACTTTTTCTCACAGAATATTGACCCGACTTTACAAGGCCATAAACTTGTCAATGCTTAACCAACAAACGTGATTTTTGTGTCAAAAGTTATCTTAATGTCTAAGCTTTCCAACGCATATACGCACACCTGTTAATAATTAGTTTTGGACCCCCATCCGACCAAGATACAAACAACTATCCAAAAAATGTGCAGCAGTGAATATTTACTTAGTAGTTATAGTTGGTCAATATAATGCATCAATGCACGTTGCAAGTAGACGTATAAAAATATGACCTATGGGTAATAACCTTGATATTAGATGGATAGAAACCTCTCACTACCATAAGTATAACACACACACACAATACTAAACAAGTGTACACAACCTCAAACATAATATACTAACTGACGAACTCTACAAATAAACTCAACGGTTTAATCTAAGACAAATTACACATTGACGTACTAAACTCACCAAACGAACCCTACTTATATATATATGTAGGAAGCACACCCGTTTACCATCATCACACTCCAAACCAAGGAATCTCTAAACCACTCAACAACAACAGTGAATTCTCGTAGCCCCTTTTTCCTTTTAAATGCTCTTAGGGGAGAAACACGCTTCCAACAACAACAACATTTGAATCATTGCTTTATATGTTATGTCTATTACTTGAATATTGCATGAGTTTATCTTATCATTATCACATGCTAAATTCCCCATTCTCACAACGCAACCAATTAACTATTGGATAGAGACGCTAGAACATATTGATAGTACTATCAGGGTAGGCACCCCCATTCTCTAGACTCGTTGAACGCGTCAATCAACGGTCACTCATATGGAATGTTTATTTCTGTAACAACAACAACCAATACTCGTGATAAGTATTGGAGGGGTTTTTAGTTTTCTCATAGCTGTAATTTTGGTTGTGGGCTCATGGCTTTATGTCTCGTATTTACATTCATATATAATGCTTGATTCAATTTTACTTATTACCGATTACTATAACAACTGTTTATCGAGTCTCAACTCTACGAGCTCACCAACTTTTAGTTGGCCTAGTTTAGCGTGTTTTTCAGGTGATAATTAAGTGTGCTAGCTTAAAAGTCAATATTTTGCGCATCTAGGCTACAATGGAAAATTGCTTAATATAGATTTATTATTTAAGTCCTTATGTGTAATCTTTATTTTGTAACCTAAGACAATGATGTAGAACCTATATCTTTTGAATGCATTACGTTTAGTATTTTTTCGTACCATGTGTTCTTAAGATATTTCATTCGTCACTCACTCGCGTTTCCGCCTTGGCGAGGGTGTGACAGATTGGTATCAGAGCCATAGTTATAGCGAACTAGGGTGTCTTAGATAGCTCCCTAGACTATAACCCTAAGCTCTACAATTAAATGCCTTAGCATATAAGATTTGAACGACATATATTAATTTTATGTTTTTAGTCATGAAAGGTGCTATTCTAGTATAATAATATCGCTCTCACATAGTGTCATAATTTTTATGTATTTAGAAAATGCCGCCTAGACGAGCAATCGAGCCAAACCTAGCCGAAATCTTTACGCAACAACTGGCCGACGCAATGCCGGCCATAATCGCTCAAGTAAGCCACGGCCTACTGAATTCTGACGGTAGTGATAGGGGAAATGGAAATCACGAAAATGGTAGAAACACGAATGGAAGCGACGGGAACGAAAATGGTAATGGCGGGACCGGTGGAGATACCACTAATGAAGGTACAGGAAAGAAAGCTTGTTCGTATAAGACCTTTAGGTCATGCAAGCCAAAGGATTTCAATGGAACCAAAGGCGCAACCGGCGTTTTGCGCTGGATTGAGAAGATGGAAGTTGTACTCGATATCAGTGACTGTAAAGACGATTGCAAGGTTCGTTATGCGGTGTGTTACTTCCAAGGCAAAGCTTTGACTTGGTGGAATACGCAAGTCCAAGCTCGAGGAATAGAGAATGCTAACAAAATGTCTTGGGAGGAGCTGAAGGATTTACTTATCAACGAATATTGCCCCAAAAATGAAATGCAGAAGATGGAGTTGGAATTATGGAACTTAAGCATGCAAGGAGTTGAGCATGCATACTACACCAACCGGTTTCATGAGTTAGCCTGGTCCCTTATCTTGTCACTCCAGAATCCAAGATGGTTGACCATTACATTTGGGGCCTCATACCCCAGATTCGTAGTCATGTCCGCACCAAGGATCCTGCCACTCTCAAAGATGATATCTTGTTGGCCAGGACACTAACTGATAAAATGTTAAGATTGGGAACCCTTACCAAAGCAGGCTCTGGTGACAAGAGGAAGGCCGTGGAGAGCTCGGGAAAAAGAAAACCTGATAGAGTTGTAAACAAGAAGCACCAAACCATCAAGCACTTCGTAGCAACCACCACCACTCCCAATACGAACGCTCTTGCCCTACCTCTGCCAAAGGGTGGATACACCGGCACTGACCCCAAGTGTAACAAATGTCCTTTCCATCATTAGGGCCCTTGCCCTATCATTGAAAACTACCAACAGCAAGGGCATTTTACCAAGTATTGCCGAAAGGGCAACATCAACCTCCGTAACCCGCCGACCCACAACACCAATAGGAACTTTCAAGCCAACAACAACCGTCAGAACCCGAACAACAATAACAACAACCACAACAACAAACCAGGGACGCATTTCGAATGTGGAAGCGCTGATCACTTCCGCAACGCGTGCCCCAAGCTGAATCATAACCAAGCTAACCTTGCTTGAGGACGAGCATTTGTTCTTAGAACTAACAAAGCCTGCCAGGACCCGAATGTTGAGACGGGTATGTTTCTCCTCAATAACCTCTATGCCTCTGTATTGTTTGACTCGGGTGCTAATAGGTCATTTATGTCAATTGAATTCAAATCATTAATTGGCCTAGAGTCTAATAACCTAACTGCACCGTATACCGTAGAACTAGCTAATGGAAAGTTGATTGAAGCTAATAATATCATTCAGGATTGTTTATTAAGCCTAAATGATCATGTCTTCGAAATAGACCTCCTTCCCATCAAACTCGGAAGTTTTGATGTAGTCGTAGGAATGGATTGGTTATCTAAACATCAAGGGGAAATCATCTGTCATGAAAAGACCATACGTATCCCACTACCCGATGGTGAAGTCCTCATCGTACGGGGAGAGATGTTCGGAAGAAAACTGGGAATTATTTCATGTATTCAGGCTCGAAAGTATCTAAGGAAGCGATGCCACGCCTTCCTAGCCATGTGGTAGAAAAGAAACCAAACGAGAAAAGCATCCAAGATATTCCAAAAGTACGGGAACACCTAGATGTGTTTCCCGAGGATCTACCAGGATTACCTCCTACCCGACAAGTTGAGTTTCGAATCGACTTAATCCCTGGAGCTGCACCAGTGGCGAAATCGCCTTACAGACTAGCACCCTCCGAAATACATACATACATACTACATACATACATACATACATACATACATACATACATACATACATACATACTTAAGTACGTACATACGTACGTAGATACATACATACATACATACGTAGATACATACATACATACATACATACGTATGTACGTACGTACGTACGTACATATATTAAAGTGATCTATTTAATGGTGTAATTTGTATAAAAAAGAACATCATATAAAAAAGTTAGGAAAGTTTTAAAAAAAGGGTGAAGCTTTTTAAAAAATAAAGGGAAAATTGTTATATTAGTATTGTAACACTGTGTAAAAGTTAGTTATTATACATAATCATAGTGTAAGTTTTTGTTACATTATTGTTAATGAGTTATTGTAATAAATATGGGTTAACAACCATTTCTTCCCCTGTATATATGTATAAATTGAAAACCAAAAATTTGTAAAGAAGTAAAAAAATTATTTCTAGCCACTCATTTTTCCTTTCTAGTTTTAAGATTTTTTTATTTGTAAGGGCATTATGGTAATTTTGTGATGTTAATTTAGTTAATTTTTTACGTGAAAATCCATAGGAATATTTTTATAAATAATTTGAGTATCGTGTGTGCGCACATATATAGAGTGAAAAAAATACACATACACGCATATGTGCATATGTGGTGCATCGATGCATATAAATTCAATACAAAATGAGCTTTGAATTGTACTTTTCAAATACAAAATAACCTTAATAGAGAAGCCAAAACATAAATAAACAACTTGACAATGAAAATCAAAACCTAAATGGTGTATAAGGCTTTTAATTTAAAAATAATTGGCAATTTTGTGATCAAAGAAATATTATAAACAAATAAGCTATAAGGAAACTAATCAATTTACAATAAAACTCCTGAACAATAACAACGATTAACGACAAGTGACCAAAATCGATGGTTGAATGATAAGATTCACATACCTGTGTTGTTAATTAATTGAGGTTGTTTTCACATTATTATGGCTTTCTAATATATGTTTCATCGGTAGAGGGTGTTAGGTTGAAACAGAATCGAAAGTGGACGGCGATGATAAAATCTAGACCAAAAGGGTAAGCAAGTATGTATTCATCAACTAATGTTAACGTTTAAATTTTATCACTTTGTGATACAAATTTTCAGTCATTTTACATGACTATGGGCAATACAAAAATATGTCAGTATGTGTTTTTATTTAACAAGTTCATTTGTAACATCGATGCTAGTTTGAATAAATTCGATTGTAAGAACGATTGTGGATATGTTATTCATTATATATGTTTCACGAACCTTGGGTGTGCCAAACATATTCATTCATTAAAACAAACAATTTTCAACATCAGTTTTATAAAAAGAATAGAATCTAATACGAACGTATAAAGTGGAATAAAATATTATGAAAATGTCTTATTTAATTTTCTTAAAGAATTAAGGTTAAAACACATGTAGGTGTAAAGTAAAAAAATACCCCTCATAATTTTCATACAATTTTATATTATAAAAAATATAAAAATATAAATATATGATTAGAAATTGTTCTTTTGTTTCTTTACAAAAAATTGATTCATTTTTAGAAAATAAAAATAAAAATATGTGGTCAGAAATGGTTCTTTTGGTTTTTTATAAATCTTTAGTTCTCAATTGAATGTCTATATATATATATATATATATATATATATATATATATATGTATGTATATAGGGTAGGGTTATCTTAAGAACCACCATTTTTTGTGAAAACTTTAGGAAACAATATGAGCCACACGTTTTTTTATTCAATGCAAGTCACATGCCATTTCCATATTTTTTTAAAACGTTCATAACTTTTTTTACGACATTATTTAAAAAAAATTAGTGCGTCACCTTGTTTTGTAGAGTTATTACAAAAAAGAGAGTTCTCATTTGATCCCTCACCTGTACATATATATATATATATATATGGGATGAAACGATTGTTAACCCATCTTTATTACGATAGCCTGTTTACACTAATGTAACAAAACTTACAACATGATTATGTGTTGTAACTAACATGTAGACCATGTTATACCATTGATATAACAATTTTCCATCCATTTTTTTAAAACATTTCCCCTTTTTTTAAAAGCGTCTTAACTTTTTCGTATAATATTATTTTTTTATACAAATTACAACATTAAATAAATCATTCTAATATCTTTAGTTTGAGTACAGTCTTGCTATATTTTTTTAAAATTTTTAACGTTAATTGTGAACCACTAGTTTACCACTATTATCTTAACTTACAGTGATTATGTGGCCTATTATGGACCACTAGTATGGTAAACTATTTATCGCAATAAACAAGGGTTAACATTCGTTATTTATCTATATATATATATATATATATATATATATATATATATAGGGTTAGGATCATTACATAACCAATTTTTATTTTAGAACCACAGAATCATTGATTTACATAAACATAAATTAAGTCAGATGTTACTTGAGTTGTTTTACATATGTGTATATCCGACATGAACAATAAACTATGTAAAACAATAAAATATCACAAGCTTTAACTTACATATATGTAAATCAGTGGTTCGTAATTTACATTTATGTAAACTAATGGTTCTTTTGGTTCTAAAAATAAAAACTGGTTCTATAATAATCCTGACCCTATATATATATAAAGAGAGCGTGAGTAGGGTTCAAATGAAAACCAAGTGAAATTTTGTAAACCAATAAACCAAATCTTAACCTTTGATTTATAAATATTAATGACTCATATTTTTTGAATAAAATAATAGAATGTTGTAATTTTATTGGATTCCATGTATAAAAGGTTAAAACAATATGAGCAATTGATCTTTATAAGTCAAAGGTTGAGATTTAATTTATTAATTTATATAAAAGTTTAAACAAATATGAGCAGTTGATTTAATTTATTAATTTATATAATTTATACAATTTAATTTATTAATTTATACAATTGATCTTTCATTTGAGTTGGGTTCAAACGAAAAATAAGAACCACGAGAACCATTATTAACCCTTAATTATATTAATTAATTGATTAGATGAAAATGGTAGTATTGTAAATAGCTAAAGATTTAGTACATGTATTTTTAAATCAAAAGATTAAACGAGTAATTTGTAGTTTTGTAATTTCTAGAAACCCACTAAATTTATGGAGGATCTTGTATAAATCTTGAAAATTCAAAACATAAACAAATCAATAATCTTAAAAATAAAAAAACAATTTAATCGACAATACATATTCAAAGACACTCCATAGATCTGTGATTTCCTTTCAGAACGTGTAGAAGATATCACTCGTAAGTATTTTTCCTAAAACCTTCATCTATTAGTTGTTTATGTTCTACGTTGCGTATGATTTCGTAAAAAGATTCCATTGATACATATTTTAGAGGTTACCTAGTGATTTTACTAATTGTATAGTGCTCTTAAGGGTATGTTTTTGGTAGCTTTGAATTTCCTATGTAAATGCGACATTGTACAACCCTGTATGAGGTAACAAGTATTTGGAATCTAGGTTTGGGATTTTTAATGTTGAGAATTAGGGTTCATACCAACATAATACAATGTAGGTTGTTAAAGCAATGGTATAATCTGGGAGTGAAGTGTATCTATAGACATAGAAGTATGTTATTAAGTAGGAAGAAGATTTCTAACAAATAAGGTTATATGGTATGCGTTTAACTTATATGCAAATATGATTGATGTTGCATCAAGGTAATGCAATGGTTTTATAAATCATTAGGAAAAGCATTAGCGTACATGTAAATATGTGAGCACTGAATGTTAATGTTAGTAATTTTATATTTTTGGTTAATAAGATTGTTTTGTTATAGTTTTTCATATATGTAAGCATAGAAGGCTTAACAACTTAAATGTGTATACTAATCTCTTTTGTAGTTTATATCTCTGTGTTAACCATAGAAAATCTAATTCTATGGTTTTCAAAAATTTTACAAATATCCATCTCATGTTTATCTTTATTCATGTTTTAGGAATCTTGATACGTTAAAGAAATGGGCAAAGTAAGTGTAATTTTTGTAGTTAGTATTGTTTTAAATGTTATAAAGAGTTCATTATGTTTTCTATAGTATGGGTGTTTTATGTTTGTAAAGGACGAATGAGTGAAATAATTGCTAAAAATAGAAGTTTTAAGTTTACAAATGATCCTAGTGACCCGATTGAAGTCGGGTATTCTAAAAATGGTGATAATGGACAATCTGATCGTGGAGGTATGTTAAATATTGAAGTTATTTTAATCAAATTATTTGTATTAGTTTAAGCTCCTTTAATTTTATCAAATTAAAAGTTATTATAGTAGGAAACGAAGAATTGAGTTTGGTCAATGCAAATGTTGAAGGGGAGGTGGAAAAGTAAGGGGACGAAGCAAAGAAGAAGGTCCCAAAAGTTTACAAGGTGGTTAAGGAAAAAGTGGTGAATGCAATCACAATACTTTGTTTTTGTTTTGGGTAATGAAATTAGTAGTATGTTCTTTGTATTGAGTATCATACTAATATAAGTTTTATGTTTGTGTATGAAGATAAGATGGAATTGTTGTTATTATATGCTGATAAAAAATAAGTAAAACATTACAAAAGAAGAATGTATTATGTAAGAGTCTTCATGTTCACAAATTTGAAAGAATTAATGATAATAAAATAAAATGTGTATATTTATGTTGATTTACATACAGGTAAATTTAAATAAATAGGTATTTATACAATGATTTAATGCATAACACTGATATATGTAATGTTAATGTGTGACATCCGGTAATTTTTTGTTATCATACTCCACCAGTTTCCGTTAGGTCTTGCATACACGTGTCGTGAGCACACACTAGTAGTCGTTGAACGTTGGTGACTTTATAATAATTAACGTTGATTAACAAACAATAACCTAATTAATAATTTGATTATTAACACGTGATTATGTGATTCATGAATTTTATTGTTGTTTATTTATGGTTTTCTCATTTTACAACATGAGGATTGGTGAAATATGATTTGTGTGAATTGTTGCTAATTAGAATGTATGATTATTATTGTTGATTAATAATAATCCATGTTATGTAGCTAAAACTATTTAAAAAGTGTTAAAAAGGTTAGTTTTTATAAATTTAAAAAGGAGGGTATATTTTGTAATTATTACAAAAGTTAATATTACCAAAAAAAACCCAACCCTAGCCCCCACACCCCTCATTCGGTCAAAACTCCATCCCCCAACCTCATTCTTGTGATTTCAAGCTTACAACATCAAGAACATTCTATTTTGATTAGCCTTGATCATTCCAACATTGTAACAAGCATAATCCTTGAACATTACACGATTTAAGGTGAGTTTTAACAAGCTTTTCATAGTTTTTTTATTCTAGAACAACCCTAGTTCAATTAACATTGAGGAAGTTGAAATTGATATGATTTGATGATGCTATGATGTTAGTTGTGTTGTATTGATGCTAGTTTACGTAGATTGTGTAAGAAATTCATGGAATTGGCGCGTTGTTCATACATTACTATAAGTAGAAACTTTTGTGTATGAGAATTGGGAATTTTGATGAATTGTTGATGTTTATCATACTTAGATGATTTCTATGAACTAGATTAGGTATAAAATTGATGAATTCATGATTGAATTGGGTGATAGATTGGTTGTTGGATGTTACCTTCCCGAAAGGAAAACATTATTGATGTGAATCTTTGGATATTGTTCATTGGACATGTATATGATGTTAAGATCATGCTAGAATGCTTGTTGATGATGTTCAATGTGTTAGAATGTTTTAAATGGGTCAATTGGATGCTTGATGGATTATTTGGGAAATCTAGGTTTATAAAATATTATGCTAATGATGAGTTACATTATAAAAATATGGAATCATGTTGGGGATTATAGTAGGTCCTTGGGATATATATTAATTGTTATGAATTATGTTGAAAATTATGATAATTAAAATCATACATGCGTGCGAATCTGAGGCCCTGCTTAGTAGATTTGGTAGTGTTTAGGGTGTTAGTTCGTGAGTGGCTTCACATGGCATGTTGTGCGTGATTAATATCAATGTGTGATTTGTTAGTGTGATTTAATTATATTTATGTTGAACATGATGATTGGTTGAGATTCACATGTGTTGTATGATAACCTAGTTTGTCATGATGATGTTGATGGAATTTAAGATTCATGATGTGACATACGTGAATTGGTTGTGTAATAATCATGAGAAACAAGATTTCAATTAACACGTCACCAACATGTCAAACAAGTCAACTAGGTCAAATGTGTCATTGTGTTTCCAAAACCCTACGGTCAATGTGTTGTTGAGCACTTAGGGTTGTTATGATTTTCTAGTTGCACGTACTTATGTACTCACATGTTCTAGGTAACATTTAATGGGTTGTCTTTCCACTCAACGTTAGCTTTGCGTATATTGTTCGTTTGCGTACCAGATGAGTTCATGCTCCACTTTTTATACACTCTCTTTTAGGGGAGATAGCATACTTTTTACAAAAGCTTTACTGTTATAAATTGTGCATATTGTAAAATAATGCTATATAACATTGAAAGTTCTTACACTTTCGCATCGTTAATTAAGGAAACTAGCAGGACATTTGGGTAGTATTACTAGGTCTAACAAGCCCCACCCGTATGACTAGAGGTCAAGTGGGTGCAATATTGTTCTAAACGACTAACATTGTCATGATTTGGTATGTCATGGCGGAAGGCAAACTAGCGAACTCAATCAGCTTCGATCGTGAAATTGCTATGGTTATTACAAGTGAAATTAGACTAGCTATCTATTTCAATGTGCATGATTATATTTTACAACTGATATTGTTATAGTAAACTCAAACTCTTGAACTCACCAACCATAGTGTTGACACTTTTAGTATGCTTTTCTCATGTCGTTATTAGCAGCTGCCTTTACGAGCACTCACGAGTCGAGCATGCTTTTAATACATTCACCTTTTTACATTGGGTTTATTTGCACTTAATCAAATAATGGTTTGGGCGCTTGTTTTGCGCATTTTACATTTAGTGCTTTGAGTTTGAATGTTTACTAAACGCTTTCGCAATGTTTTGAAGTTTTAAAACTTTGGGTTTGTTTTAAATGTTTAATATTGAGTCGTTCTGAGTTACTAATGACTTGGATCCTGATTTGTTCACGCGCCTCGCGCTTAAATTTCGCACGTGGATTTTGAGGGTGTGACAGATTGGTATCAGAGCCATTGGTTATACGGAACTAGGTTGCATACACACTAGTCTATAAGCACACATAGTTAGTTTGTTACTTGTTTACTTATCGCTTACTGTATACTCATTGGCATGCACATCAGGTACACAGTAGTATGGCATCATCATCGTCCTCATCCCAATACGATACGTGACGGGAAAGGAACCCGAGGTTCCTACCATACCTTCATCTTCTATGGGTTCTACTTCTCTACCTCCTGTGCTTATGCCTAGTGTGTACCTCCTAAGCGAGCCTCCAATTGATCGAGACGTGACATATCCCACGAATTGAACGTGGAATCATACCGCATTGATTAGGATGCTTGAAAAGAAGTACGTTCCTTTTCAGATCCCTACCATAGGAAGAGATTCTATGTTACCTTCCCTACCCTGTAACCCTATTAGGCTATTGCTTTCGTGGTGGCCTCTCTTGATACCTTCCCTACCCTGTAACCCTAGTGCTTTACCCACCAGTGAGTAAGCAACATACTTTATCTTTTGGTTTTTAGCATATATGTTGATACCCATTATAGCTTCCATTTTTCTCATTCCAACAGGTTAGACTTACTACTTCCCCTTTTCTGTCATACTCTTTTGACTATCAGGTCAAGAATCCCTTGTATGTACAACCAATCCTGTTACCTTATCATTTCCACCATTTCTTACTCCAATTAATCAAGATCATCACATAGACCACTTCAGACACAATCTTAGTATACCGGTGACGCTTATATATAGGTTCCCGTAGCATTCCAACCACATTTATGATATACCGAGAACAATGCTTAAACTGGTTACGCGACATTTGATTACGCCATCAAGGCAAAATGCTAGAACATTCAAACTACTAATGCTGCAAGTCTTAAGATTAATCTAATGAACAAGGTAATACATGTGCAAAGAGTATCATCACTCTGCTGTAACTCTCCGAATACCATGTACATTCCAAACAAATATTCAATTGCATAGTTACTGAAATGCTAGAAAGTGCAACGTCTCATAGGGACTGGGACTAATTTCATAATATGAATCCCATGAAGCCTCCAAGTAGATTAGAACTTACATAGAAGTAAAGGTTATAGATGTTTGCTCATCATTAACTAAGTCTTATAGGACTGAGACTCTAGTGTCCCAATGTGTCAAATGGAAGATTTATACTAACTATGACCGTTATCTCATGGCAAGATTTGTTAGGCTTCACATGCACTGCAAATTGTAATTACGTGTGCACCCGTAATTGAAATTTTCTTTACATGGTTGGAGTATCAAGGATATGGTTACTAACAAAAAGTTAATTAACAAAAGTTATACAAAGGAATCGATTGAAAAAGCAATCACTTAAGCAAGGAACAGTCGAAGGAATCCATGTACTTTAATTCGAAATCCGATGAAGTAGTCATCATACTGGAGTACGTTGTGTCTCTTGTCTACTGGCGTCGTGCTAGCCAGTGTGTTTGTCTACTACATGTGGGTACTTAGGTTATAGTGTAGGTCGAATAATCCACTTATTATGCACACTAAGCACCCAAAATCTACTTTGTTACACACACTAAGTAACCCACACACACTCACCTACAACACACACTCTCAACGACATACACACCCACACACACTCACTTGACACATTCACATGGCACACACAACACACACAACAAACACACACACGGATCACACTCACATACAAACAACTCACACACACAACACACACCCACACACTGTTACACACATTGGAACACACACACACAATGCACACACTAAAACACACATAAAATAACACACACACATATATATACATTACGCAGCCCACATACACAAACACTCGACACCACCACGACTCAACCGCACTTGGCGACTCACAAACGGCTCCCGAACCGAAATGTAACGAAATGAAACAAATGTAATGAAACTTAAATGAAATGAAACAAGATGCTTACCAACTAAATCAGTTTACGATGAGACGGCGTTGATCGAAGGTAATCAGTGGAGATTTGGTCATGGTGTTGGTTTCATATCAACTTTGAAGATAGCTGTCATTTGAGCAGATAAGTGTTTTATGAAACTGGAGAGATTTGAGATGGTAAGATATTATAATCAATAGCGTGGAATGCTTTGATACCAATTGCAGGACCAGGTTAGTGAGAGATCAATGCAACAGTTTCACAAGTGTTGGAGAGATAATCGACAAACACTTATAAGATAAAATAGGAACCGGCTGAAAGAAACAAAGAACTAAGGGATAGAACACAAACAAGAACAAAGTTGGATTTGAAAAATGTTATATATTGCTCTCAAGTGTTCAAACAAAGTTACAAAGCTTAGTCCCTAAGGACTTATACATGAGATACTTGGTATTACGTCTTACAGCCAACTATATTTTGAAAGACGGCTGAAACACTAATCCATACAACAAGATCATTGTAAAGTAAAACTGCAGATTGTCTTTTGACATGTGACTATAACATGCTATAGCTCACATCTTTATCTAATACTAAAATATAAAAAGTACAAAGTAGAAAGTTACAGACAAAGACCATAATCTACAGTTGACAAAAGTATGGAATTATCACCAACTTGTATAAGTTGCTGAGTATTCAGAGGTGGCAGCGAAAAGTAGTTCAGATTTGTCAAAAGCATGTCAAAGAAAGCATGTCTTCTCTGTCTTCGAAAAAAAATGGACTATGGCTTCGAAAGATTTGACACTTAGAAAATTTCTTAGTGACTACGTTAAATCTTTCGAAGTAACTTACTTGTACTTCAGAATGCATGCTGATAGATCTTTGTTAAGCATCAGACATTAAAATAACTCCTACATTGTTGAATAATATCAATGTTGTTTGTATAAGTATTTTATATATCGCAAAATATCATTTTATCTATGCTATATTTATTTGTATAATGAGCACATGTCATGGTTTATTTTTAACAATAACCAATATGTCACGAGCTATAGTAAGTTTCATTTTAATGTTTGATTTTACCATATATATATATATATATTAACATCTATATTTATAACTCATAGCTCATCTCACAATCAAATATATTAACAAAATGTGTTTATATACGAGCTCATAACAAGCGTTTATACATTTCACTCGGTTCACGTCCTCGAACCCACTCATGACCGACTCGATTTCGCTTGTTCTTATCCTTGACCTTCTTTAACCGAGGTTTGACCAAAGTAAAACAATGATAAAAAATAAAAAAGTTAAAATAAACATCCCAACGGTTATATAAGTGTCTTTTACCAGCTAAAATTGAAAAACTCACTTTTAGTGGCTAGAACGCGTTCCAACCGGGTCCGGCAGTTGAGTTTCACATATGCGGAACCATGTTGATCCCTCTAGTTTTACGGTTCCAAACAAGGTAAGAGTGGTTGCGGATAAGATTTGTAACTGGTCAACGGTCGGAGGATCCAAAGAACCGAGCATGAAACTAGTTTTTTTTTTTGTGCAAGTTTAATTATCAGCACTTAGCCTCCATCTGGCCTAATCAATTCCAATTGAATATTTAATATGTGATTCTATTGGATTTACTCGATAAATTCTAATGAACTTCGTTCCCTTCGTTAGAGGCGCACAAAAGGGTTTTGTGCATTGAACCTAGAAATTGGTTTGTTCATGGATAATTCAATTAAACTTTGTCTGTGGGTGGAATAGCTTCGGTTGAATTAGAGTGACATGGAACTCTAAGTGATGTGAATTGATTAAGTGTCTGTTTCGTATGAGTTAATAGAATGAACGAATAAATAAAATGAATGAAGAAATGTAATAGATGAGAGAATGAAATGAATTATTACGTTCCATTGTCGTGTTTGGTTACCCTTTAGGAATGTAATGAATCATTACTTTGTGTTGTTTGTTAGGAAGGAAAAAACGAAAGAATGAAATGTAAAAGTGGTTATGGTGGTGATGGTTCTCGGTGGCGGTTGTTGGCGGGGGCGGCAGCCGGTGGTTGGTGGCGCCACTGGTGGCCGGTGGTTTGTGGCGCCACAGGTGGCCGGTAGTTGGCGGCGGCGGCTGGTGGTTGGCGGCAACGACTGTGGTGACGGCAGTGCCGGTGATTGGTGGAGGCCAGTGGTTCGTACAGTGTCGCGGGTGGTCGGTGGTAGGCGGCGCAACAGGTGGCCGGTGGTTGATGGCGTTGGAGGCCGGTGGATGGCGGTGGCAGTGGCCGGTGGGTGGCGGTGGCCGGTGGGTGGCGGCGGCGGCAGTGGCCGGTGATGATCATTCTTGGTGGCAAGTGGTGGTTGTTGTGGTGGGTGAGGGGAAGGAGTTTGTAACTAATTATGGAATAAGAAAATAAATGAAAAAAAGGGGTTAAATGAAATGAATATAAGAGAATGAAATTAACTATTTAATGGTTTATTACATTAATTTTACCAACAAACATGCATTTTTTTCATTTACTCTCAATGGTTCATTCCATTGTGCCACTTATTACTGCGTACCAAACGCTATCTAAGTGTGATTCAGGACTGCTTTTATTCATTCCAAAAACGGTTTAAATGAAAAATATAATTAAAAACTAAATACGTTATATATAAAAACCATAAAACTAAACTTTTATTAAGTTTTAAAGGTTTAAGAAACAAAACAGGAAATCATTATATACGATACAAAATACAATCAGATGTACAGTAAAGTACAAGGATTTAAGCAGTGATGTACAACTTCTCAATACATGTACATGTTTTAAAGTGAAATGTACAAGTGACCATTACATCGTCTCTTGGCTTAGGGTTAGGGGAAATGTTGTAATTCCACAGAAAAGAGGATTAAATGGATGTCTTATGCGACATTAAGAGAAAGACGCGAAAGAGATAGATATCAGGTTGCTCGCCGCTTCACCATCTCCATTTACGGTGTAATCAGGAGAGCGGGGATGATGATTTGAAACTAAAGAATGATTCGACTGGTGACAATGTTTTGCATATGTGGCGACCTAATCTCCTATCTGCCTTCAGATCTGTTCCATGACCGACATCCTTGATCTCTGCCATAGAAAAGGAGATGACAGGTGGCTAGCGATGAGTGAGTGATCGAATAGAGAAGGAGAAATTCTATTTATCATATTTAACTTTGGTGGCATAATGCTTCCTGCTTCATTAAATAACTGGAGGTTAGATTTACGACTTGAATGGAGCAAAATAAACTTAAACACAGAGACTTCAACCGAGAAAAAAGGATTTAATATGAGAGCTCTAAAGATTTTTCGTAGAAATTTAAAAAAAGAAAAGGAAAAGTTTTCATGCAGCACGTACTAAAAAGCTACAGACCTACCCTATTGAAAAGGGTGTCTAGATTAATCATTTTCTTTAGTTTTACATTTGTTGCTATAATTTGTTTATTGATAAACAATTAAATCTTTTTTTGATAATTTATTTCAAGTTTATAAACAAAAATTGTTAGAAGGTTTATCAAAAGAAAGCTTGGAGCACTTGGTTTGCGTTATTTAAGATGAAGAAATTCACTCGGGTTTGAGCCTCACTCGATCTCCTATTTAAGATGGTCTTCTTTTATTTTATAAAATTAGGTTCTTTAATATTTTATGTTTCGTTTTACGAACTTTTCGTTCGTTTCATTAGTTTCGTTTGCGTTGATTTTTGTTTATTTTTACCATTGTTTAGATCGGGTTCTCACTACCGGTCCAAGTGGGAATTCTTCTAAGAAAGCCCCTTCTTTTCTAGTCTTTATCTTGAATCTTTCTTATTGTCTTTTCCCTTCATCTTGATATCAACTCTGACATTAGCAAAGCATCGGGAGGGGAAGCTTTCAATATTATGATGAAAGAGACTATCGGAGAAGGTCCCATTTTGCTTGCGTCTGCTAGCAGACGACGTGTGTAACAACAAACGGGGGAGGAGGATCGACCTGTTCAGTAGAATTCCAAAGAAAGACTGTTGGCAGCAGGTGGAGACATTTCTTTGGTCCTTCAAAAAATAAAAAATAAAAAATAAAAATAAATAAATAAAATAAGAAAAATAAAAAATAAATAAAAATAAAGAAATAAAGAAAAATAAAATAAATGCGGGCCGGGTGGAGCTCGGCAGAGGGTTCAAGAATAGGGTAGGGTCCTGTTCCTAAGATTCAGATAAGAAAAGGTTCCAAACCTTTATGTATGCACCTCCGTACAAGTGCTGCATACAAGTTCCGGTCAGGATGATTGGGAAAGATCAAACCAATTTGAACCGCTCACATCACAGTAGTAGTAGCGTAAAGGCCGTAAGCCGGGGGCCGGCCATAACATAAAGCTATTACTTTCACACCTCTCTCTCTTATTATATATCTATAGATAAAGAGAGAGATCCGTTGCGTGAGCAACCCGACTGTGCGTTACATGTGCTCTACAGGCTGCACTCAATCTTTCTTCCCCTTTTTTCATTTTATTTTTGAAGACGGGCGTTGCGTTTGGTTCGAAAGGCATGGTTTTCAGTATGTCTCCAGATAGGCCCCCACTAGTCCGGTTAGCTAGTGAGTGGTTCTTTCGGGCGGGAAGCAGGCCGGACCCTACGGGCGGGCATCCCCCGCAACGCAAGCAGCATTGTTCGCCACCACCCGAGAAGCAAAAGATTCTAGAGTCCATGCTGAAAATACATGCATAGATAGTGAATGTTGTTATTTTTATTCAGTTTCGTTTGAGACCCACGGTAACACAGGGTCCCACTGCGGATGATGACACCGCCGCGAAGCGCGGAATCATACTAGTTACATTCAAAGAACATAATTTTAGACACTAGAATTTAATAATGCATTTTTTATGTTATTCGACCTGAGTGTTTATTATGCACCAGAAGTGTTGTTGACGATGTGAATCGATGCATTATAAGGGAGTTTTTTGTCAAAAAAGGGCAAAAACATTATTGTTTCCAGATTCCACCTCTTCCTTGTGCATTCGTTGTTCAACTTCTATTTCATCTTTGAGACTTGCTTAATGTTTGTACACTATCTTGCTAAGTTTAAGTGATCATTTCAACAATTTCACATCTCTACAACTGTGAGAGTGAGTCTTGTTCTTCATATTTATAATACGCAACCACTTAGAGAAAATCAACATCTCGAAGCTACCGTAAAAGCTTTGATAGTTAGTAAATAATAGTATATAGCAGCTAGGATCGAAAATTGGGATTTATTTACTTTCCATCAAGCGAAAATGTCAAACCTTCCAAAATCATCACGAGTCATAGTGGATATAAAATTCATTCCATTCTACCTCCCACGCTTGCTACTTGTGTGCTACTCATTTGTTGTTCAGCCATCTCATTTCATACAGTATTATATAAATTAAGCTTTTGGTTCGTGCTTAGCTACAATAAATCATACAGTGTTTGAAAACTATGGTAGAAAGAACATTATGTTAAATTTAGATCATCTTTGTACAAACCCAAATAGGAAGCTATTTCGTCAATTGCAATTCGAACCCCGATAACATTTGAGAACGATTTAACAAGTAAAAATATTTTAAAAATGTTTTTCATACGCGGGGCCATTTTTTATACAAATCATCTTTTTCCAAAGTCTTTTACTTGTTATCATAAATATAATTCGTGAATTACTAAAGAAATAGTTGTTGAAAATTTATTGATAATATTAATATGTTTATTAATATTTAATCAATAAAATTAATGTGTTGACTGTGATATCAATGCTCATAAGTTGAGATTGTCATTAGGAATTAATGATGTTGGAAGTTGTCTAACATTGGAGGAAAGAAAAAATGTAAAAGTTTTATATTCTATAAGCTCTTGATTATATTGTTTCCTAAAGTATCACACTAATTGGATTTGCGATTCGCACCCTTAACTTGCACTCGCACACGCGCACTCGACGTGGGCATGTGGGCGCTTTGATGGCGCACTTTTCGCTTCGCATAGCCGCTTGAGAGCCACCTTAGTATTTTTTAAGTTGGTTCGAGGGTCTGGTCAGGTGCGACTGACTTTGTCCATGTGCTTCGAAACAACTATGAGTTGTAACAGTTTCGGTTACATGTTGACCGAAACTGATGACGGTTAGTGACGAATTAAATGAGCAGTTACGATTTCGGATTAATGGCTAGCTGAGTGGCTGTTACAGTTCGAATTCCACTATAAATACCAAGGGTGGTAGAAAACTGCACCAACATAATTTGAAAACCTCAGAATTTGTTTTAAGGCCTGTGTTTAACACGATTCTTAGTTTTTAACATTTCTGTTTTTCTATTTCTGTAAATTTACAATTGTAAAAAACCTTCAGGGGACGGTTACCATCCCCAGCCTCTAGATCTTAACCAACCAATGCCAAACCTTGAATTCAATAATGATGAAGATATGGGATTCAGTGAGTACCATGAGTCTCTCTTCTTCACCCCTACTCAAGGAGAGATGAGTGCTCCTGCTACCCCCATATCTAGCCCACATCATCCACCCAAACTGAGGTGGATCTCCCTGAACAAGTTCAGGAGATCCATATGGAAGAGGCTATCGCTATTGCTAGTGATTACATCATTAAGACCTCAACCATGGCAACTCAGCCCATTAACACTTCACCTGAAGTTGTCAGTGAGCAGAGGAAATCCAACAGCCAAGAACTCTATGCTGGTGATGAGGGAGAAGACATCAGTCCAACTTTCTCATCCCCCCATGATTCTTCATTTGAAGATGAGAGAAGTCTGAAACTAAAGGTGCAACAACTAGAGAATATATGCACCTCTTTGGTCTCAAAGGTTAGTCACTTGGAATCTCAAGTGACTGCCTTACAGAAAAAGGTCAATGACCAGCAACTTGAGATCATCGATCTCAAGGGCAAGCTAGCTAAGAGACCATTAAGACAAGCTCAACCAGGTCCACAAGAACCTGTGGAAATAGTGGACTCGACCTCCAGCTCACCTTTGCAAGTGGGTGATGATACCAAAAAAGGGGAGAAAGTCCCTACAACCACACAACCTGGGAGTTCTGTCATGAGTATGGACAATGAGGATTCACCACCCTCACTTGCAGTTGTCCAGACTCAACAACTTCCTCAGGCTCACACTGATGTGGATGCCTTATTTCAACAACTATTTAAGGATGGAATTCCAATGTCCATGCCTGCCCCATCCCATCTAGCTGAAAATCTAATAACTGGATGGTGGTATGACTCTTCAAGAATGGCATTGGTGCTATCAAGGGCTCAGGGGCAGTAAGAACTCTTCAACTTTCAAACCCTAAGTTTCCATGATGGTATGAACTTGGTTGGTCTGCCTTTCATCAATCCAAGCCAAAATAGACAGGCTGGCAGACTAGCTGAGGTTATCCAAGAATGGGTTACGAGGGAATTCAGACAAAGAGCAATTTTATGTAGACAGAGGCTAGAGGGAAAACTGTTGGTCAACTGGATATTAAAGCAGACCCTAAGATTAGCTTCGAAGGGGAAACCTCAGTTGAAGGCCAAGCAGAAGAACCTGTGAACCTTGAGACCGGCTCACCCTCTACACCCAGTACCCTCAGTGACACACCTGGTGAAAGTGTATCACAATCTCTCTCTAGCCAGAGCTAAAGCTCATCACAACCATCTACAGGCCAAATCTCTCTCCACCCTAAGTCATACAGGCCCATAATTAACAAAGAGAAAAGAAAGATGACTCCTGAGGAGATTAAGGACGAGAAGAGAGAGAGGAAGTGGAAGGCCAGGGGAGAAAGATCAGGAGAAGTCCCAAGCTTCATGCATGCTGCAATCAGGGCTGCCCATAGGCCTAATACTCGAAATGATGAGTTAAGTGCAGCCAGATTGAACTATCTGGGACTCAAAAACTACAACATTGATGAAATCATTTCTCTCCCCTTGGCAGAACTTGATGAACTGGTAGACTGGGAGCTGTACAAAGAGAGGAAGGAGGCTGAGGTAGCAGATCTGCTCCTCAAAATCAAAGAAGAAAGAAAAAGAAAAAGACAACAAAGAGCTCCTATCCTCTCTCCAGTTCATGAAAGTCCTAAGAAAGAGTTTGTGGCTGTTGGAGAGGAAGAAACTCACATAAGCAGGGAACAAGAAAGACAGAAGATGATTGCTTATCTGAGTGCCACAGGACTCTATCAGGCAGCAACTCTCAATCCCCTCTTATTTGAGTATATTGAGTTTGAGTACCTAAAACAGCTTGATGAAGAGGCTTAAACTCAAAGAAAAGCAGTTAAAAGGAAAATGAGAGAGGAAGCTGCTAAAGCAAGAGCCACCATCAAAGCCCAAAAGAAGATGTCTGCTGACAGACTGAAGATGGCGAGCTTCTTGAAGCTGTATGGGTTCTTTAGAAGGAGACTTGGTCCTATGTCTCTATCCACAATGGATGAGCACATCAGGAGGATCAAGCAGAAGATCAAAAAAGGTCAGCTTGTGGACTTGCATTCTCTACCAAGTCCAGCTGCACCTGAAGTTGAGGTTAAGGTTGAAGAGATAACACAACTTGAACCTAAAGCTACAACTGAGCCAACTTCATCTTCTAACCTACAGCAGGGTTCCAATTCCCCTCCTACTAATCAAATAGGGAATAAGGACCCAACTGAGGAGAGCACAAAAGGTCAATCTGGTGCTGCAGGCCAAGCTCTTCAGTTAAAGTATAGAGTGAGGAAGAGGATGGCCATCAGAAGAGACAGCAGAAAGAAGAAAAAGTCCAAGGCATCCACCTCACCACCTCAAGATGAGTCAAAACATCCTGAGGATGTGCAACAAGAGGCTGACCAATCAACTCCAATTCAGGTTGAGCCTCTTGCATCAGGAAGACCCATCCTGTCCTGGACTTTTGCTACAAATCCAGACTGATGGTATGTAGTCAGAGATCAAGGTGGTCAAGATGTCTATCTCTAGCAGGACATGCGTGAACTACCTCTGCATGATCTCTTTCACATGAGAAGTTTCTATAAGAGTCTGAAGGATCCAGATCAACTGATGAAGAACGGAATGCTTCTGATCCTAATGAGGACTATCAACTGCTGAAGAACTTTTTTGTTTTGGTAGCATCAGCTTAGGGGGAGTCTGTAAGGATTATAGAAAAGGCTGATGCACTCAAAACAATCAGGGTATCTCCTGCATGCATGCACTTTATGCATGGAAGAAGTTACTTTGGAAGTTTTACACACTACAAGAAAATTACACAAGTGTAAAATCTTCCGAAGCCAAAAGACCATTTCTTCCAAAGCCAAAGATGAAGTCTTTCGAAGCTTAAAAGACAAAGTCTTCTGAAGCCTCAAAGATAGAAGACTGATTTCTTCCGAATACGGAGAAGACATGCTCTCTGTGATCAATAACTTTTTAAAAAAACTGACAAACTTTACGCTGCCACTCTACAGGCTCACCAACTTTACACAAGTTGGTGAAAAGGTCCATGCTTTAGGAAGCTGTAGATTAAGGTTTTGAGTCTGTAACTTTTTATTTTATGTACTTTTATCCTTTTTGTATTAGAATAGGATGTGAGCTATGACATGTCATAGTCACATGTCAAAAGTCAATCTGTCTTTTAACTTTTCATTGATCTTGTTGTCTAGATTAGTGATTCCAGCTGGCTTTCAAAGTATGGCCGGCTGTAGGAGGTAGTATAAAGTATCTCAGGTTCTTGTATTTTATTTCTATGCTTTGTAACACTTGTAATAGAACTTGAGAGCAATATACATCTTACTTGAAAACAAATTATCTTGTTCTTACGCTTTCTGTCTCTTGTTTACTTGTGTTATTTTAGTATCAAACTATCCTGCCAGTTCCCTATTTGATCTGTTAAGTGTTCTAAGTCTCTCCTCATTGTGAAAAGTGAGTTGCTCACCCTTCAAACGGTCCTGCATATATATATATATATGTATATACATATGTGTAAGGTAAGGTTCATTTACTAACTCTTGTTTATTGCAATAAACCGTTAACCCTAATGTAGCAAACACTTACACCACAATTATGTATTGTAACTAACTTTTACACCACGTTACACTTGGAACGATTTTTCCATTATTTTCAAAATTTCCCTCCATTTTTAAAAATATTTCACCTATTTTTAAAAACCTTCTTAATATTTTATATGATGTTAATTTTTAAAACAAATTACACCATTAAATATATTGTTTAAATATCTTTAATTTTAGTATAGTCTTGCTATATTTTAAAAAAAAATTAACGTTTGTCGTGTAGCACTAGTTTTATCACTGTAACTCTAACTTACAGTGATGACATGACCTGCTGTGGACCACTAGTTGGGTTAATGGTTATCGCATAAATAAGAGTTAACATTTGATCTGAAGTGTAAAAAAGTTATGAGAGTTGTATATGTTACACTTACAAATTTAAATATTTGCCAGATGTAAGTAACTTACATCTATTATATCTTTTTTACACTTATAAATTTACAAATATATATATATATATATATATATATATATAAACATAATGTTATATATGTCTAATAATGTTATTCAAAAAAAAATAAATTTTTGATTGATTTTGATAAACTTAACACGATTCTCGCAATAAAGGATTATTAACATTCGTTCTGCACCCTATATATGTATATATATGTATATATATGTATATATGTATGTATATGTTGTGACACCCCGAGATTTCCATGTTAACACATTCGTTTATTAATAATTTCATTTAAATAAATATTTTGCTATCAACAACCAAATGATGTTCTTAACTAATTATTTAAAAAAAAAAACTAATTACAAACTAGATAATTAAACAATTATAAAGCAATTAACTTACATTATCTTAAACCAACAAACTCCCCACCGACCCCTCCCTCTCGATTAAATACCAGGATCAATCTCCACGACCCACCTTCATACCTTTAACTTCCCAAATCCGATTTTAGACTCTATTCGAACTCCCCAACTCCCGGTAGCCTCCCCTTCACGACCTTCCGTCTCCGGCGACGCCCGTGTGCACCTCGGTGAGCAACGTATCCCTCCGCTCGAGTTCTTACATCTCCCGTAAACCATTCGGTATGATTCTTCTTCTCGTTATTAGATCGATGTGTCACAGTTTCGTACCCGATTATTATTTCTATAGCTATGGGCTTCAATTGGGTTTCGGGTGGTGCATCTTCTATGTGTGTTCGGGTGTACGCGTACCGGTGCGGGCGTGGTGGTTTTCGGGTTTAATTATGTAATCTGTCAAGTGCATGTGTTTTGTTTGCAGTTGTGTGTATAGGGGAATTTATAATGGTGATGTGCATATGACTGTATGCATATATATGATTATGTATAATGTGCATTTGGTTGTTCAATTGTGTAATGCATATATATGATTATATATATGATTAATCTAATGCTTAGGGGTTACTATTTTCTATGTAATGCATGCATTTGTTACTACTGTTGATCATAAATTTTGTGTGTGTGGTACGTAAGATATATATATATATATATATATATATATATATACACACACTACATGGGTGGTGTGTGGAGTATATATATATTATATGCAAATGGATGGTGTGTGTGTGTAGTACATTATGTGCTATGCATGTGTGTTTATAAATAATATATGCACTGTATATGTAGGTGATTTATAAACATACATATGTTCACTATAAGTGTGTGTTAAAAAAAAGAATAAAACTTATCATGTGGTGACTAAATTTACATATATAAATTATCATGTGTGTGTTACGTATGGGTTTTTTTATCAAAAAGTCATATAATTAAAATGTATGACGAATACCTTTACACATGGTTTGGTATGAGCGAGGATAATTGGGTTTTACGCATTTGAAGTGAATTGGTATTTGAGTGTGTTTGCTTGTGAATGGGAAATCAATCGAAAGCCTGCATTATAACTGAGTCGGGAACGCGAAACCGTACAGTTCAAGTATTAAAATTTAGTATTTAATATTAATTGGACATTAAATGTCAATCCAGGTTATTCGGAAACTCAAGCTTTTCTGTTGCATTTACTGAGTTGCTGTGCTAATTAGGTGAGTTTACAGCCCCTTTTTGTTTTTACTGTTTTGGGGAAAGAAACATGTTCTTTTTAAATACTCTTTCGTTAGATCAGTATTACTGTATTATCATATGTTTACTAGTGTTGTACCAATTTAATTCCTCACTTTGGAACAGTTAATTTATGTACTTTAGCGAGGTAATTCTGAGTAGATTTACTGGGTTTGACAAACCCACCCGGGCTAGTCGTGCTAGCATGACTGCATGTCAAACGGGTGTTTAATTGACCTAAAATCTATTGCTGTGGTCTGGTAACCACAGCCGAGGCATTCATTACTTGTCAGCTTTAGTTGTGAATGTCACACCCTCAAAATCCACGTGCGGAGTTTTACCGCGAGGCGTGTGAACAAACCAGGATCACAGTCACTAGTTACTCAGAACGACACTATATGCCACATTTAAAAATAAACCAATCAAAGTTCAAGTTTTAAAACCATGCGGAAGCGTGTTGTAAATAAGACAAACCCAAAGTATGTAAATGTAAAATTTGGCAAAACACGCGCCAACTCATTATTTAAATCTCATAAATAAAATTCAAATGTCATGACTTAAGATGAAGTCTTAGAATGCATGCTGGACCCGTGTTGTGCTCCTATGGCAACCTGAATTAACGACCTGAGAATAGCATACTAAAAAATGTCAACACAATGGTCGGTGAGTTCAAGAGTTTGCATTTAACAAAAACAATAATAATTTGCATAACATAAGAAGTGCATTGAAATAAATAGCTAGTCTATATTCATAAGTAATAACAATAGTGATTTCGCGATCGAAGCTGGCTGTGTTGCGTTTGTTGCCTCCCGTCACGACTTACCAGGTCGTAACGATGTTTTTTTTTAGGACAATATTGCACCCGTTTGACCTCGAGTCGCATAGGTGGGGCTTTTCAAACCCAATAGTACTACCCAAGATTTCCCGCTAGTTACCATTATTAACGATCCGAAAGTGTGAGGACTTTCAAGGTATTATACACCATGTTAAAACATACACAACTTATAATAATAATATAGCGTTTGTGAACAAGTATGCTACCTCCCCCATAAGAGAGTTTATAAAACAGTGGGGCATGAACTCACCTGATGTGCAAGGATAATGACAAGAGAGAATTGATGATGGATGGAAAGACAACCTTTCAAAGGTTACCTAGAACACGCAAGTACATAAGTACGTGTGCACAGAAAACTTAACAACCTTAAGTGATCAATAAACACATTGACCCAAGGCTTTGGAAAACAAGACTCATCTAACCTAGTTGACCCGTTTGACCCGTTGGTGACATATTAATTTAAATCTCGTTTAATCAAACGTATCAACTTATCATACATGATTATCAAACAAAGTATTCATGCATATCACATCATCAACCCAAGTTCAACCTAGATCATCTTACAACTTATGCGAATCTCAAACAATCAACATGCTCAACACAATCATAAATATATCACAACTAATAATTCATTCATGAAGTCTAATCATGCACAACATGCCATGTGAAGCCACTCACGACTTCACACCCTAAACCCTGCCAATCCTACTAAGTAGGGGCCTCAGATTCGCACGCGTGTATGACAATCATAATCATATGAATCAACAAGATTCATTCCAACTAACAAACACAATAATGATCAATTCCAATCCCAAACATGATTTCCTAATCACTAGCCATAATTCATCATCATGTATAATCACCAAGAACCTACATTCTTTAAATGATCAATCAAGCAACCATACAACCCAAGTAACACATTCCACCACATTAGACATCATCCATAAGCATTCTAACATGACCCTTACAACATAAACATGCTCACATCATCATATCCAATGATTTTCAAAAATAAAGTTTCCCTTTTTAGAAGGTAACACCCAAAAGCAATCTAACATCCAATTCCTTCATAGTTTCATCAATTTTATACCTAATCAAGTCCATAACATTCATCCTAACATGATAATCATCACTAATTCATCAAAATTCCCAATCATCATGCATAAAAGTTTCCACTTATAGTAAGGTATAAACAAACCCTAGATTTCATGACTTTTCTTGCACAATTCATATAAACCAACATCCAAGCAATGTATCCAACATCATACAATCATCAAATCATGAATTCCAAGAACAAAAAGTTTCCTCTTAAGGCAATGTGTGAACAATGTGATCAAACCATGGAATTCTTGCATAATCAACATAATCTAACATTCATACAATCTAACCAACATCAAATTAACATCTAACAATCATCAATTTCACTTTTTCATCATCAATTTCGAATTAGGGTTCTTCAAGAACAAAAACCATGAAAAACTAATCAAAACTAACCTTTAGATGTGCTTAGATGATGATTAACACTTGAAAACAACTTGTAATACTTGAAACCAATTCAAATTCGACTTGTATGCTTGTTCTTGGATCAAAATCGAATGGTGAAGGGGTTTGGGATGGGTTTCGGCCGCAAGGGGGGGAATGGGGGCTAGGGTTGGGTTAAATTTGTTTAAATATGGTAACTTTTAATTTCAATCCAATTACAAAATAAACCCCATTGTTTATATTTTATAAAAACTAATCTTTTTAACACTTTTTAAAAGGTTTTAACTACAAAATATAAACATTACTAATCAACAATAATAATCATATACATTTACAACTAACGGCAAAACATATGAGATCATAGTTACACGTTGTCACGTTATCAAGTAAAATTCACAAACAATAACTTAAAATGCATGAATCACATAACCACAACTAATAATCAACATTATTCATTAGGTTATCATTTGTTTACCATAGATAATTGTTATTAAGTCACCAACGTTCAACGACAACTAGTGTGTGCTCACGACACGTGTATGCAAGACCTAACGGAACTAACGGAGTTTGGTAACGGAAAATTACCAGATGTCACATTATCCCCATGTTGAAAGAATTTTCTTCCCGAAAATTGCGTTACATGGTTGTGTTACATCACTGGTTTACTGCATTGGCATCACGAAATCGAGTGAGTTGTCACATCATCCCCATGTTGGAAGAAATTTCGTCCCGAAATTTAATCAGTACCTTCCCCGGCTGTGACCGTCGTTTCGAACAGATGAGGATACTTGAGCTTCATCTGATCCTCGCGTTCCCACGTGAATTCCGGTCCACGTCTTGAGTTCCAACAAACCTTGACTATAGGTATTTTGCTTTGCTTAAGAGTTTTGACCTCACGGTCCATTACTTCAACAGGCTCCTCAACGAAGCGTAATTACTCATCCACTTGTACTTCCTCGAGTGGTACAACCAAAGTCTCATCAGATAAGCACTTTTTCAGATTTGAAACGTGAAATACGTTGTGAACGCCATTTAATGACTCAGGCAGGTCTAACCGATACGCCACTAGACCTATTCTTTCAAGAATCTCAAATGGTCCAACGTATCTCGGGTTAAGCTTGCCTCTTTTGCCAAATCGAATGACGCCTTTCCATGGTGAGACCTTCAACAACACTTTGTCACCGACCTGAAACTCCAAAGGTTTCCGTCGCTTGTCTGCATAGCTCTTTTGTCTATCTTGCGCTGCAGCCATACGGTTCCTTATCTGCACAATCTTTTCGGTAGTCTCGTGCACCAATTCAGGCTAGTGAGCTGACTATCACCAACTTCAGGCCAACAAACTGGTGATCTACACTTTCGGCCATACAACGCCTCAAATGGTGCTGCCTGAATACTAGTATGGTAACTATTGTTGTACGAGAATTCGACCAAAGGTAGATGAACTTCCCAATTATTTCCAAAATCAATTACGCAAGCACGTAACATGTCCTCCAAAGTTGGAATAGTACGCTCGCTTTGTCCATCGGTCTGCGGATGATATGCAGTACTCATATGCAACCGCGTTCCCAGAGATTTCTGTAACGACTGCCAGAAATGAGACGTAAAACGAGCATCACGATCAGAAATAATCGAGATCGGCACACCATGTCTCGAAACTAGCTCCTTCATGTAAATTCTGGTTAACTTGTCCATTTTGTCAGTCTCCTTGATCGCTAAGAAGTGAGCTGACTTAGTCAGTCGATCCACGATCACCCATATCGTGTCGCAACCATTAGAAGTTCCGGGTAATTTAGTAATAAAGTCCATAGAGATCTGTTCCCACTTCCATAAAGGAATCTCAGGTTGTTGTAGTAACCCAGATGGCTTTTGATATTCCACTTTAACCTTGGAACAGGTTAGACACTTGCTCACATACGTTGCTACGTCTGCCTTCATATTAGGCCACCAATAGTGCGCTTTTAGGTCATGATACATTTTGTCAGAACCAGGGTGTATGGAATATTTAGACTTATGTGCTTCACCCATGACTAAATCTCTCAAATCTCCATACATGGGTACCCAAAGTCTATCCATGAAATACCGGATTCCATCGGATTTGACTTCCAACTGTTTGTCCATCCCACGTAAGGATTCTGAACCAATGTTTTCCATTTTCAAAGCTTCTGTCTGAGCTTCCTTGATTTGTTCAGGCAAATGAGTGCTAATCGTAAGCTGCAAAGCACGCACTCGCCGGGGCTTAGCAGTCTTCTTCCTACTCAAAGCATCAGCGACTACATTCGCCTTACCTGGGTGATATTTGATAGCACAATCGTAATCATTTAACAGTTCCACCCAGCGTCGCTGCCTCATGTTTAGCTCTTTCTACTCAAAGATATGCTGAAGACTCTTGTGATCGGTGTAAATGGTGCATTTGGTACCGTACAAGTAATGTCTCCAGATCTTCAAGGCAAAAATCACTGCACCTAACTCCAAATCATGAGTAGTATAGTTCTTTTCATGCACCTTCAGTTGTCTCGAGGCATAGGCTATTACCTTGCCACGTTGCATCAGGACACAACCAAGTCCTTGGATAGAAACATCACAGTAAACCACAAAATCATCATTTCCTTCTGGTAATGCTAATATCGGCGCGCTACAGAGTTTCTGTTTCAACAACTGAAAAGCAGCTTCTTGACTCTCACCCCATTTATACGTTGTTCCTTTATGGGTCAAGGCTGTGAGAGGTTGAGCGATTTTTGAAAATCCCTCGATGAAACGTCGATAGTACCCTGCCAGTCCAAGAAATTGCCTTATCTCACTAGGCGTCTTGGGTACCAACTAGTTCTTTATAGCCTCAATCTTTGTAGGATCCACATGTATTCCTTTCTCGTTAACAATGTGACCCAAGAATTGCACCTCACGAATCCAGAAATCACACTTAGAAAACTTGGCATACAACTGTTCCTTCTTAAGCAATTCCAAGATTAGACGTAGATGCTCCTCATGCTCCTCCTTGGTCTTAGAATAGATCAATATGTCATCAATAAACACGATAACAAACTGATCGAGGTAGGGTTTGCACACACGATTCATGAGATCCATGAATACCGCTGGTGCATTAGTCAACCCAAAGGGCATGACCAAGAATTTATAATGACCATAACGAGTACGGAATGCGGTTTCAGAGATGTCTTCCTCCCGAACACTCAGTTGATGATAACCGGACCTCAAATCAATTTTTGAGTAATAGCTTGATCCCTGAAGTTGATCAAATAAGTCATCAATACGAGGCAAAGGGTATCGGTTCTTGACTGTGACCTTGTTCAACTCTCTGTAGTCAATGCACATTCGAAAAGTACCATCTTTCTTCTTAACAAAAAGTACAGGTGCTCCCCACGGTGATGAGCTCGGTCGAATAAATCCTTTATCCAATAGCTCCTGAAGTTGTGTAGATAGTTCCAGCAGTTTGTTTGGTGCTAACTGATAAGGTGCTCTCGCAATTGGAGCTGCTCCGGGAGTCAAATCGATCTGAAATTCAACCTGACGATGAGGTGGTAGTCCAGGCAGATCCTCTGGAAACACCTCTGGAAAGTCACGAACTACCGGGATATTCTCTATCTTCTTCTTTTCTTGTTGTTTATCGGTCACAAGGGCTAATATGGCTAAGTGACCCTTGCGTAGCCACTTCTGCGCTTTCATAAAAGATATGATGCCTATCACTGCACCACTTTTCTCGCCCTTAACTGAGAGAATCTCTCCCTCCTTTAGAGGAATGCGAATAACCTTCTCATGGCATATGACTTCTGCCTGCTTCTCAGACAGCCAATCCATACCCACGACCACATCAAAACTCCCAAGTGTAATAGGCATGAGATCGATATCAAAGGTATGACCAGCGAGTTCTATCTTACAAACCTTAAGGATATGCGTAACGGAGATTTGCTTACCATCAGCTAATTCTACGGTATACTTAGAGTCCAACGCAGAAGGCATATCACTTAGGAGACTACAGAATTTAGTAAAAATAAAACTCCTATCGGCTCCAGTATCAAACAGTACAGAAGCAAAACGACCATTAATAGGAAATTTACCAGTAACCGTAATGGGATCGTTTAGAGCCTCACCTGATCCCATGACAAAGGCTCTCCCTTTTGCTCCACTATTGTCACCACCATTATTGCCACCATTGCCCCCATTATTGTTATTACCACTATTTCCATTGCCATTACCATTTCTTTTTAATTGAGGGCAATTTCTCTTGTAATGCCCCTCTTTTCCACATTCAAAGCAACCCTTTGGCGTTTCATGGGGCCACTGGGACTGCTGAGGCTGCTGGGGCTTCTTCATCAACTCCCCACGACAATCCTTTGCCGTGTGTCCAACCTTCCCACAACGCTGGCATCGAAAGCTATCACACCTGCCAGTGTGGTGATAGTTGCATCGGTTGCATTTGGGGCTTTTCCCCGCATAACCACCGGGTCCTTGAGTTGGGGCAGACGATTGGTTGAAGTTGCGGTTGTTATCAAACCTCCTTTGTTGCTGTTGTTGTTGAGGCTGTTGTTGCCGAGGTTGACTACCAGACGTCGATCCCTTGCTGGCATTACTTTCCCACTTGCGTTTATTGTCGGGCATGCTTGTCACAGCGCCCCGCTTAAGTAACTTCCCTTGCTCCACTGCTTGATCGGTGAGTTTATGAGCCAATCGAATGACCTGTTGAATAGTAGGGAGATTTGCAGCGGTCACCATACTTTGAATTTCCGGCACCAACCCACGTAAGTGGAGCTCAATTCGTCGGCTCGGCGGGTCAACCATGCCAGGACAGAGTGTAGCCAGCTCATGAGACCTAGTAGTGTAAGCTTCAATGTCAGATCCTTCCATCTTTAATTGCCAGAACTCGGCTTCTAGCTTCTGAACTTCATTACGAGGGCAGTATTCCTCTGTCATCATCGTTTTGAATTCATCCCATGGCAACGCGTTTGCCATTGCCTAACCAAGCATCTGCACTTGCACATTCCACCACGTGAGTGCTGTACCCTCAAGTGTCCCCGTGGCGAATTTCACCTGGTCCACCGCTGGACAGTTGTATTTGGCGAAGACTGATTCAGTCTTCTCGAACCACCTCACGAGCCCTACAGCTCCCTCAGATCCATTATAGGTATAGGGCTTGCAATCCATAAATGCCTTGTAAGTACACCCAGGTGGTCCTGTATTCACATGATAGAGTATTTAAATCGAACCGAATGAATTTATCACTTAACGGAATATTTGCGTAATCGATGACTAAAGTCACCATTTACCTCCAAACTGAGCGGGTTAAGTGTTCAATGCCGCCTGCACATGCTGATTAATCAGGGCAGCTAATTCAGCTGGGGTCATGTTCACGGTGCCGGCGCCACGTCCACCGCCACGCCCACGGCCACGTCCACGTCCACTGCCTCGGCCGTCCATATTTCACTTTACATTTACAAACACAATAATGAGTAACATCCAACATATTAATCTCATTGAAGTATGGTAAATAATAAGAAATAATGTACTGCCACAACCACAACATTTATAACCAAAATAATAACTTATCATAAATAAATTGTAAGTAACTCACAAAATATCCAATCAATGTCAAAATTTCAAGTTTTCAGTTGTGTGGGAAACAACCCTTCCCACATAGGTTTTAAAAAAAATGCTATGCAGTCTAGATCATATAAATAGAAAAGAATCAATCAAACAAATCCGATCCATCACTATCTCCCCCGTCTGGGGCTTGTTCGGGCTCTTCCTCAGGGTCTTCATCAACATCTTCTGCTGGTGAAGGATGGTCCACAATCTGTAGTGCTGCAAACTGTGCCTCCAATCCGGTCAACCTATCCTCCACACCTACATTATGAAGCTCCTGCTCGTCCATACGCTCCACAAGCTGCATCACAGTACCAGTCAAGGTATGATGTCCAGTAATAGCCATCAAGAGTTGGTCCTGGAGTGTCTCCACTAGTAGGCGTAGCTGGCGCACTTCATATGCTAAAATGGAGTTCTCGTCAGTGAGTACTCTGATACGCCGACGTTCAGTGTCAAAAGTCGCAACTAAAGCTGCCACAGCCTGCGCGAGAAGAACGTCAAGTGAGGGAAGAGCAGGTGCCGTAGAGGCAGTAGCTGACCTGATCCTAGGTCCAGTAGTAGCAGGGCCTAGGACCCGCTCCCTGTAAACCATACGGTTCACATAGGTAGCATAGTATCTCCAATCTCGAGGAGGATCGAGCTCGGGTGACACAAATGGCTGGTCCAAATCTATCTCTCTAGAAGGGTAAGGATACCACGGCCAATCGGGTTCTCGATGAGGTACAGGAGGAGAAAGAGGGGATTCAGAACGCGCAGGTCTTTTACCCAAAACCCGTGATGATGATGCCATGCTGCAGTGCACGTGATGCGTAAGCCAATGAGTATACAGTAAGAGAATAAGCAAAGAGTAACTAACTAACTGTGTGCGGTTATAGACTAGTGTGTATGCAACCTAGTTCCCTATAACCAATGGCTCTGATACCAATCTGTCACACCCTCAAAATCCACGTGCGGAGTTTTACCGCGAGGCGTGTGAACAAACCAGGATCACAGTTAGTAGTTACTCAAAACGACACTATATGCCACATTTAAAAATAAACCAATCAAAGTTCAAGTTTTAAAACCATGCGGAAGCGTGTTGTAAATAAGACAAACCCAAAGTATGTAAATGTAAAATTTGGCAAAACACGCGCCAACTCATTATTTAAATCTCATAAATAAAATTCAAATGTCATGACTTAAGATGAAGTCTTAGAATGCATGCTGGACCCGTGTTGTGCTCCTATGGCAACCTGAATTAACGACCTGAGAATAGCATACTAAAAAATGTCAACACAATGGTCGGTGAGTTCAAGAGTTTGCATTTAACACAAACAATAATAATTTGCATAGCATAAGAAGTGCATTGAAATAGATAGCTAGTCTATATTCATAAGTAATAACAATAGTGATTTCGCGATCGAAGCTGGCTGTGCTGCGTTTGTTGCCTCCCGTCATGACTTACCAGGTCGTAACGATGTTTTTGTTTAGGACAATATTGCACCCGTTTGACCTCGAGTCGCATAGGTGGGGCTTTTCAAACCCAGTAGTACTACCCAAGATTTCCCGCTAGTTACCATTATTAACGATTCGAAAGTGTGAGGACTTTCAAGGTATTATACACCATGTTAAAACATACACAACTTATAATAATAATATAGCGTTTGTGAACAAGTATGCTACCTCCCCCATAAGAGAGTTTATAAAACAGTGGGGCATGAACTCACCTGATGTGCAAGGATAATGACAAGAGAGAACTGATGATGGATGGAAAGACAACCCTTCAAAGGTTACCTAGAACACACAAGTACATAAGTACGTGTGCACAGAAAACTTAACAACCCTAAGTGCTCAATAAACACATTGACCCAAGGCTTTGGAAAACAAGACTCATCTAACCTAGTTGACCCGTTTGACCCGTTGGTGACATATTAATTTAAATCTCGTTTAATCAAACGTATCAACTTATCATACACGATTATCAAACAAAGTATTCATGCATATCACATCATCAACCCAAGTTCAACCTAGATCATCTTACAACTTATGCGAATCTCAAACAATTAACATGCTCAACACAATCATAAATATATCACAACTAATAATTCATTCATGAAGTCTAATCATGCACAACATGCCATGTGAAGCCACTCACAACTTCACACCCTAAACCCTGCCAATCCTACTAAGTAGGGGCCTCAGATTCGCACGCGTGTATGACAATCATAATCATATGAATCAACAAGATTCATTCCAACTAACAAACACAATAATGATCAATTCCAATCCCAAACATGATTTCCTAATCACTAGCCATAATTCATCATCATGTATAATCACCAAGAACCTACATTCTTTAAATGATCAATCAAGCAACCATACAACCCAAGTAACACATTCCACCACATTAGACATCATCCATAAGCATTCTAACATGACCCTTACAACATAAACATGCTCACATCATCATATCCAATGATCTTCAAAAATAAAGTTTCCCTTTTTAGAAGGTAACACCCAAAAGCAATCTAACATCCAATTCCTTCATAGTTTCATCAATTTTATACCTAATCAAGTCCATAACATTCATCCTAACATGATAATCATCACTAATTCATCAAAATTCCCAATCATCATGCATAAAAGTTTCCACTTATAGTAAGGTATGAACAAACCTTAGATTTCATAACTTTTCTTGCACAATTCATATAAACCAACATCCAAGCAATGTATCCAACATCATACAATCATCAAATCATGAATTCCAAAAACAAAAAGTTTCCTCTTAAGGCAATGTGTGAACAATGTGATCAAACCATGGAATTCTTGCATAATCAACATAATCTAACATTCATACAATCTAACCAACATCAAATTAACATCTAACAATCATCAATTTCACTTTTTCATCATCAATTTCGAATTAGGGTTCTTCAAGAACAAAAACCATGAAAAACTAATCAAAACTAACCTTTAGATGTGCTTAGATGATGATTAACACTTGAAAACAACTTGTAATACTTGAAACCAATTCAAATTCGACTTGTATGCTTGTTCTTGGATCAAAATCGAATGGTGAAGGGGTTTGGGATGGGTTTCGGCCGCAAGGGGGGCAATGGGGGCTAGGGTTGGGTTAAATTTGTTTAAATATGGTAACTTTTAATTTCAATCCAATTACAAAATAAACCCCATTGTTTATATTTTATAAAAACTAATCTTTTTAACACTTTTTAAAAGGTTTTAACTACAAAATATAAACATTACTAATCAACAATAATAATCATATACATTTACAACTAACGGCAAAACATATGAGATCATAGTTACACGTTGTCACGTTATCAAGTAAAATTCACAAACAATAACTTAAAATGCATGAATCACATAACCACAACTAATAATCAACATTATTCATTAGGTTATCATTTGTTTACCATAGATAATTGTTATTAAGTCACCAATGTTCAACGACAACTAGTGTGTTCTCACGACACGTGTATGCAAGACCTAACGGAACTAACGGAGTTTGGTAACGGAAAATTACCAGATGTCACGGTGAACTTCATACACTATGTAACTTGCTATGTAGACTAGCTATCTACTTGATATACTTTGTTTACTAGATCTGTTTACTGATCGCAACTTCATACACTGTGTAACTTGCTATGTAGACTAGCTATCTAATTGATATACTTTGTTTACTGGATCTGTTTACTGATTTCGTTATTGTTTACTAAAACCTGTGAACTTACCAACCTTGTGTTGACACTTTAGCATGTTTCTTTCAGGTTCTTAAGGTACGCATAGTTAGGAGCATCTCATTACTTCATACATTTTAGATTTATTGAAACCGTCAAACGATGTTTGCTGCAAATTACATTTATCTGGGTTGCGCGTGTTTTGCACTATTTGAAATTATAAATGTTTAACTGAGTACGCTTCCGTAATTTTTTTCTTAAACTTGTTATCAAATTATATTTTGGAATTATCTGATAATATTAAATGTCATGTTTTGTAACTACTGTGTCATTTGGTGTAACTATCGACTGAGATCCTGGTATGTCACGCACCTAACGGTAAAACCCCGTTTGTGCAAATTGAGGGTGTGACATATGTGTATATATATGTATTGTAAGGCCCCGTTTCTAGAACGCTCACAGTTGGACATTCATCGCACATAATATTTGAAAACTCATAATCATTAACTAAAATAATGCTGCGGAATAATTTTAGCAAAACCATTTCATATATTAATAATTGCTTTTGCCAAATAATACAACATTGTTAACATTACAAAACATCGTTTGGTTGCATTACAACACAAAAAAATCATTGTTAGATAAAATGGATGCCATCCAAAACTTGCCAAGTAGCTTCACCCCGTGCCATCCTCAGCAACCATTATCTGCCAACCAAAAATGCATAAAAGTCAGCGTTGCTGAGTGAGTTATAGTTTTATAATAAAAACACTTTACTTTCGTTTAAAAACCTTTCTTTACCTTCATTCGTGATCATACATCATACGTACACATAGATAATATTTATTATTATCTTCCTTCATCGTTCATCATCGTACGTCATTCGTTATCATTCATTCTCACTCGTTCTCATTCATAATTTTTCATAACGTACATTTCGTACATTCATCATTAATCTTTACTTTCATTCTAGACCAATGCCATGTGCTATACCCCGAACATTGTGCACGAAGCTGGTTACTGGGCCGAAGTCTATAAATAGACCACTAACATTGTGCACGAAGCTGACTCCGGTACCTGGGGCAAGCGACAAGGGTCCCATACGTTTGGTCAATCACAAGGATTAGACCCCCGTGTGCATCCTCCCGCGTTAGTTAAACCGCACACAGTTGAGCTAACACCCTTCATTGGGTGTGAACCTCCTTTCATTTTGCTTGCAAGACTTTTCATTCATTCCTTTGTTCTTTACTTCATTCATTCATTCCTTCTTTATGTTCCACTTTTCATTAGCATTAACTTCCGCTTTCATTACATAATACTTTACGTTCATTAACATAATCACACCACGTAAAGCCACGGAATAATACGTAATAGGGAACATAAAAAAACAGATCATAAACATGCATAACATCATCATACATCATCCCTAGAAATATGCCAAGTCATAGCCTAAAAATCCTTCTTTCCAAAATTTCAGAATATTTTCTAAGTCTTTAGGCGCATGGGCACTATGCAGGCGCATGGGAACACTTAGGCGCATGGGAAATTTCAGGATCATGGATACTGTTTAGGCGCATGGCCAACACTTGGGTTCCTGGGCAACTTTCTAGGCGCATGGGCACTTAGGCGTTTGGGTAGACTTAGGCGCATGACAACACTTAGGCGCCTGGGCATAATTCTAGGTGCATGGATACTATTGGGGCGCACGAACCTTAGGCGCATGAGCACTTAGGCGCATGGCCAACTACTTTTTAACTAACATCAATTTCAAGCCCCAAATCATCATTCTATCCTAGTTTCTAACATACTAATCATCATAAACAAGCATAAATCATGAACATATCCAAAATCCTTCCCGAGCATACACCCACCCAATCGGGCACACACAATTACATACGGGTACACACCCAACTTGAATAAAAACGTTATAACATGCATTTCCAACCCCAAAACAAGTTAAAACACTTAAAAACGGGGATCTAAAACTCAACTCTTGCAACTTTCGAGTAAGACTTCTTCAAACCCGGATGCTCTATGAGTTCAAACACCTAAAAACACCGAAAACACACAATCGAACACATACAAGCACATAAGCACATACCCGAAGGCTGAAACTCAGTGGAAAACAACCAAAAACCCAAGGAAACTCACCTTGAAGAGACTGCTTCTTCTTCTTCTCTCTAAGCCGAGAGAATTCTCTACTTTCTCTCTCTAGAAAAATCGACAGAAAAGGTGATGTGCAAGGGGTGGGCGGCCATGCCCACCTTTTGAACAAAATAATAATAATCTTTGCCCCTTATGCACTTTTAACCCCTCAACTTGGGTTATTTGACTTTTCTTTCTTTTTATCTTCTTTCAAAATTTCCCGGGTGTTACAAGTCCACCCCCCTTAGGTTTTGTCCCCGAAACCTGTCACTCCTCGAACAGCTGAGGATAATGCTGTCTCATCTCTTACTCAGTTTCCCATGTAGACTCGGATCCCTTTCTATGCTTCCACTGTACTCTTACCAAGGGAACCACTTTATTCTGTAGCCTCTTCTCCTTTCGATCAATGATTGCCACTGGTTGCTCCACATAATTGAGTCGCTCATCTACCTCAATGTCTTCCGGTGGTACAACCATATCTTTATCAGCTAAGCACTTCCTCAGATAAGATACATGGAATGTTGGATGAATCCCGCTTAACTCCTCGGGTAGTTACAACCTATAGGCCACCTCTCCCACCCGAGCAACGATTCGGAAAGGCCCTATGTACCTTGGGCTCAACTTGCCCCGCTTTCTAAACCGAATAATTCCCTTCCAAGGTGAAACTTTCAGCATGACTCTATCACCCACCTTGAGCTCAATCGATCTACGTCTCTTGTCAGCATACGACTTTTACCTATCCTTTGCTGCCTTCATAAAGGCTTTGATCTTCTCCAACTTCTCCGTCGTAGCCTCAATCACTTCGATGCTCCCTAACTCCTTCTGACCAATATCACCCCAACATACGGGCGTTCTGCACCTCCTACCGTATAGCATCTCATATGGCGGCATACCAATGCTGGCATGATAACTGTTGTTGTATGAGAATTCAGCCAACGGTAAATGTTCGTCCCAACTTCCACCAAAATCAATGACACATGCCCGAAGCATATCTTCTAGCGTCTGGATAGTTATCTCTGACTGACCATCCGTCTAAGGATGATAAGCCGTACTGATATGTAACCTCGTCCCCATCGCATCATGAAATATCTTCCAAAACTTGGATGTGAACCGGGTGTCACGATCAGGCACAATAGACACCGGTACACCATGACAAGTCACAATCTCCTTGATGAACAGATCCACTAACGTCTCGGATGAATACGTTTCACGGATCGGTAGGAAGTGAGCACTCTTCGTCAGGCGGTCGACTATCACCCATATGGCATCATACCCCTTGCCGTTCGCGGCAGCTTCGTAATAAAATCCATGGTGATATGTTCCCACTTTCACTCGGGTATATCCAAAGGTTGGATCTTACCGTATGGCTTCTGATGCTCCGCCTTCACTTGCAAACAAGTAAGGCACTTACTCACGTACTCCGCTACGTCGCGCTTCATACCCGGCCACCAATAATCTTTCTTCATATCAAGATACATCTTTGTAGCACCGGGCTGAATGGAGTATCGAGTCTTATGAGCCTCATCCATAATCTTTCCACGTGGATCTCCATAACGAGGAATCCACATTCGCCCAAATCGGATTCTAACACCGAGAGTGTTTTCACCCAACTCCGTGACTAGACCTCTCATCCTTTCGGAGTTAAGGCGATCTTCTTTCAACGCCTCGTCTTGAAACTCCTTGACCTGCTTCATCACATCGGAGGTCATAACCAATTGATAAGCCTTCACCCGGATTGGTTCAGGTCTCTCCTTTCGGCTAAGGGCATCCGCCACTATGTTGGCCTTGCCCGGATGGTAATGGATCTTGCAATCATAATCCTTAATGAGCTCCAACCATCTCCTTTGCCTCATGTTCAGGTCCTTTTGCTCGAAGAAGTACTTCAAGCTCTTGTGGTCGGTGAAGATAGTGCACTTCGTCCCGTACAATTAGTGCCTCCAAACCTTCAATGCAAAGACCACAGCCGCTAGCTCTAAATCATGAGTAGGGTAATTAACCTCATAGATCTTCAACTATCAGGATGCATAGGCTATAACCTTTCCCCGTTGCATCAACACGCAACCCAATCCTGAATAAGAAGCATCCGAATAGACTACCAAGTCTTCGCTTCCTTCGGGTAATGACAAGACAGGAGCTTGAGTCAACCTCGTCTTTAACTCTTCAAAAGCCTTCTCTTGTTCTTGACCCCATACAAACTTTAAATCTTTATGGGTCAACTTGGTCAGCGGAGAAGCTATCTTTGAGAAGTCTTGGATGAATCTTCTATAATATCCCACCAATCCCAAGAAACAACGAATCTCGGATGGCGTTTTTGGAGACTTTCATTGCATCACTGCTTCAACTTTTGCCGGGTCTACCATCATTCCCTCGGGATTCACCACATGACCAAAAAACTGAACTTCGCGCAACCAGAATGCGCACTTGGAGAACTCGGCATACAACTTCTCCCTTCTAAGCGTCTCCAGCACCTCCTGAATATGACCGGCATGCTCCTCCTAGCTCCTTGAATAAATCAGGATATCATCGATAAACACAATTACTGACTTATCCAACATCAGCCGCCACACCCGATTCATCAAATCCATAAAAGCAGCTTGTTAAACCAAAAGACATCACAAGGAACTCGTAATGTCCGTAACGCGTGCGAAAAGCTGTTTTAGGAATATCCTACTCTTTCACCTTCTGCTGATGATAACCCGATCGAAGATATATTATCGAAAACCAACTAGCACCTTAGAGCTGATCAAACAAGTCGTCAATTCGGGGTAAGGGATATCGGTTCTTCACCGTCCACTTGTTTAACTCGCGGTAGTCGATGCACATCCTCATACTATCGTCCTTCTTCTTTACAAACAAGACTGGAGCACCCCAGGAAGAGATACTCGGTCGAATGAACCCTTTATCCAACAGTTCGTGCAATTGAACCATCAGTTCCTTCATCTCTATTAGAGCCAATCGGTACGGTGCCTTAGCGACGGGCTGAACAGCAGGTATCAGGTCAATCTGAAACTCAATCTCACGGTCTGGTGGAACACCTGGTAAATCTTCTGGAACACATCGGGAAAGTCACACACAACCGGTGCATCGAACAATTGTGGAGAAGATCATGTCCACATCCTTCACGTAGGCTAGGTAGGCACTACATCCACGTTTCATGCACTTCTCAGCCACCGCCATCGAAATCACCTTCGGAATCGTAGTAACTCGATCACCTTAGATCGTCACCAAACTCCCGTCAGGCGCAGTTAATCGGATCATCTTCTTGCGGCACACAATATTCGCTTCATAGGCCGCTAACCAGTCCATCCCTAGGACTACATCAAACCAGCCTAAGGCCATCACAAACAGTCTAGCAGGAAACCTATCACCTCCTAGCTCTATGTCACAGCCTTCTATTAGATTAGAAATCCTGGTAGACTTACCTATGGCAGTTTTTACATCGAAGGGCTCATCAATACTTCTACTTCTAATAGGCAAATCAGCATAGAAGGTAGCAGAAATAAAACTCCTACTAGCACCAGAATCAAATAACACAGAAGCAAGAGTTTGGTTTACTAGAAACGTACCTGACACAACATCGGGGTCCGTCCTAGCCTCCTTCCTGGTCATCATGAAAGCTTTGGTGCTCGCCTTCTGCCCTTTAGTTCTGGTCGTCTTCCTTGCTCCGGAACTCTCAGCCCTCGGCTTTTTGCAATCCCTACTCTGGTGACCCTCTCCACCACAGCTATAACACTTCGTCACCCCATAATTCCTTGCTATGTGACCGGGCTTCCCACATTTAAAGCAGACGTTCACTCCCCACCTACACTCTCCCGTATGCTCCCTTCCGCATTTACCACACCTCTTCGCCCCCGCACCGGGTGTGGCTACACGCCAGTCATCCACCCTCGTAACCTTGTTGTTTGGAGCGACACCCCCACGTCCAAACCGCTTACCATTCCAGTTCCTATCACCACCACCTTTCTTACTCACCTCTACCACTACCACCTCCCTCTCATCATACAACCTCCCTGCCAGGTCAACCACCGACCTAAATGTACTTGGCCGAGCGGCGATCATGTGCGTGCGGATATTCACCGGCAAGCCCTGAATGTACCTCTATCTTTCATGACACAGGTGTCACCTGATCTGGCACCAGTCGCACCATCTCATTGAACTTGGTGGTGTACTGCTGGTGTGTCATAGTTCCCGCCTCCAGCTACAGGAACTCCCTCTCAACCTTGTCCAACTCCCTGTGGGGACAAAACTCCTCGATCACCAACTTCTTTAGTTCATCCCACTTCATCCTTCCAATTGCTCTACTACCCTCGGCCTGGACAATATTGTCCCACCAGCATAAGGCCGAGTCTACAAATGAGGGAGTAGCGAACTTCACTTTCTGGTCCTCCCTGCACTCGCTGATATCTAACACTGCCTCCATCTCCCTCACCCATCGGTGAGCAGCAGTAGCGTTGCCATTGACATCAAAAGTCGGGGGCTTGCACCTCTGGAATGCCCCATAATTACAGCCCCGTGCTGTTTCTTGCCTAGCTTCTTCCTCCTCTTCATCACTACAAACAACCGTTTCAGTCTCGAGTTGCTCCCTCTCTCCAGTTGTCTTCTTATTTTCCTTCTTCTTATCCTCCCGTACAGCTCTAATCACTTCGGTCACCACAGACGGCAGGATTATCTGCATGATGTGATAAACCTCCTCAACTACAGCCTCCTTCACAGAGGCCCTCAGATTGGCGCTCTCATCACCGCCCTCCTGGTGATAGGTCTCGGGCTCCTCGTGAGCCGTCTCACCACTATTAGCTCGGCTCCTCGTGACTCATGGTCCAGCACCACGTCCACCACGACCTCCACCTCGTGAAGCATTAGAAGATCTACCTCCCGCCATCCTCTAAACACACTATAAGATTCAAACACCAACACGTTCATTCAAGGTAATAGCTCAGTTTATGTCAAGTATAGTAAGTCCCTAATTATAGTGGCCAGTTGTGATTACCCACTTACTTTACTCTTCTTACCCCAAGCATTTCCTATCCTGACTACATCAGTATCTAAATCTACTAAGGGCACATAAATCAAATAACATACGCACTTAATACCTGTTAACTTTAAAGAAAATACCTTATGGCACGTAGCTACTTGGGCTGGCATCCTTCCATTTCGTCCCATTCTCAGTTTAAGTTCAGGTTTTTTGAAAATATTTACCCATTTCTCTTAAACTTTGGCTCTGATACCAACTTGTAAGGCCCCGTTTCCGGAACGCTCACAGTTGGACATTCATCGCACATATTATTTGAAAACTCATAATCATTAACTAAAATAATGAAGCAGAATAATTTTAGCAAAACCATTTCATATATTAATAATTGCTTTTGCCAAATAATACAACATTGTTAACATTACAAAACATCATTTCGTTGCATTACAACACAAAAACATCATTGTTACTTAAAATGGATGCCTACCAAAACTTGCCAAGTAGCTTCACCCCGTGCCAACCTCAGCAACCATTACCTACCAACTGAAAATGCATAAAAGTCAGCGTTGCTGAGTGAGTTCTAGTTTTATAATAAAAATACTTTACTTTCGTTTAAAAACCTTTCTTTACCTTCATTCGTGATCATACATCATACATACACATAGATAACATTTATTATTATCTTCCATCATCGTTTATCATCGTACGTCATTCGTTATCATTCATTCTCACTCGTTCTCATTCATAATCTTTCATAACGTACATTTCGTACATTCATCATTAATCTTTACTTTCATTCCGGACCAATGCCATATGCTATACCCAGAACATTATGCACGAAGCTGGTTACTGGGCCGAAGTCTATAAATAGACTACTAACATTGTGCACGAAGCTGACTCCAGGGGCAAGCAACAAGGGTCCCATACGTTTGGTCAATCACAAGGATTAGACCGCCGTTTGCATCCTCCCAGTTTAGCTAAATCGCACACAGTTGAGCTAACACCCTTCATGGGGTGTGAACCTCCTTTCATTTTGCTTGCAAGACTTTTCATTCATTCATTCGTTCTTTACTTCATTCATTCATTCCTTCTTTACGTTCCACTTTTCATTATCATTAACTTCCGCTTTCATTACATAATACTTTACATTCATTAACATAATCACACCACGTAAAGCCACGGAATAATACGTAATAGGGAACATAAAGAAACAGATCATAAACATGCATAACATTATCATGCATCATCCCTAGAAAAATCCCAAGTCATAGCCTAAAAATCCTTCTTTCCAAAAGTTCAGAATATTTTCTAAGTCTTTGGGCGCATGGGCACTATGCACGCGCATGTCCACTATGCGAGCGCATACTGTTTGGGCGCATGGCCAACACTTAGGCTCCTCGGCAACTTTCTAGGCGCATGGGCACTTAGGCGTTTGGGCAAACTTAGGCGCCTGGGCATAATTCTAGGCGCATGGATACTGTTGGGGCGCATGAACCTTAGGCGCATGAGCACTTAGGCGCATGGCCAACTACTTTTTAACTACCATCAATTTCAAGCCCCAAATCATCATTCTAACCGGTTCTAGCATAGTTTTTAACATACTAAGCATCATAAACAAGCATAAATCATGAACATAACCAAAATCCTTCCCGAGCATACACCCACCCAACCAGGCACACATAATTACATACGGGGTACACACCCAACTTGAATAAAAATATTATAACATGCATTTCCAGCCCCAAAACAAGTTAAAACACTTAAAAACGGGGATCTAGAACTCACCTCTTGCAACTTTCGAGTAAGACTTCTTCAAACCTGGATGCTCTATGAGTTCAAACATCTAAAAACACCAAAAACACACAATCAAACACATACAAGCACATAAGCACATACCCGAAGGCTAAAACTCAGCCGAAAACAACCAAAAACCCATGGAAACTCACCTTCAAGCGACTGCTTCTTCTTCTTCTCTCTAAGCAGAGAGAATTCTCTGCTTTCTCTCTCTAGAAAAATCGACACAAAAGGTGATGTGCAAGGGGTGGGCGGCCATGCCCACCTTTTGAACAAAATAATAATAATCTTTGCCCCTTATGCACTTTTAACCCCTCAACTTGGGTTATTTGACTTTTCTTTCTTTTTCTCTTCTTTCAAAATTTCCCGGGTGTTACATGTATGTATATATACATATGTGGAAGGTTCAAATAAAAAGATTAGTTTGCCTTGAAAATATAGGAAAGAATAAGAGATTCACAAGTAGCATGTTAGGAAAACTAAAAAAATGACAGTTTTGTCAATTGTAAAAAAACATGTTTTGTGTTGTTTTACATTTATTGTGCTAATTTACTATAAATTAACAAAAAACATATTGTTTTATGTTAAACAAACACATCAAATATTGTTTTATATGAAAGAAGTAGATAATACGTTGTTTTGTGTGAAAGTAGCATTAATTATGCTTTTTAGCTTTAAAGCATCTTATAGTGTTGTGTTTTAGATGAAAACAATACAGAACGTGTTCTTTTACTTCAAAACTTCTCAGAACGTATTATTTTAAATGCTACAAACATATGAAAACATTATAGAATGTCTTATTTTGCGTTAAAATTATAGAGAACGTGCTGTTTTATGATAAAACAACACATAATGCGATGTTTGACCTGTGTTATTTTAGTGTAAACAACACATAAATGTATGTTGTTTTATATATCTTTTACCCTAAACACATAAAACATGATCTTTTCTCATAAAACAATACATAACACAAAAAATATAGAAATTGTTTTCTTATTATGAAACAATGTAAAATGTACTGTATTATCGTAAACAACATAGAGTTTTAAGAAATGTTTTAACATAACACAACACAAAACGTGTTATTTTACACTAAAAGAATTCAAAATGTGTTATCTTGCGGCACACGATATTTGCCTCATAGGCCGTTAGCTAGTCCATCCCTAGGACTACATCAAACCCGCCTAAGGTCATCACAAACAGTCTAGCAGCAAACCTATGACCTTCTAGTTCTACGTCACAGCCTTCTATCAGATCAGAAATCTTGGTAGACTTACCTATGGCAGTTTCTACATCGAAGGGCTCATCAATGCTTCTACTTCTAACGGGCAAATTAGCACAGAAAGCAGCAGAAATAAAACTCCTACTAGCACCAGAATCAAATAACACAGAAGCAAGAGTTTGATTTACTAGAAACATACCTGACTCAACATCGGGGTCCGTCCTAGCCTCCTCCCTGGTCATCGTGAAAGCTCTGGCACTCGCCTTCTGCCCTTCACTCCCAGCCTTCTACTTTGCCCTAGAACTCTCAGCCCTCGGCTTCTTGCAGTCCCTACTCAGATGGCCCTCTTCACCACAGTTATAACATCTTGCAACCCTACATTCCCTTGCCATGTGACCGGGCTTCCCACACTTGAAGCAGACGTTCGATCCCCATCTGCACTCCCTCGTATGCTCTCTTCCGCATTTACCACACCTCCTTGCTCCTGCCCCGAGTGTGGCTACACGCCGGTCATCCACCCTGGCAACCTTATTGCTTGGAGTGACACCACCTCATCCAAACCGCTTACCATTCCAGTTCCAATCACCACCGTCACCCTTCTTGCTCACTTCAACCACTGCCACCTCCCGTTTGTCATACAGCCTTCCCGCCAGATCAACCACCGACCTAAACGTGCTTGGCCGGGCGGCGATCATGTGCGTGCGAATATCCACTGGCAAACCCTGGATGTACCTCTTTATCTTTCGTGACACAGGTGTCACCTGATCTGGCACCAGTCACGCCATCTCATTGAACTTAGTGGTGTACTGTTGGTGTGTCATACTTCCCGCCTCCAGCTACTGGAACTCCCTCTCAATCTTATCAAGTTCCCTATGAGGACAAAACTCCTCGATCACCAACTTCGTCAGTTCTTCCCACTTCATCTCTCCAATAGCCCTACTGCCCTCGGCCCGGACCAATAGCCCTACTGCCCTCGGCCCGGACAATATTGTCCCACCAGCATAAAGCCGAGTCCACGAATGAGTGATTGGCAAACTTCACCTTCTGATCCTCTCTGCATTCGCTGATATCAAGTATAGCTTCCATCTCTCTCACCCATCGATGAGCAGCAGCAGCGTTGCCATTACGATCAAAAGTCAGGGGCTTGCATCTCTGGAATGCCCCATAATTACAGCCTCGAGCCGTTCCTGGCACCGCTTCTTCCTCCTCCTCGTCACTTGGGATAACCGTCTTAGTCTCCCGTTGCACCCTTTTTCCTGTGGTCTTCTCCTTTTCCTTCTTCTCATCCTCCCGCACAACTCTAATCACTTCGACCACAACAGACGGCAGGATCGTCTGCATGACCTGGTGAACTTCCTTAACAACAACCTCTTTCACCGAGGCCCTCAGATTGGCACTCTTATCACCACCTTCCTGGTGATGAATCTCGGGCTCTTTGGGTGCCTTTTCCGTAGCCTTAGCACCACCTCTTGTGGCACATGGTCTAGCACCACGTCCACCACGACCTCCACCTCTAGAAGCTTTTGAAGATCTACCACCAGCCATCCTCTAAACACACTATAAGATTCAAACACCAACACGGTCATTCAAGGTAACAGCTCAGGTTATGTCAAGTATAGTAAGTCCCTAATTACAGTGGCCAGTTGTGATTAGCCACTTACTTTACTCTTCATACCCTAAGCGTTCCCTATCCTAACTACATCAGTATCCAAATCTACTAAAAGCACATAAAGCAGATAACATGCGCACATAATACAAGTTAACATTAAAGAAAATACCTGATGGCACGTAGCTACTTGGGCTGGCATCCCTCCATTTGTCCCATATTCAGTTTAAGTTTAGTTTTCGTTTTTTTTTTTTTTTTTTTTAAATATTTACCCATTTCTCTTAAACTTTGGCTCTGATACCAACTTGTAAGGCCCCGTTCCCGGGACACTCACAGTTGGACATTCATCGCACATAATATTTAAAAATCACATTACAAAACATTAAAACATTGCAGCGGAATAAGTTAACAAAAACCAGTTCTTGCATTAATAATTACTTTTGCGAAATAATACATCATTTCTATTATTACAAAACATAGCTCGGTTGCATTATATCACAAAAACATCATTTCAGCATAAAATGGATGCCATCCAAAAATCTTGCCAAGTAGCTTCACCCCGTGCCATCCTCAGCAACCATTACCTACCAACTGAAAATGCATAAAAGTCAGCGTTACTGAGAGAGTTCTAGTTTTATAAAAATATTCATATTACCTTCCATTCATTTAAAACCTTTTCATACTTTCTTACATGATCACACATCGTACATACACATAGATAATAGCATTATTATCATCCATCATCGTTCATTTCGGTCATATCGCACGTTTCGTACATTTCGCACGTTACATTATCTTTCACTTCTATCTAGATCTTGTCATATGCTAAACCCCCCTCTTGGGCACGAAGCCAACTAATCTAGGATTTAGCGACAAGGACCCCATATCGCAGGTATGGAACAGTCACCAAGACTAATCCCCTGTGTGTGAACCCTCATGGGGCAGCCAAGATCGCACGCTATATGACACACAGTTGAGCTAACAACTCTCAAGGAGTTGTGAACCTCCTTACATTTTGCTTGCAAGACTTTCATTCGTTCATTCATTATGTTCCACTTTCATTATCTTAGATCTTTCTCTTCGTTAAGATAATACTTTACATTCATTATCATAATCACACCATGTAAAGCCACGGATTAATACGTAATAAGGAACATAAAGAAAACAGGCCATAAACATGCATAAGATCATCATACATCACCCGTGGAAACATCCAAAGCCATAGCCTAAAAGTCTTATTTCCCAAAATTTTAGAATATTTTCTAAGGCTTTAGGCGCATGAGCACTATGCAGGCGCACGAGCACTATGCGGGCGCATGAATACTTAGGAGCATGGGCGACCCAGGCGCTTGGGCACTATTTTGGCGCATGAGTCTTACTTAGACGCATGGGCAGATTTCTGGGTGTATGGGTACTATGCAGGCGCATGAGCCTAGTTTAGGCGTATGGACACTTAGGCGTTTTAGCAGTTAGGCGTATGGGCACACTTAGGCGTCTGGGCATAATTCTAGGCGCATGGCACTATTTGTGCGCATGGACCTTGGGTGCATGAGTACTATTTGGGCGCATGAACTTAGGCGCATGGCCAACTGTTTTTAACTAACCTCATTTTCAGAACTCAAATCATCAATCTAACCAGTTCTAGCCTAATTTCTAACATACTAAGCATCAAAACAAGCATAAAACATGAACATAATCATAAATCATCCCGAACATACACCCACCCTACACATATATACGGGTACACACCCGACTTTAATAAAAATGTTATATCATGCATTTCCAGCCCTAAAATTAGTATAAAACATTTTAAAATATGGATCTAGAACTCACCTCTTGCAACTTCTGAGTAAGACTTCCTTCAAACCTGAATGCTTATGAGTTCAAACACCTAAAAACACCCAAAACACACAACGGAACACATACAAGCACTTAAGCACATACCCAAAGGCTGAAAATCAGCCAAGAACAACACAAAACACCAAAAACTAACGTGAAATCAGCTTCTTCTTCTTCTTCCTCTCTCTAGAACCGAGAGAATTCAGCTTCTTCTTCTTCTTCCTCTCTCTAGAACCGAGAGAATTCTTTGCTTTCTCTCTCTAGAAAATCCGATGGAAAGATGGTACAGGGGTCATGGGCGGCCATGACCACCTTTTTGAACAAATTAATATCAACTTTGTCCCTTGTACAACTTTAACTCCTTAACTTGGGTTATTTTGCTATTCTTTTCTTTTTCTTCACCTTTCTCTTCTTTTGAAAATTTCCGGGTGTTACACCTTAAAACAGCACAAAAGTGGTATGTTATCGTAAAACAGCAAATAACGTTTTGTTTTATTATAAAACAACATATTTTCGTAACAACTATTTTTTTTAATTTAAAAAGAGTATTGCAATACTATACTTAAACTAAAGAGGAAAAACACTCGATTTTATGGTGTAATTTAATTTTAAAAAATTATATCATCTAAAAAAGATATGAACGCTTAAATAAAATGGGAAAATTTAAAAAAAAAAGTCAACAAAAATGGCTTTTTTGATAATACCCTTAGGACCATTTTTTAGTCTAAAAATTGATCTAAACCATTGAATCATAAAATAAACGGCTAAGATAACTTATTACGTTTTTTGGACAAACATATTTTTTATTTTAACCTACCACAATATAAAAGAAAACTCCAAGAAATTATGTAAATCAATAAACCAAATATCCACCATTGATTTATAAAGATTAATGCTTAATATTTGTTTGACTTTTTGTACATATAGTCTAATAAATATACAACTTTTTTTTAATTTTATTAAAAAAATATAAGTAATTGATATTTATAAATATAATTGAAGATTGGGTTTATTTCTTTACACATTTCTTTTGATTTTCATTAAAACCCAATCATATATATATATATACATAAATATATACATATAAATACATACTAGGTTAGCATAACTTATATTACACGTGTTGACTGAATAATTAGTTATAAAAATTTATAAATTATAAAATCATACTTGAAGATAAAATATGATTATAAGTAAATATAAATAGCTACTATAAGTAAATAAACCATAATGTATTTTTCTTAAACTTTTTATTTGTTAAAAATATGATTTTTAAATATTTTGTTTTTAGATAAATGAATTTGTTAAAAAAGTACATTGAACTTTGTATTTTAAAAAACTTTTGTTTTTGAAAAGTGTGTTTTTAATATATATATATATATATATATATATATATGGGAAGGGATCAAATGAGAACTTTATTTTTTTTGTGAGAACTATAGAAACCACTTTGAGCCTCTAGTTTTCAATGATAAAATGGTAATTAACAAAAACATAATAAAAAAAATTATAAAAAAATAATAAAAAATAAAAAATAAAAAACATAAAAATAAATCCCTAGCTTCCCTCTTTTATAAAAAAAGAAAAAAAATTATAAAAATCAAAAAAATTCTCTTTTTTTTACGAAATTCATTTTACACATGTATAATACCGGATTTACACATGCGTAAATTTGGTATTACACATGTATATAATCAGATTTACACATATGTAAATAACGAGTGGATAATTTTTTTAAAAAAGGTATATCAATATGGTAGGTGTTGAAAAGATAAAAATACAAAAATTAATGGTGAATGTTTTTTCAAAAAATGATATCATGAAAAAATGTTATGAACATTTTAAAAAAAGGGAAAAATGGCATGTGACTTGCATGTGATAAGAAATGTGTGGCTAATACTGATTCTTATAGTTCTCACAAAAAATGGTAGTTCTCAACATAACTCTACGCATATATATATATATATATATTTACATTTTCTTGGTTCTCAATTGAATGAGTCCCTATATAGATATAGATATAGATATATATATATAGGGAATATATATATATATATATATATATATATATATATATATATATATATAAGGGAGTGTTACTAGAAAACCAATAGTTATGTGAAAACAAATAAAACCACAGAAACTAATAACATAATTCATAATTTTTTTGTTATTTTAATTGTTAAGATGTTATTTAAGTATTTGGTACATATATGTTAAGCATACATACAGTGGCAGAGCTTGAACCAAAGCTTAAGGGGGGCGGGGGCAAAAGTAAACTATTTTAGGGGGGGACGGACTTTAAAATTTACACTATCGAACCGAAAATTTACACTACTGACGAAAAAAAGTGGGGGGCGGGGGCCCCCCGCCCCTAGAGAAGCTTCGCAATTGCATACATATGAGAATGAAGAGTCTTGCGTATACATAACACTATGTCGAAGGAAAAATGGTTACGTATACGTAACCTATGTGTGACGTATATGTAAAACCATGCTATGGTTTTCATTTGATCCATACCCTTATTTATATATATACTCACACATAAATATAAAGGGTAATGATAAAAAAATTATAAATTATGTGACCGGTTTTATTGGTTTTCTCTAGTTTTCTCATAACATTGTGTTTTTTTAGGATCCCTCCTCTATATATATATATATATATATGTATATATATACACATATACACATATACACATATACACATATACACATATACACATATACACATATACACATATACACATATACACATATACACATATACACAGGGCCGGTTACTATACAAATTGTAATTTTCGTGCGAAACATACGAAGTCACCAGAGTATAACACGTGTTTTTTCACGGAGGGGTAGTTTCGTCCGCGCCACAATTATGCATAAAAGTTACATAATTACGCAACTTATTTCTATTACTACGCAAAGAAAAAATTACTCCGTTATAAAAAATAATCACGCAAGTTATATTGATAATTACGCAAGTTATTTTGATAATTGCGCAGTGAATAATCACGCAAATTATACGTATAGCAAATAGATGTTTTCTAAAAACTGTTTCTTTTATAAAAAGTATAGCAATGCTATACTCATATTAAAGAGGATAAAATGCTTGTTTTTATGATTTATTTTTTTTTAAAATAATAACATATGAAAAGGTTATATGTTTTTAAAAAAACGGGAGGAAGTTAAAAAAAATCAACAATCGTAGGCTATTACCAATTTTACCCATACAGGAACATTCATTGCGTGATTATTCCATTTTAAATCTGAACAGTTTATCTTTTAGATCGATGGTCCTTGTTACTTCGTACCCTTGTTACTTTCCCTCTATATATATATATATATGGTAGGGTTATCTTGGGATTAGTTATATCGAGAACCACACTTTTTATGAGAACTTTAGGAAACAATATTAGTTACAAATTTCTTATCACATGCAAGTCACATGACATTTTACCCCCCTTTTTTTTAAACATTAATTACTTTTTTTACGACATCATTTTTTCAAAAATATTCAACATTAATTTTAGTATTTTTTTTATATTTCCAACGGTTACCGTATTGATATACATTTTTCAGAAAAATTATTCACTAGTTCTTTGCGTATGTGTAAATCTGGTTATGCAAATGTGTAATACCAAATTTACGTATGTGTAAATTTGGTATTACACATGTGTAAAATGAATTTATTAAAAAAACATGAATTTTTTTATTTTTTAAAAATTTATTTTATTTTTTTTATGGAACAAGGAAGCTAGGGAAACATTTTTGTGTTTTTATTTTTTTTATTTTAATGTTACTTTTTATTTTATAATTTTTTATTACGTTTTTGTTAATAACCATTTTGCCATTAAAAATATAATGTCTTATGAAAAAGTTATATGTTTTAAAATATCAAGAGGAAGTTAAAAAGGAGTAAACAATTGTATGCTATTACCAATTCTACCCCTCTAGTAACATTACTTGCGTGATTATTCCATCTTAAATTCGAATCGTTCATCTATTAGATCGATAGTCTGGTTGCTTCTTGTACTTCGCACGAAAACAACAGTTTGTACCGTAAACTTTTCATATATATATATATATAGATATATATATATAGATATATATATATATATATATATATAGATAGATAGAGAGGATGGTTTTGATACAAACTATGTGTTATCTAAAAACTGTAAGAACATATACTTTGCGTTGATTAATTAAATGAGAGGCTAAGATTGATTACACATCATCAATTAATAATATAATGAATTTAAGGGTAATTTAGTCAATTTTAAATATTAATTACGAAATTAACTTCTTATGCTCCTTAAAATATGTAAGAAAAGTTTTATATTGACTTTTTTTATGGAAAGTTATTTCAATTAATTTTTTTAACTAAAATATCTTTCAAATAAATTATTATTGTTATAAAACAATTATATCTCAAAATCAAACATTTTTTAATATACATATAATATTTCTATACTTTTTTTTCTAGAGAAAATAACTTTCTTTTAAATGTTTACAAATCTACTATTATAGAAATTAAACTGTGCTATTATCGTGATTAAACTGTGTTATTATCATGTTTCATAAAAACTATTGAAGAACGAGTAAAAACAAACTCTTGAAAGAAGAGTAGTAAAAATAACACTATATAATATTAAAACAAGAGTTAATAAAATAAAAATAACACTTGCCAGGGCCAAGACTACACTTATTAAGTGTCAAAATAACACTTATTAAAATCGCAATACGGTGCTATTTTTACAATAATATGTTACTATATTCTGAGATAGTGTTATACCTATAATAGCATATTTATTTATATACAACATATATAATATCACATTAATACATTGTTAAAATTCTTATAAGTTAATAAAATATAACTTATTAAATATAACACGTATAACTCAAACATAATACATATAACATAATTGTATGACTAAAACTAAAACATAACACATATAATATAATATGTATAACTAAAAAGTTAAACATAACACATATAACATAGTACGCATAACTAAAAAATCAAACATAACAATATAACTAATTGAATATAGCACATATAACTCAAACATAAAATGTAAAAAAAATAAAATCAAAAATAGCACATATAACTAAACATAACACCTATAAAAATTAATAGTATGATAAGGCAAAACTTGAAATCATGGCTATATGAAATTTAATAGCACCTAATAAAATACCATTTATATCGTGCTATTTGGGACATATGTTGTGCTACTTTGTACATATGTATTATGCTAATTATTAGAAATACGTTAATATTTTGTGTTGTGTTTTAATATGAATATATTTAATAAATATTAAACATATTAGTGTTGTAACTTTAAAATATCTATCTACTATAATAAAAAAGTAACTTGCGGTGACACATGTCATAATCACAATCATCATAATCAAAATTTTTCTGCTTCTCTCTTCTATTAAATAATTACCTTAATTACCAATTATAACTTTTTTTAGATTAAAAATAGTTTTTTAATAAATTTAGAAAAATATCTTCTTATTAATGTTATTTCTAAAAAATAATTTTTATAAAATAAGAATTTTTTATAAAACATTAAACTTTTCTAAAATTAGTGTTTTTAAAAAGGTAAATTTTTTATAAACACAAAATAATTAAAATTAAAAATTATAATAAATTTATATTAAAAAAATGATATTTTTTAATATGGTTTGTTTTGAAACAAAATATTTTTTTTTGGAAAAACAAAGTTTTAAAACAAAAGCTTAAAAAATTGATATAACTATTTTATTACATATTGTTATTACTCATACGTAATTTCAATCAAATTTTATCGTAAAATATCATTTATACTTAATAAATTTTTATTAAATATAAGTTTTTTATTTGTTCAACCCGTGTAATACACGGGTTTACTAAAACTAGTTAATCATATATGACTATCATTTAAAAAATAATACATAAATAAACGGTAGCGTGATTTTAAGAATTTCCATAAACAACCTAATATGTATATGACAATTATATCATTAATAAGAAATTAATACATATGACATGTGGCGTAATCATATTGGTTCTTACGATTTTTAGGCTACATGTTATTTGTATTTGATCCACCTATATATATATATATAATATAATATATAGATATACATATACATATACATATACATATACATATACATATACATATACATATACATATACATATACATATACATATACATATACATATACATATACAGGGGTGAGATCACTTGAAAACCATGTTATAAATGAAAACCATGAAAACTATGGGTTACATATATGTAAGTACGTATTACAAAGTGTAAAACTAAAAGTTACGTATATGTAGGGGTTATGTATATGTAAGTACGAGTTAACAAGTGTACAAATACGAGTTGCGTACATGTAACTCATACAAGTTACGTATACGTAAGTCGTTTGGTCATCATTGTTGTTCCTTGGAATTTAAACTAAAAAATATATAATGACCTCAAAAAATAAGATTTAAGTTTAATCAAATATACTTTAAACAATTAAAAGGTTAAATCAATTATAAATTATGTGATCAGGTAGTGGTGGTTTTCACGGTTTTTAATTATAAGCATGGTTTTTATTTGATCACTCTCCTATATATACATACATATATATATATATATAGTTGTGTGTGAGTGAGAGAGTTATGGAATGAATTACAATAAAAAAGAAATATTGGTTGCTTGTAGTAACCTTATTTTTTTTAATCAAATAACACGTCTAACTTTTCTCATTTTAGCCAAGTTAGATAAAAATTTTAAATAATAATTTCCGTATAAGGTATTCGTTTTTTTATTGTATCATTATTTAAACACATGGTTCAAAAAATAATATTTTATTATGATGAGAACACGACTTTGTAACAAATGAGAAAATATATTAAAAAAATATAAATATTCCTCTGTGAGGGATTTTTATTGTATCATTATTTAAACATATGGCTCAAAAAATAATTTTATATTATGGTGAGAACACGACTTTGTGACACATGCAAAAAAAAATATTAAAAAAATTATATATTTGCCGGTGAGGAAGAGACATACGGAACAAAGTGCCTAAAAAAGAAAAAAAAAAAGTAGTTTGATAAAACTAACCTTATTTTTATCAAAAAAAATAAATTAATAGTAGGTTTCTTAAATTTTATAAGTAAAGTTTTTAAATTATATGTATTGGTTGTTAGTAGTTGTAAGTGGAGAAAAAAGAAAACGTTATTGTTTATCTATAAATTTAAGGAGACATTGTTTGTCACTTATAGATTTTTTAATATTTTTAAAGTAATTGTGAGTGCAAAAGAGAAAAAATAAAGATAAAAATAAAAAAATTATTATTTAATTAAAAAGATGACATACATACATACATACGTACATACGTACGTACGTACGCAAATTCACGTAGTAATTTTCCTTTTAATGGTCGTTAGGCTACTATTCTATTTGCCAATAAAAGTTTCATTTATACTAAGTTTAGTAGTCTCTTAAGTGATATGCCTTTGTTGTTGGAACCAAATATACTATAGAATTAGCTGATGGTAAGCAAATTCACGTTATGCACATTCATAAGGGTTGTAAGATAGTCTTGCCTGGACATACATTTGATATTAATATTATGCATGTTACGCTTGGGAGTTTCAACATGGTCGTGGGCATGGAAGGCGGAAGTCATCTGTCGTGAGATTATTATTCGTATTCCTCTCTTCGGGGGAGAAATCCTTTTAGTGAAGGGCAAGAAGAGTGTTGTAGTGATAGGCATCATATCATATATGAAAGCGTAGAAATGGCTGTGTAAAGGTCACCTAGCCATATTGGCTCTTGTAACTAACAAACAGTAGGAGGAAAACAAGATAGAGAATATCCAGGTAGTTCGTGACTTTATAGAACTATTTCCTGAGGATTTACCTGGACTACCACTCCATCGTCAGGTTAAATTCCAGATCTAATTGACTCTCGGGGCAGCTCCAATTGCGCGAGCACCCTATTGGTTAGCACCAAATGAATTGCAGGGTTGTCGGCGTAGCTTCAGGAGTTGTTGGATAAAGGATTTATCCGACCACGTTCATCGCCCTGGAGAGGCCTGTTCTTTTTGTTAAGAAGAAGGATGGCACATTTCGAATCTGTATTGATTACCAGGAATTGAATAAAATTATGGTCAAAAATATATATCCTTTGCCCCGCATAGATGATCTGTTTGATCAACTACATGGATCACGCTATTATTTTAAATTGATTTGAGGTATGGCTACCATCAACTGAGAGTTTGAGAGGAAGACATCTCGAAAACCGCATTTTGAACTCGCTATGGTGATTCTGAATTCTTGGTCATGCTATTTGGGTTGACTAATGCACCAGCGGTATTCATGAAACTCATGAATTATGTGTGCAAACCCTATCTCGATCAGTTTGTTATCGTATTTATCGACGGCATATTGATCTATTCTAGGACCAAGGATGAAACATGAAGAGCATCTACGCCTAATCTTGGAACTACTCAAAGAACAACTATACGCCAAGTTTTCTAAAGTGTGACTTCTGGATCCGTGAAATGGAATTCTTGGGTCATATTGTTAATGAAAAGGTAATTCATGTGGATCTTGCAAAGATTGAGGAGATAAAGAGTTGGTCGATTCCCAAGACGATTAGTGAGATACGGCAATTTCTTTGACTAGTAGGAAATTATCGGCGTTTCATTGAGGGATTTTTTAGAATCGCTCAACCTCTCACTGTTTTGACCCATAAGGGTACAACGTATAAATTGGGAGAGAGTCAAGAAGTAGCTTTCCAGTTGTTGAAACATAAACTTGATAGTGCACGAATATTAGCGTTATAAGAGGTAAGTTATGACTTCTTGGTTTACTAGTGATGCTTCTATGCAAGGGCTAGGTTGTGTTCTGATGCAACGTGATAAAGCGATAGCCTATGCTTCAAGGCAATTGAGAATAAATGAGAAGAACTACACCACTCATGATTTGGAACTGGGTGTAGTGGTCTTTGCCTTAATGTTCTAGATACATTACTTGTACGGTACTAGATGCACCATATACATAGATCACAAAAGTTGTCAGCATATCTTTAAGTAGAAGGAGCTGAATATGAGGCAACGACACTGGATGGAATTATTGAACGATTATGATTGTGCTACCAAATATCACTCGGGAAAGGCAAACGCGGTTGATGATGTTTTAAGTAGAAAGGTAACTGCTAAACCCTGACGGGTGCGTGCTTTGCAACTTACAATGAGTACTCAATTACCTGAACAAATCAAGGAAACTCAAACAGTAGCCTTGAAAGCGGAAAATATTGAGTCTGAATCTTTACGCTGGATGGACAAGCAACTTGAGGTGAAAACTGATGGGATTTGTTACTTCATGGACAGACTATGGGTACCTCTACATGGGAATAAGAGGGACTTGGTTATGAGTGAAGCACACAAGTCCAAGTATTCTACACATCCGGGTTCTGATAAGATGTATCATGATCTGAAGGCACAATATTGGTGGCCTAACGTGAAGGCAGATGTAGCTACATACGTGAGCAAGTGTTTAACCTACTCTAAGGTTAATGTTGAGTATCAGAACTTCTGGATTACAACAACAACTTGAAATTCCCATGTGAAAGTAAGAGCATATTTTTATGGACTTTATTACTAAGTTACATAGGACTACTCGTGGTTGCGACACGATATGTGTGATTGACTTTTGGGAATAATTGGGAAGTTCATCTACCTTTGGTGGAGTTTTCTTACAATAATAGTTATCACACTAGCATTAAGGTAGCACAATTTGAAGCATAGTATGCACGAAAGTGTAGATCACCAGTTTGTTGGGTGGAAATTGGCGATAGTCAACTTGCTAGTCCAGAACTAATTCACAAGACTACAGAGAAGATAGTGCAGATACGGAATCGTATGGCGGCAGCACGAGATCAACAAAAGAGCTACACTGACAAGCGAAGAAAACTTTTGGAATTTCAAGTTGCAGACAAAGTATTGTTAAAAGTCTCACCATGGAAAGGTGTGATTCGATTTGGCAAAAGAGACAAGCTTAATCCGAGATATGTTGGACCATTTGAGATTCTAGAAATAATCAGTCGAGTAGCATATAGACTAAATCTTTTGGACTCGCTAAGTGGAGTTCATAATGTGTTTCACGTCTCGAACTTAAAGAACTATTTATCCGATGGTACTTTGGTTGTACCACTCAGGGAGGTACTAGCAGATGAACAATTATGATTCATTGATGACCTATTGAGGTTATGGATCCTAAGGTCAAGACCCTTAAACAAAGCAAGATACCTATAGTTAAGGTTTGTTGGAACTCAAGACGTAGATTGTAATTCATGTGGTAATGCGAGGATCAGATGAAGCTTAAGTATCCTCATTTGTTTGAAGCAAAGACGATAGCCGGCGAAGGTAATGCATAAATTTTGGGACAATAGCATGGGGATGATGAGACAACTCACTCGATTTCTTTATGACAATGTAGTACAATAGTGATGTAACACAACCATGTAACGCAATTTCGGGACGAAAATTCTTTCAACATGGGGATAATATGACATCCGGTACTTTTTCGTTATCAAACTTCGTTAGGTCTTGCATAGACGGGTCGTGAACACACACTAGTGGTCGTCGAATGTTGGTGACTTAATAATAATTAACGTTGATTAACAAACAATAACCTACTTAATAATCTGATTATTAATATCTGATTATGTGATTCATAAATTTTATTGATGTTTATTTCCCTAGCCCCAAAACCCCCCATTCGGCCAAAACCTTCCCCCAACCTCATTCTTGCGATTTCAAGCTTACAACATCAAGAACATTCGATTTTGATTAGCCTTGATAATTCCAACATCGTAACAAGGATAATCCTTGAACATTACACGATTTAAGGTGAGTTTTAACAAGCTTTTCATGGTTTTTTTATTCAAGAACAACCCTAGTTCAATAAACATTGAAGAAGTTGAAATTGATATGATTTGATGATGCTATGATGTTAGTTGTGTTGTATTGATGCTAATTTACGTAGATTGTACAAGAAATTCTTGGAATTGACGCGTTGTTCATACATTACTATAATTGGAAACTTTTGTGTATGAGAATTAGGAATTTTGATGAATTGTTGATGTTTATCATGCTTAGATGATTTCTATGAACTAGATTAGGCATAAAATTGATGAATTCATGATTGAATTGGGTGATAGATTGGTTGTTGGATGTCACCTTCCCAAAAGGGAAACTTTATTGATGTGAATTTTTGGATATTGTTCATTGGACATGTATATGATGTTAGGATCATCCTAGAATGCTTGTTGGTGATGTTCAATGCGTTAAAATGCGTTAAATGGGTCAATTGGATGCTTGATGAATTAATTGGGAAATCTAGGTTTATGAAATATTATGCTAGTGATGAGTTACATTATAGAATTATGGAATCATGTTAGGGATTATAGTAGGTTATTGGGATGTATGTTAATTGTTATGAATCATGTTGAAAATTATGATAATGAAAATTATACACACATGCAGATCTGAGGCCCCTACTTAGTAGGATTGGTAGAGTTTAGGGTGTGAGGTCGTGAGTGGCTTCACATGGCATGTTGTGCGTGATTAATCTCAATTTGTGATTTAATTATATTTATGTTGAACATGATGATTGGTTGAGATTCACATGTGTTGTATGATAACCTAGTTTGGCATGATGATGTTGATGGAATTTAAGATTCATGATGTGACATACGTGAATTGGTTGTGTAATAATCATGAGAAACAAGATTTCAATTAGCAAGTCACCAACGGGTCAAACTGGCCAACTAGGTCAAATATGTTATTGTGTTTCCAAAACCTTAGGGTTAATGTGTTTTTGAGCACTTAGCGTTGTTATGTTTTTCTGGTTGCATGTACTTATGAACTCACATGTTCTAGGTAACGTTTGACGGGTTGTCTTTCAACTCAACGTTAGCTTTGCGTATATTGTTTGTTTGCGCACTAGGTGAGTTCATGCTTCACTTTTTATACACTCTCTTTTGGGGGAGATAGCATACTTTTTACAAGTGTTTTACTGTAATGAGATGTACATAGTGTAACATAGTGCTATATACCATTGAAAGTCCTTACACTTTCGGATCGTTATTTAAGGAAACTAGCGGGAAATCTTGGGTAGTACTACTGGGTCTGACAAGCCCACCCGTACGACTGGTGGTCAAGTGGATGCAATATTGTCCTAAACGACTAACATAGTCACTATTTGCTATGTCGTGGCCGAAGGCAAACAAACGAACACAGTCGGCTTCAATCGCGAAATCGCTATGGTTATTACGAGTGAAATTAGACTAGTTATCTATTTCAATGTGCATGTTTATATTTTACAACTGATATTTTTTATGTTAAACGCAAACTCTTGAACTCACCAATCATCGTGTTGACACTTTCAGTATGCTTTTCTCATTTCGTTATTAGCAGCTGCCTTTAGGAGCACTCACGGGTCAAGAATGCTTTTAAAACATTCACCTGTTTACATTGGCTTATTTACACTTAACCAAACAATGGTTTGGGCGCGTGTCTTGTGCATTTTACATTTAGTGCTTTGACTTGAATGTTTACTAAACGCTTTCGTAATGTTTTGAAGTTTTAAAACTCTTGGTTTGTTTTAAATGTTTCATATAGATTTCTCCAACACTTTTTGTGCATTTTTCAAGTATTGGAAAAGAATATTGAGGATTTAAAACAATAAACAACTTATGAGTATGTTGATTGTATATCTAGAGAAACTATGTATAAAAATACAACACTAATATACAATAACCTAACATGTTATAATTAGTAAAATACATGTAAATATGTGTAAATTGTTCCTGATGAACACATTAATGTGCACTTACATATATGTAAATCAGACAAATTTTAAGCAAACATAAGATCTAGCTTATGATCATTTAAATAAAGTTAACATGATTAAACTTACAACAACAGTAGAAGCGTACTAAAGTAGTATTAATTATAAAGTACTAAAGTAGTATTAATTATACCGACAATAGCAATATTTGAATATTATAAAATTGATTTTTGTTAATCAAATGATTCAACATCCATTATAAATACAAGTATACTCTTTCTTCAAATGACAATTCCTAGTACCATGATACACAAAAGCATCACAGTAGCGACGAAAATGTTTTCTACTCTTTTGATTTGTGCTGGTATTACCATCATCAACAACATCGACATCATTAACCATTTGATGCATTTGATTTTGAATAGAATCACCAATCAGGTTTACCTTCATATACAAACCATTACTAGATAACATTTCACTACGAAATCGATGGAATTAATTACAGAACGTGAAATGGAACTGGATTGAGATATACGATATATATATATATATATATATATATATATATATATATATATATATTATGTATATATATAGCCTTTAATCGATTTCAAAGTATGCTTTGTAGAATTACGAAAGAGACAACAGGGAAAATCAAATGAGATGAGATTCTTTCAATTTAGAATGATGATTTGGAATTTATTTCACATGTAAAATAATTTGGGATGTATGAATCGGATGAAAAATATGGTGATGAATATCAAATAACTAATTGTTGAAGGGGAAATTGAATATTAACCGAAAAGACGTAACTTCTCTAATTAGAGGGAGTGAAAAAAAGGAAATCAAGTAATTATGAAATTGCATTATTACCCTTCACATATTAACTAAATACAAAATAATGATTATATTAATGAATTGCTAGGATTAGTTCTTGTAGTACTCGCAATCTTTATGAATTCTTAAATGATCCTAACAATATATAAATATATATAATATATATATATATATAATATATATATATATATATATATAATATATATATATATATATATATAGGGAGGGATCCCTTGAAAACCATGTTATAAATAAAAACCATAAAAACTATGGGTTACGTTTATGTAAGTACGTATTACAAAGTGTACAACTAATTGTTACGTATATGTAGGGGTTATGTATATGTAAATATGTGTTACCAAGTGTACAACTACGAGTTGCGTACATGTCACTCATACAAGTTACGTATACGTAACTCGTTTCGTCATCATTGTCGTTTCTTGAACTTTAAACTAAAAAATATATAATGACCTCAAAAAATAAAATTAAAGTTTAATCAAATATACTTTAAACAATTAAAAGATTAAATCAACTATCAATTATGTGATTGGATAGTGGTGGTTTTTACGGTTTTCAATTATAAGCATGGTTTTCATTTGATCCCTCCCCTATATATATATATATATATATATATATATAGGGAAGGAATCAAATGAAAACCATGTTTATAATTAAAAACCGTAAAAACCACCCCTACCCAATTACATAATTGATAATTGATTTAATTTTTAAATTGTTTAAACTATATTTGAGTAAACTTTAACCTTATATTTCAAGATCATTATATGTTTATTATTATAAACTCCAAAGAAAGTTGATAATGACGAAAGACTTACATATACGTAACTTGTAGGAGCTATATGTACATAACTCTTAGTTGTACACTTGTTAGCACATATTTACATATACATAACCTATACATATATGTAACTCTTACTTGTACACTTTGCAATACGTACTTACATATATGTAACCCATGGTTTTCACGGTTTTTAATTATAAACATGGTTTTCATTTGAACCCTCCCCTATATGTATATAGGGTTGGGTTCAAATTAAAATCAAGAGAAATTATGTAAACCAATAAACCAAATCTTCACCTTTGATTTATTAAGATCAATAACTCATATTTTTTTAAATAAAATAATAGAAGGTTGTAATTTTATTGTAGTATGTGTACAAAAATTCAAATAAATATGAGCCATTGGGTTCAAATAAAAAACAAGAGAATTTGTGTAAACCAATAAACGAGATCTCTACCATTGATTTATGAATATCAATGATTAATATTTGTTTAACTTTTTATATACATAGTACAATAATATTACAACCTTCTATTATTTTATTTAAAAAAGTTCGATTAATTGATATTTATAAATTCAACTATGGACTTTATTACTAAGTTACCCAGAACTCCTAGTGGTTGTGACACGATATGGGTGATCGTGGATCGACTGACTAAGTCAGCTCACTTCTTACCGATCAAGGAGACTGACAAAATGGACAAGTTAACCAGAGTTTACCTGAAGGAGGTAGTTTCGAGACATGGCATGCCGATCTCGATTATTTCTAATCGTGATGCTCGTTTTACATCTTATTTCTAGCAGTCGTTACAAAAATCTTGGGGTACGCGTTTGGATATGAGCACTGCATATCATCCGCAGACCGATGGACAAACCGAACGTACTATTCAAACCTTGGAAGACATGTTACGTGCTTGGGTGATTAATTTTGGAAATAATTGGGAAGTTCATCTACCGTTGGTCGAATTCTCGTACAACAATAGTTATCTTACTAGCATCAAGGCCGCACCATTTGAGGCGTTGTATGGGCGAAAGTGTAGATCACCAGTGTGTTGGGCAGAAGTTGGTGATAGTCAGCTGACTAGCCCTGAATTGGTGCACGAGACTACCGAAAAGATTGTGCAGATACGGAACCGTATGGCTGCAGCGCGAGACAGGCAAAAGAGCTATACAGACAAGCGACGGAAACCTTTGGAGTTTCAGGTCGGTGACAAAGTGTTGTTGAAGGTCTCACCATGGAAAGGCGTCATTCGATTTGGCAAAAGAGGCAAGCTTAATCCGAGATACGTTGGATCATTTGAGATTCTTGAAAGAATAGGCCCCGTGGCGTATCGATTAGATCTGCCTGATTCACTAAGTGGCGTTCACAATGTATTTCACGTCTCAAATCTAAAAAAGTGTTTATCTGATGAGACTTTGGTTGTACCACTCGAGGAAGTACAAGTGGATGAGCAATTGCGCTTTGTTGAGGAGCCTATTGAAGTAATGGACCGTGAGGTCAAGACTCTCAAGCAAAGCAAGATACCTATAGTCAAAGTTCGTTGGAACTCAAAACATGGACCGGAATTCACGTGGGAATGCGAGGATCAGATGAAGCTCAAGTATCCTCATTTGTTCGAAACGACGGTGACAGCCGGCGAAGGTACTGATTAAATTTCGGGACGAAATTTCTTTCAAGATGGGGATGATCTGACAACTCACTCGATTTCGTTATGCCAATGTAGTAAACCAGTGATGTAATACAACCATGTAACGCAATTTTCGGGACGAAAATTCTTTCAACATGGGGATAATGTGACATCCGGTAATTTTCCGTTACCAAACTCCGTTAGTTCCGTTAAGTCTAGCATACATGTGTCGTGAGCACACACTAGTTGTCGTTGAACGTTGGTGACTTAATAACAATGATCTATGATATACAATAATAATCTAATTAATAATGTTGATTGTTAGTTGTGATCATGTGATTCGTGAATTTATAGATTTTAAACATTATTTGTAAATTTTACGTGTTAACGTACGTGACTATGTGTATTATATATTTCATGTGTTGTGTGACTTATTGTAAATGTTTATGGTTATTATTATTGACTAATAATACTTGTAACTGGTAGTTAAATTATTTAACTAAAATGCTACAAAGGCTAATTTTTATAAAATATAATTAAAAGAGGGTTTAATGGTAAAATCTAAATAAGTTAAGTTTCACAAAAACCCAACCCTAGCCCCCCTAACCCCATTCGGCCGCAAGCAACCCCAAACCCCCCTTCCCTTTGCGAATTTGATCAAGAAGCACACACAAACATTCGATTTTCATCTAGTTCAAGCATTTCAAGGTGTTTGCAAGCATAATTCTTGATTTCTACACACCTAAAGGTTAGTTTTGATTAGTTTTTCATGGTTTATGACTCTTGATAAACCCTATTTCGAAATTGGTGATGAAAAAGTGAAATTGATGATTGTTAGATGTTATTATGATGTTAGCTATGTTGTATGAATGTTAGATTATGTTGAATATGCAAGAAATCCATGATTTGATCATGAATTTCACACATTGCCTTAAAAGGAAACTTTTTCTTCTTGGAATTCATGTGTTGATGATTATATGATGTTAGATAGATTGTTTGGATGTTGATTTACATGAATTGTGCAAGAAAAGTCATGAAATCTAGTGTTTGTTCATACCTTACTATAAGTAGAAACTTTTATGGATGATGTTTGGGAATTATGATGAATTTATGATGATTATCATGTATAGATGAATACTATGAACTTGATTAGGTATAAAGTTGATGAATTTATGAATGATTTAGATGTTAGATTGCTTTTGGGTGTTACCTTCCCAAAAGGGAAACTTTATTTTTGAAGATCATTGGATATGATGATTTGGGCATGTTTATGATGTTAGGATCATGTTAGAATGTTTATGGATGATGTCTAATGTGGTGGAATGTGTTACTTGGGTTGTATTGATGCTTGATTGATCATTTAAGGAATTTAGGTTCTTGGTGATTATACATGATGATGAATTATGGTTAGTAATTAGGGAATCATGTTTGGGATTGGAATTGATCATTGTTGTGTTTGTTGGTTGGAATGAACCTTGTTGATAAATGTGATTATGATTGTCATACAAGCGTGTGAATCTGAGGCCCCTACTTAGTAGGATTGGCAGGGTTTAGGATGGGAAGTCGTGAGTGGCTTCACATGGCATGTAGTGCATGATTAGACTTCATGTATGATTTATTAGTTGTGATATATTTATAATTGTGTTGAGTATGTAGATTGTTTGAGATTCGCATGAGTAGTAAGATAATCTAAGGTACTATGATGATCTTGATAGGAGAAGAAGTTGATGATGTGATATACATGAATAGTTTGTTTGATAATCATGTATGATAAGTTGATACGCTTGATTAAACAATATTTCAATTAATATGTCACCACCGGGTCAAACGGGTCAACTAGGTTAAATGAGTCTTGTTTTCCAAAGCCTTGGGTCAATATGTTTATTGAGCACCTAGGGTTGTTAAGCTTTCTGTGTACATGTACTTATGTACTTGCGTGTTCTACGTAACCTTTGAAGGGTTGTCTTTCTGTTCGTTGTTAGCTTTTGTTATCGCTCATTTGCGCATCACGTGAGTTCATGCCCTATTATTTTATGAACTCTCTTATGGGGGAGGTAGCATATTTGTTCACAAACGCTATATTATTATTTTAAGTTGTGTATGTTTTAACATAGTGCATAATACCTTGAAAGTCCTCACACTTTCGGATCGTTAATAATGGTAACTACCAGGAAATCTTGGGTAGTACTACTGGGTTTGACTAGCCCCACCTATGGGACTCGAGGTCAAACGGGTGCAATATTATCCTAAACACAAACATCGTCACGACCTGGTAAGTTGTGACGGGAGGCAACAAATGCAACACAGTCAGCTGAAATCACTATTGTTATTACTTGTGAATATAGACTAGCTATCTATTTCAATGCACTTCTTATGTTATACAAATTATTATTGTTTATGTTAAACGCAAACTCTTGAACACACCAATCATTGTGTTGACATTTTTAGTATGCTATTGTCAGGTCGTTAACTCAGGTTGCCATTAGGAGCACATCACGGGTCCATCATGCATTCTAAGACTTCATCTTAAGTCATAGCACTTGGTTTTTATTTATGAGATTTAAATAATGGGTTGGCGCGTGTTTTGCCAAATTTTGCATTTATATACTTTGGGTTTGTCCTATTTACAAAATGCTTCCGCATAGTTTTAAAGTTTGAACTTTGATTGGATTTATTTTAAATATGGCATATAGTGTCGTTCTGAGTAACTAGTAACTGTGATCCTGGTTTGTTCACACGCCTCGCGGTAAAACTCCGCACGTGGAGTTTGAGGGTGTGACAGATTGGTTTCAGAGCCATTGGTTATAGGGAACTAGGTTGCATACACACTAGTCTATAACCGCACACAGTTAAATAGTTACTCGTTGCTTATCCTCTTACTGTATACTCATTGGCATACGCATCACGTGCACTGCAGCATGGCATCATCATCACGGGTTTTGGGTAAAAGACCTGCGCGTTCTGAATCCCCTCCTTCTCCTCCTGTACCTCATCGAGAACCCAATTGGCTGCGATATCCTTACCCTTCTAGAGAGATAGATTGGGATCAGCCGTTTGTGCTACCTGAACGCGATCCTCCACAGGATTGGAGATACTATGCTACCTATGTAAGCCGTATGGTTTACAGGGAGCGTGTACAAGGCCCTGCTACTGCTAGACCCAGGACCAGGTCAGCTATTGCCACTATGGCACCTGGTCTTCCCTCCATTGATGTTCCTCTCGAGCAGGCTGTTGCAGCTTTAGTTGTGACACTGGACACTGAGCGTCGGCGCATCGGGGTACTCACTAACGAGAACTCCACTTTAACGTATGAAGTGCGCCAGCTACGCCTACAAGTGGAGACACTCCAAGAGCGGCTCTCAATGGCTATTACTGGGCATCATACCCTGACTGGTAATGTGATGCAGCTTATGGAGCGTATGAACGAGCAAGAGCTTCATAATGTAGGTGTTGAGGATAGGTGGACTGGACTGGAGGCAAAGTTTGCAGCACTACAGATTGTGGACAATCCTGCACTTGCAGAAGATTTTGATGAAGACCCCGAAGAAGAGCCGGAAGAAGCCCTAGACGGCGGAGACCGTGATGGATCGGATTTGTTGGATTGATTTTTCCATTTATATGATCTAGACTGCATAGCGTTTTTTTTAAACCTATGTGGGAAGGGTTGTTTCCCACACAACTGAAAGCTTGAAATTTTGACATTGATTGGATATTTTGTGAGTTACTTACAATTTATTTATGATAAGTTATTATTTTGGTTATAAATATTGTGGTTGTGGCAGTACATTATTTTTTATTATTTACCATACTTCAATGAGATTAATATGTTGGATGTTACTCATTATTGTATTTGTGAATGTAAAGTGAAATATGGACGGCCGAGGTAGAGGACGTGGACGTGGCCGTGGGCGTGGCGGTGGACGTGGCGCCGGCACCGTGAACATGACCCCAACTGAATTAGCTGCCCTGATTAATCAGCACGTGCAGGCAGCACCGAACACTCAACCCGCCCAGTTTGGAGGTAAACGGTGACTCTAGTCATCAATTACACAAAAATTCCGTTAAGTGATTAATTCTTTCGGTTTGATTAAACACTCTGACACGTTGAATATAGGACCGCCTGGGTGCACTTACAAGGCATTTATGGATTGTAAGCCCCATACCTATAGTGGATCTGAGGGAGCTATAGGGCTCATGAGGTGGTTTGAGAAGACTGAGTCAGTCTTCGCCAAGTGCAACTGTCCGGCGGCGGACCAGGTGAAATTCGCCACGGGGACACTTGAGGGTGCAGCACTCACGTGGTGGAATGCGCAAGTGCAAATGCTTGGCCAGGCGATGGCAAATGCGCTGCTGTGGGATAAATTCAAAATGATGATGACAGAGGAATACTGCCCTCGTAATGAAGTTCAGAAGCTAGAAGCCGAGTTCTGGCAATTAAAGATAAAAGGATCTGACATAAAGGCTTACACTATTAGGTCTCATGAGCTAGCTACACTCTATCCTGGCATGGTTGACCCGACGAGTCGACGAATTGAGCTCTACTTATGTGGGTTGGTGCCGGAGATTCAAAGAATGGTGACCGCTGCAAATCTCCCTACTATTCAGCAGGTCATCCGATTGGCTCATAAACTCACTGATCAGGCGGTGGAGCAAGGGAAGTTACCCAAGCGGGGCGCTGTGACAAGCGTGCCCGACAACAAACGCGAGTGGGAAAATAATGCCAGCAAGGGATCGACGTCTAGTAGTCAACCTCAGCAACATCAGCCCCAGCAACAACAGCAACAAAAGAGGTTTGATAACAACCGCAACTTCAATCAATCATCTGCCCCAACTCAAGGACCGAGTGGTTATGCGGGAAAAAACCCCAAGTGCAGCCAATGCAACTACCACCACACTGGCAGGTGTGACAGTTTTCGATGCCAGCGTTATGGGAAGGTTGGACATACGGCAAAGGATTGCCGTGAGGAGTTGATGAAGAAGCCTCAGCAGCCCCAGCAGCCCCATGAAACATCAAAGGGTTGCTTTGAGTGTGGAAAAGAAGAGCATTACAAGAGAAATTGCCCTCAATTAAAAAGAAATGGTAATGGCAACAGAAATGGTGGCAATAACAATAACGGTGGCAACGGTGACAATAATGTTGGCAACAATGGTGAAGCAAAAGGGAGAGCCTTTGTCATGGGTTTGGGTGAGGCTCTAAACGATCCTACTACTGTTATTGGTAAATTTCCTGTTAATGGTCGTTTTGCTTCTGTACTGTTTGACACTGGAGCCGATAGGAGTTTTATTTTTACTAAGTTCTGTAGTCTCCTAAGTGATATGCCTTCTGCATTGGACTCTAAGTATACTGTAGAATTAGCTGATGGTAAGCAAATCTCCGTTACACATATCCTTAAGGGTTGCAAGATAGAACTTGCTGGTCATACCTTCGACATTGATCTTACGCCCGTTACTCTTGGAAGTTTCGATGTGGTCGTGGCATGGATTGGCTGCCTGAGAAGCAGGCAGAGATGATTTGTCATGAGAAGGTCATTCGCATTCCTCTGATAGACGGGGAAACTCTTTCGGTTAAGGGTGAGAAGAGTGGTGCTGTGATAGGCATCATATCATTCATGAAGGCTCAGAAGTGGCTACGTAAGGGTCACTTAGCCATATTAGCCCTTGTTGCTGACAGGCAATAAGAGGAAAAGAAGATAGAGGATATTCCGATGGTTTGTGACTTTCCAGAGGTGTTTCCAGAGGATCTGCCTGGACTACCACCTCATCATCAGGTTGAGTTTCAGATCGATTTGACTCCCGAAGCAGCTCTAATTGCGAGAGCACCTTATCGGTTAGCACCGAACGAACTGCAGGAACTATCTACACAACTTCAGGAGCTACTGGATAAAAGATTTATTCCACCGAGCTCATCACCGTGGGGATCACCTGTTCTCTTTGTTAAGAAGAAAGATGGCACTTTCCGAATGTGCATCGACTACAGAGAGTTGAACAAGGTTATAGTCAAGAACCGATACCCTTTACCTCGTATTGATGACTTGTTTGATTAGCTTCTGGGATCAAGCTATTACTCAAAGATTGATCTGAGGTCTGGTTATCATCAACTGAGAGTTCGAGAGGAAGACATCTCTAAAACCGCATTTCGTACTTGTTATGGTCATTATGAATTCTTGGTCATGCCATTTGGGTTGACTAATGCACCAACAGTGCTCATGGATCTCATGAATCGTGTGTGCAAACCCAATCTTGATCAGTTTGTCATTATGTTTATAGATGACATCTTGATCTATTTTAAGACCAAAGAAGAACACGAGGAGCACCTACGTTTAATCTTGGAATTACTTAGAAAGGAACAGTTGTACGCCAAGTTTTCTAAGTGTGATTTCTGGATTCGTGAGGTGCAATTCTTGGGTCACATTGTTAACGAGAACGGAATACATGTGGATCCTACGAAGATTGAGGCTATAAAGAACTGGTTGGTACCCAAGACGCCTAGTGAGATAAGGCAATTTCTTGGACTGGCAGGGTACTATCGACGTTTCATTCAGGGATTTTCTAAAATCGCTCAACCTCTCACAGCCTTGACCCATAAAGGAACAACGTATAAATGGGGTGAGAGTCAAGAAGCCGCTTTTCAGTTGTTGAAACGAAAACTCTGTAGCGCACCGATGTTAGCATTACCAGAAAAAAATGATGATTTTGTGGTTTACTATGATGCTTCTATCCAAGAACTTGGTTGTGTCCTGATGCAATGTGACAAGGTAATAGCCTATGCCTCGAGACAACTAAAGATGCATGAAAAGAACTATACTACTCATGACTTGGAGTTAGGTGCAGTGATCTTTGCCTTGAAGATCTGGAGACATTACTTGTACGGTACCAAATGCACTATTTACACCGATCACAAGAGTCTTCAGCATATCTTTGAACAGAAAGAGCTGGACATGAGGCAGCAACGCTGGGTGGAATTGCTAAACGATTATGATTGTGCTATTAAATATCACCCGGGAAAGGCGAATGTAGTCGCTGATGCCTTGAGTAGAAAGGAAACCACTAAGCCTCGACGAGTGCATGCTCTGCAACTGACGATTAGCACTCACTTGCCCGATCAAATCAAGAAAGCTCAGACGGAAGCTTTGAAAGCGGAAAACATTGGCTCTGAATCTTTACGTGGGATGGACAAACAGTTGGAAGTCAAATCCGATGGAATCCGGTATTTCATGGATAGACTTTGGGTACCCATGTATGGAGATCTGAGAGACATAGTCATGAGTGAAGCATACAAGTCTAAATATTCTATACACCCAGGTTCAGAAAAACTGTATCATGACCTGAAGGCGCACTATTGGTGGCCTAATATGAAGGCAGACGTAGCAACGTATGTGAGCAAGTGTCTAACCTGTTCGAAGGTTAAACTGGAATATCAAAAGCCATCTGGGTTACTGCAACAGCCTGAGATTCCTTTGTGAAAGTGGAACAGATTTCTATGGACTTTATTACTAAGTTACCCAGAACTCCTAGTGGTTGTGACACTATATGGGTGATTATGGATCGACTGACTAAGTCAGCTCACTTCTTGCCGATCAAGGAGACTGACAAAATGGACAAGTTAACCAGAGTTTACCTGAAGGAGGTAGTTTCGAGACATGGCGTGCCGATCTCGATTATTTTTGATCGTGATGCTCGTTTTACATCTCATTTCTGGCAGTCGTTACAGAAATCTTTGGGTACGCGTTTGGATATGAGCACTGCATATCATCCGCAGACCGATGGACAAAGCGAACGTACTATTCAAACCATGGAAGACATGTTACGTGCTTGCGTGATTAATTTTGGAAATAATTTGGAAGTTCATCTACAGTTGGTCGAATTCTCGTACAACAATAGTTATCATACTAGCATCAAGGCAGCACCATTTGAGGCGTTGTATGGGCGAAAGTGTAGATCACCAGTGTGTTGGGCAGAAGTTGGTGATAGTCAGCTGACTGCCCTGAATTGGTGCACGAGACTACCGAAAAGATTATGCAGATACGGAACCGTATGGCTGCAGCGCGAGACAAGCAAAAAAGCTATGCAGACAAGCGACGGAAACCTTTGGCATTTCAGGTCGGTGACAAAGTGTTGTTGAAGGTCTCACCATGGAAAGGCATCATTCGATTTGGCAAAAGAGGCAAGCTTAATCCGAGATACGTTGGACCATTTGAGATTCTTGAAAGAATAGGCCCAGTGGCGTATCCATTACATCTGCCTTATTCACTAAGTGGCGTTCATAATGTATTTCACGTCTCAAATCTGAAAAAGTGTTTATCTGATGAGACTTTGGTTGTACCACTCTAGGAAGTATAAGTGGATGAGCAATTGCGCTTTGTTGAGGAGCCTGCTGAAGTAATGGACCGTGAGGTCAAGACTCTCAAGCAATGCAAGATACCTATAGTCAAAGTTCGTTGGAACCCAAAACGTGGACCGAAATTCATGTGGGAACGCGAGGATCAGATGAAGCTCAAGTATCCTCATTTGTCGTGACAGCCGGCGAAGGTACTGATTAAATTTCGGGACGAAATTTCTTTCAAGGTGGGGATGATATGACAACTCACTCGATTTCGTTATGCCAATGCAGTAAACCAGTGATGTAATACAACCATGTAACGCAATTTTCGGGACGAAAATTCTTTCAACATGGGGATAATGTGACATCCGGTAATTTTCCGTTACCAAACTCCGTTAGTTCCGTTAAGTCTTGCATACATGTGTCGTGAGCACACACTAGTTGTCATTGAACGTTGGTGACTTAATAACAATGATCTATGATATACAATAATAATCTAATTAATAATGTTGATTGTTAGTTGTGATCATATGATTCATGAATTTATAGATTTTAAACATTATTTGTAAATTTTACATGTTAACGTACGTGACTATGTGTATTATATATTTCATGTGTTGTGTGACTTATTGTAAATGTTTATGGTTATTATTATTGACTAATAATACTTGTAACTTTAAATTATTTAACTAAAATGCTACAAAGGCTATTTTTTATAAAATATAATTAAAAGAGGGTTTAAGGGTAAAATCTAAATAAGTTAAGTTTCACAAAAACCCAACCCTAGCCCCCCTAACCCCATTCGGCCGCAAGCAACCCCAAACCCCCCTCCCCTTTGCGAATTTGATCAAGAAGCACACACAAACATTCGATTTTCATCTAGTTCAAGCATTTCAAGGTGTTTACAAGCATAATTCTTGATTTCTACACACCTAAAGGTTAGTTTTGATAAGTTTTTCATGGTTTTTGATTCTTGATAAACCCTAGTTCGAAATTGGTGATGAAAAAGTGAAATTGATGATTGTTAGATGTTATTATGATGTTAGCTATGTTGTATGAATTTTAGATTATGTTGAATATGCAAGAAATCCATGATTTGATCATGAATTTCACACATTGCCTTAAAAGGAAACTTTTTCTTCTTGGAATTCATGTGTTGATGATTATATGATGTTAGATACATTGTTTGGATGTTGATTTACATGAATTGTGCAAGAAAAGTCATGAAATCTAGTGTTTGTTCATACCTTACTATAAGTAGAAACTTTTATGGATGATGTTTGGGAATTATAATGAATTGATGATGATTATCATGTATAGATGAATACTATGAACTTGATTAGGTATAAAGTTGATGAATTTATGAATGATTTGGATGTTAGATTGCTTTTGGGTGTTACCTTCTCAAAGGGAAACTTTATTTTTGAAGATCATTGGATATGATGATTTGGGCATGTTTATGATGTTAGGATCATGTTAGAATGTTTATGGATGATGTCTAATGTGGTGGAATGTGTTACTTGGGTTGTATGGATGCTTGATTGATCATTTAAGGAATTTAGGTTCTTCGTGATTATACATGATGATGAATTATGGTTAGTGACTAGGGAATCATGTTTGGGATTGGAATTGATCATTGTTGTGTTTGTTGGTTGGAATGAACCTTGTTGATAAATATGATTATGATTGTCATACACGCGTGGGAATCTGAGGCCCCTACTTAGTAGGATTGGCAGGGTTTAGCATGGGAAGTCGTGAGTGGCTTCACATGGCATGTAGTGCATGATTAGACTTCATGTATGATTTATTAGTTGTGATATATTTATAATTGTTTTGAGTATGTAGATTGTTTGAGATTCGCATGAGTAGTATGATAATCTAAGGTACTATGATGATCTTGATAGGAGAAGAAGTTGATGATGTGATATACGTGAATAGTTTTTTAATAATCATGTATGATAAGTTGATACGCTTGATTAAACGAGATTTCAATTAATATGTCACCAACGGGTCAAACGGGTCAACTAGGTTAAATGAGTCTTGTTTTTCAAAGCCTTGGGTCAATGTGTTTATTGAGCACCTAGGGTTGTTAAGCTTTCTGTGTACACGTACTTATGTACTTGCGTGTTCTAGGTAACCTTTGAAAGGTTGTCTTTCCGTCCGTTATTAGCTTTTGTTATCGTTCGTTTGAGCATAAGGTGAGTTCATGCCCTATTATTTTATAAACTATCTTCTGGAGGAGGTAGCATATTTGTTCACAAACGCTATATCATTATTATAAGTTGTGTATGTTTTAACATAGTGCATAATACCTTGAAAGTTCTCACACTTTCGGATCGTTAATAATGGTAACTAGCGGGAAATCTTGGGTAGTACTACTGGGTTTGGCAAGCCTCACATGTGCGACTCGAGGTCAAACGGGTGCAATATTGTCCTAAACACAAACATCGTCACGACCTAGTAAGTCATGACAGGAAGCAACAAACGCAACACAGTCAGCTTCGATCGCGAAATCACTATTGTTATTACTTGTGAATATAGACTAGCTATCTATTTCAATGCACTTCTTATGTTATACAAATTATTATGGTTTATGTTAAACGCAAACGCTTGAACACACTAACCGTTGTGTTGACATTTTTAGTATGCTATTCTCAGGTCGTTAACTCAGGTTGCCATTAGGAGCACATCACGGGTCCATCATGCATTCTAAGACTTCATCTTAAGTCATAGCACTTGGTTTTTATTTATGAGATTTAAATAATGGGTTGGCGCGTGTTTTGCCAAATTTTGCATTTATATACTTTGGGTTTGTCTTATTTACAAAACGCTTTCGCATAGTTTTAAAGTTTGAACTTTGATTGGTTTTATTTTAAATGTGGCATATAGTATCGTTCTGAGTAACTAGTGACTGTGATCCTGGTTTGTTCACACGCCTCCCGGTAAAACTCCGCACGTGGATTTTGAGAGTGTGACACATAACACATACATGTACGTAACTCTCACTTCTACACTTTACAACACATACTTATATATATGTAACCCCTGGTTTGCACGGTTTTTAATTGAGGGAACATTTGAAAACCATGTTATAAATGAAAACCATAAAAACTATGGTTTACATATATGTAAGTACGTATTACAAATTGTATAACTAATAGTTACGCATTTATAGGGGTTATGTATATGTAAGTACATGCTACCAAGTGTACAACTACAAATTGCGTACACGTAACTCACACATGTTGCGTATACGTAAGTCGTTTTTTCATCATTGTCATTCTTTAGAGTTTAAACTAAAAAATATATAATGACCTCAAAAAATAAGATTGAAGTTTAATCAAATATACTTTTAACAATTAAAAGGTTAAATCAATTATCAATTATGTGATTACGTAGTGGTTGTTTTCAATGTTTTCAATTATAAACATTGTTTTCATTTCTTCCCTATTCTAAATATATATATATATACACACACTAGTGGGTAACCCGCGCGTTGCGGCGGAATGAACAATTTACAAGTCTATACTTGTTATATTTCACTTAATTTATCAATTGTTTTGTTTTATGGTTTAAATCTCTTATACGGCTTATTATTATTATCATATGTTAGAGCTAACACATTGTTACAGAACTAATTATCATTAACAAAAATAGTTAAATGACTTAACTTTTGAGTGAACATAAGTGTTGAACATGATTAAAGTTTAACGAATATTTTCAAGAAAATTCACATTCGACTTAGTGTAGGTTGAATTGCTTTAATATAATAATGCAAAGATTTGTGATAACATTAGATATTAAATATAGATATATTAATAGAAAACCATGTGGTTCGTTTATTTGAAGCAGAATGAGACTATAATAGAAAATTTTCTTATAATATTAAATATTAAAGCTTGCAATCCTTTATATGTTATCTAAAAATTATTAAAAATTTTAATTTTGTCTTAAAAAGATGTTTTATAGATAGTAATAAACAATATATGATATAGATATAGAT